>CM060443.1:86326532-86926532 GCA_030545235.1 Helianthus tuberosus
GATTTCAAGGGGGTGGGACGAGCAAGTATCGAAAATTACATGACGATGCCTGAGACGGGGTTTCTTATTGCCCAACGATACGGTGTGATTGTTCACACATTCGACATTCGTGGGAGCGATACAATTTTCCCTCTGCTGGGCGGGCCAAACGAAGCTGAGCAACCTCACCTGGTGGTTGCGGTGGTGTTCGTCGACGATGGGCATTTCATACATGTAGAGCTTTGAGGTTGTTATCCAATGCCTCCCCCAAACCTACTCTGGACAGCGAACAGAATAGAGCGCGCAGCAGCCTGGCATACATTATACAGGGATCAGATCAACGCGTACGAAATGCTTACGTATCGTCCCCCTGACCTTAATGTAACCCCATATGTTCAAGATGTATGTTAAATGTGTTTAATAATAATCATGTTAATTCTTTTACAATCCAAAAGTACGTTTGTGTTTGTTCAATATATGCGTTACATCACGTTAAAAACCGAATGTCACCCCCACGACCCAATCAGATTCAAAATGACAATATACATCATAATACTACAATTAATGAAAAAAGACGTCATGTACATGTACGGTAGGCGACTGATACACATAACACTACTCATAGGAGTACTTGTGCTTTCAAACCAAAATGATACGATATAATGGAATATGACATCACACGTAACCGATTTGATCCGGAACTTGCAGTATAGTCCATATATATTAAAAAATGATGTATAATGGAAAAAGCGTAAAATTTAGACTATTATCGACGTGTTTGTGAATTAAAAACAATTTAAAAAAAAAGGCCCTAAGCGCCGCGCTTTGACCTAAGCGGGGCGCTTTGGAACCTCAGCGGGGCGCTTTGCCCATAGCGGGGCGCTTCGGTCCTTCGTTTAACCAGAAGCGGAGCAGCTTCTCCCCCATTTCGTCACAAACACACACACAAAGGTGCGATTACACACACTTGGGCTACGATCTTCTTTTTCAAGATTTCAACCGCTAAAAGGTAAGATCGAACATCCTATATCGTTTTCGTTAAATAGTTATGTTTCATATTGTTTTGATTTGGGCGGGTTTTGATCCGGAACTGGGTTCTGTTTGTGAAAACGAAGAACTAAAGCGCCGCGCCGAGGCCAAAGCGGGGCGCTTTAGTTCATGTTTAATTTTTTTTCTATTATTTATTTATTATTTGTTTATTATTTAAATTGTTTAATAATAGTATTTGTTTATTATTTTTTATTTAATATTATTTGTTTATTATCTTTTATTTAAATTGTTTAATAATATTATTTGTTTATTATCTTTTATTTAAATTGTTTAATAATATTATTTGTTTATTATTTTTTATTTAAATTGTTTAATAATATTATTTGTTTATTATTTTTTATTTAAATTGTTTAATAATATTATTTGTTTATTATTTTTTATTTAAATTGTTTAATAATATTATTTGTTTATTATCTTTTATTTAATATTATTTGTTTATTATCTTTTTTTAAATTGTTTAATAATATTATTTGTTTATTATCTTTTATTTAAATTGCTTAATAATATTATTTGTTTATTATCTTTTAAACGTGCAGGGATGGATTCCGATGACGAGATTGAGCATATGGACGCTGAGGGAGAGGTAGGAAAGGTGGGAGAGGAGGGAGAGGAGGTATGTTCGTACCTGCAGTTTCCGCAGGGGTCACGGGCGGCGAGGAGATGCGCTAGGTTGCGCACCATGGAGATTGAGGGGCATGTAGGGATAGACTGGGACCTGCTGGAGACCGTGGGAGAGGCCGCGCGGACGCGTGATATAGTTGGACTAGATATTCCTTGGTCGCGCCTATTTCAGATAGCGATGGAGGACTCGTACCGTGAGCTTACGGTCGAGTTTCTTTCTACGTTTACATACGCGCCGCATCCGGCGGATTACGTGGAGGACCCGGATTTTCCAGTCCACGAGGTTACATTCCGTCTCACCGGTCAGCAGTTTCAGATGAGTGTGCGGGAGTTTGCTGTCCATACATGTTTGTACACAGAGCCCGAGCTTGATACTGATTTATATACGCAGGCGGTTAGGGCGATGGACAGGCAGACGCTTATCAGTTTCTGGAGGGCCATTTCCAGGGTTCCCTTTGGGAAATCCTGGCAAAAGGCCACCACCATTAGAGACCCCTTGTACCGATACTTGCACCATATTATCGCGTCATCTATCGTGCCGCGGGGTACCAGCAGGGAGAAGGTCAACCTCAGTGAACTTTTCTTTCTATACTGCCTACTTCGACGCCAGCCCTGCGATCTAGCAGCCTGCCTGGCAGATTACTTTGCCAGTGCATACCACCGGCAGCTCCGCGGGCAGCTGCACACTGGCTCATACATCACCGCCATTGCACGCTCGCTAGGGCTCGTGCCCGAGAGTGATCCGGAGCTGTCCGATCCGATCCCGTCAACCAGGTTGGGCCGCGCGTCAGTATCTAGCATACAGATCACCCGTGTCTTTGATGTTGGTCTGAGGTTTAAGGGCCGAGACGGGCAGATTTGGCATCCGGAGGTGTTGCCGGAGGTCATCCCGGTTGTTATTGAGCTGAGGGATGGAGTGTTAGCCGCTCCTCATGTTCAGGAGGCCGCTCGGCAGGCTCAGCTACAGGCTCTGGGCCTCGATCAGTACCCGGGCCAGCCTCAGGCTCAGGCTCAGGCTCAGGCTCAGGCTCAGGCTCAGCCTGTATTCGAGGATCCGGCTCAGGAGGAGCATGTTGAGGAGATCCCGGTACCACCAGTTCAGCCACCTCCTGAGCCGCCACAGTACCCGCAACACGTTTACGCTGACCTGCCTCCGGTAGCGCGTGCGGTGGCTCGTGACTTCGATCGTCGCCTCAGACGCCAGGGCGCACTCATTGACTGGATGGTCGAGACGCTCGTTGCTCTACGAGAGCTCGCCGGGTTGCCTCCACTTCCCCTCCCACCGTCCCCACCGCACGAGGATTAGCACCTTAGTTTGTTTGTATAGTGTTTTGTTATGTATTATGTACTCAGTTGTACCTTTTTGTTTTGTATGTACAAACTGATATATATATATATATATATATATATATATATAGGACAAAGATCCGTTAGGAACCACCTCTTATTGCGAGAACCGCGAGAACCAATGTGAACGCAACCAAAAATGCCTAAAAATAGCTAAAAATCACACAAATTTTTTTTTTTTATATATTTTTTATAACAAAATCGCTACTTTTCGTAGCAAAAAAAAAAAAAAAAATTAAAATTTTTTTTTTTTTTTTTAAAAAAAAAAACTTTTTTTTTTTTGCTTCTAAAAGTAGCGATTTTAACATAAAAAATATAAAAAAAAATAAGATTTTTTTTTTATTTTTTTAGATTTTTTTAGGTTTTTTGGGGGTTTAGTTTTTAGCCTTTTAGCTGGGGGGGGGGGGGAGGGGGGGGGGGGGGTTTAGGTTTTTTGGGGGTGGGGGAGGGGGGGTTTAGGTTTTTGGGGTGGGGGGGGGGGGTTAGGTTTTTTTTAGGTTTTTTGGGGGGTTTAGTTTTTAGCATTTAGCTTGGGGGGGGGGGGGGGGGGGTTAGCTTTGGGGGGGGGGGGGGGGGGTTAGGTTTTTTTAGCTATTTTAGGTTGTGTTCACATTGGTTCTCGCGGTTCTCGCAATAAAGGTGGTTCTCGCATGAACCTTACCCTATATATATATATATATATATATTGCAGTTAATCTTCTATTTACATCACGTTGGTTTTGGATTGTTTACGTTTAATTCTTATGGCTTTCTGTACATTTTATTTAACGTGTTCGTTTAATTTAACAAAATAAACTAGGTTAACAGTTTATAAAGACACACTTATATTTTATACGTTCTATAAAAATAATGACGTAAAAAAACGTAATTATAAAACAACTATGAATTACATGTAATACTAATATTTTATAATAATAATAAAACTCAAATACAATTTTTTCCTCCAAAAAACACTACCAAACTAACCCACATCCCACCTATTTAAAAAAAAAAACACAAACTCATCTCCACTGGCCATTTGTCTTTTTGCACATCTAAAGCGCCGCGCTTAGGCCAAAGCGGGGCGCTTTGGGATAAGTCAACAGACAAGGTCGACCTTGTCTGTTGACTTATCCCAAAGCGCCCCGCTTTGGCCTAAGCGCGGCGCTTTAGATGTGCAAAAAGACAAATGGCGTGTGCGAATAGACCAGGCCGTTTTTTTATTGTAATTTGATGGTGAAATCATAATAAGACATGATTGGACATCTACGGATAATTTAAGGGTAATGAGCTCTTCCCACTAATTCTCTTTTATCCAATATATAAAATAAATAAACATTCTACAAATTACTATTACTGTTACCAATGCTCTAAAACTTGAAAGACAACAGCTATAAGGGTATGGGATGGTCATTACTCACCACTCACTTATCACTCACAACATCCAATCAAGTTCCGTCATGTCATCAACTATTATTCCATCACTCACAACATTTTTTAGTGGAAATGGTCATCACTCACAACACCCAACAATAAACCCTCATGTTTACTCACAATTTCCATTTTTCACGGCGTGATAATTTCCACGCGTTATAACTATCACTCGTGATAGAGTATGGTGGCGGCGGTGTGCGTGATAGTTTCACGAGTGATGAGCCCCTCCTGCCCTAATGCCACCGACACGTTGTTATGTGTGCTTCTTTAATCGATCCACACTACCTTCTACTACGCTACTGCTGCTCTAGATGAAGCCATCACGCTCCTAATGAAGCCATGCTTAGTACCTTCAATTTTAATTTCAATAATCAGGTTGTGATCGGTTATTTAAATTAATTTGCAATCAACTTGTTAATGTTTATTAAGCATTCAAATATGTTTATAAATATATACACATACACACAAACAAGCTATTATAGAAATTTAAAATTTATTAATATAAATTTGTGATTAGTTAATATCAATAATAATAAATTTTAGGTAGCACTACACAATACACATAGCTCACTACCATCATTTACTTGTTGAATTTCTTCAACTTTCTGAACCCTCCACACTAAAAAGATTAAGCAAAAACAAAAACAAATAAAACCTATGTTTGACGTTTTTTCAGAGCGAGTACGATGAAAACTTAGATACGTTTACCGTATGTCAATTTGATTTAGTTAGGGGTGCTACTTTCTACACCCCCCTATTTACTTTTTTCACCCCCCTCCTCTCACATACTTACAGGTGGGGCCTGCGTGGGACCGACAGTTTTCCTCTCACAAGGGGGGTATAATCAGGAAAGAGGGGGGGTGCGTATAGAATGAGCCTTTAGTTAACCTCCATATTGCGGTGTATAAATTCTTATTCTTTAATTGTTGAATGGGGTGTTATCAACTTAATACAAATTACAACTATATTTATAAAACTCATTTATGTATTTTATTTACTACAGATGAATTAAAATCTTTTTTAATTTCTACTAAAGTTAATTATGAAGTGCAAAATGTTATGTTTTTAAATACTGTTCTAAACTGTAAAAAATAATAAGATTATTTCAGAAACCATATACTCAGATCTTAATAAAAGTGACACAAAACGGGTCCTTGTTTATGTTCTAAATCCAAGAAATTGATCTAAATGAATGCACACACATACACAAACCAACCACTGTATGTATAAGTACTAAACTCACAAATCCATTATTTTATTTCATTTTTCCCACTCATCATACTTTGGCCAGAAGAACTCCCTGAAGATGTGCCACTTGTCTTCTGATTTCCAAGTACATTAAGATCTTCAAATAATCTGTATGTAGGAATAAACGGTTGACTTTGACCCGACCCGACACGACCATCTCCATTCATGCCTGCTGCCCTCAGATTATTCGAATACGAGTTCACTTGCTGTGCAGGAATGTTGTTTACTTGCTGTGCAGGAATGTTATATGTAGGAGGAGCATATGTGTAAGAAGCATATGGGTTGTTGGCGTAATATCCAGGAGTTGCAGCCCATGGAGGTGGAATATAGCCCATGGGCTGAGGCTGGGGCTGTGGTTGTGGTTGTGGTTCGGCCTGAGCCCATGGAACCACATAACTATTTGAGGGTTGCTGAGTTTGGTAGGGATAAGTCTGTGGAGTGGCTGGAACTGGTGGTGATTGCTCAATGTTTGGCGTTGGGGTCGTGGCGGCTGGTGGTGGCTGGGAGGGTGGAGAGGTGGTAGTTACAGATGATAAGGTGAGGCTTAAAAAGTCAATCATGTCATCAGCTCTTGTTGTGTTCACTGGTGGAGGTGGATCGGTTACAGTTAAAGCCATACTCATTGAAGGATCCGTTGATTCATTTACCACACCCCCATTTGGAGATACAGTCGTTTGTGCTTTCGTGTGCCTGCAAAAACACAACAAAAAAGCAATCATCTTTCAGAGATAGAAACATTGTAAAACTGTAAAAAAAAAATAGGCAGGTTGGATAAAGGGTCAAAAGTAAAACCAGTAATCCTTAAGATCAAAACAATCTGGATCGGGGGTTTTATGGAATAAGCAAATAAATCAATGTATTTCCTTTTTCAGTAACATGTATTCTTTTATTGTATTCCCTTTTGACACATTAAAAAACAATATAACCCATTCGGGGCAAAGGGGACTAATCGTTAGATAAAAAAGCAATGCATTTTAAGATTAAAAAAAAACATGGTCAATTTGAAAAAATGAATAAATAAAAAATTGGCAGGTTTAATAACGGGTCAAAACCAGTAATTCTCCAGGTCAAAACAATCTGGATCGGTCGTAACTAATGTAAGAAGCAAATAAGTCAACTCATTTCCTTTTCTGGTAACATATTTTCTACATTAAATTCCCTTTGACCTATTAAAAAAGAATATAACCCATGAGGAACTTTTAAATAAATAAGCAATTATATTTAAAAAAAAAATAGGCAGGTTGGAGAGCGGGTCAAAACAAACTGAATAGGTTGGTTTCATGTAATAAACACTTAAGTCAACCCGTTTCTTTTCTAGGTAAAATGTTTCTCAACCAAATTCCCTTTGACCCGTTAAACAAGAATATAACACATTTTGGATGAAGGGTCAAATTATTTGGCAATAAGAAAGAAGGATCAACCTTCTAGCAAGCAGAGCAAAGTCATCTTCTTCTTCTTCCTCGTCTTCTTCTTGAGGTTTCTTCTTTGAGTCTGGAGTCACAGGGGGAGAGACTGCCGCAATACTTGATTTCAATTTTTCTTCATTTTCTTCAGTAGGAGGTTTAATTTGAGAGTTTGGCATATTATTATCAGGAGGAGGTGGGGCAATGGAGCTTGTAATTTGAAGAGGAACTGGAGAACCGGAAGCAAAAGCGTCATGTTTTGCAAGAACAGTTTGCAGCTGGTCATTTAACTCAATACCCTGTCCAAGAAGTTCCTCATCACTGCACACAATCAAAAAATCATCAAAAGCAAGTACACACACTTCAAACTTTGTTGTTGGTGTTTATAACCAAAAAGATTAGTGGTTTACAGTTTACACACCTTGTGGAAGCTAACATTTGCATCAATTTCTTCTGATTCGATCGACACCGGTCCACGACATCAACAATGACTTCATCTTTTACAGCCTATTAAAAAAAAACATGAGTCACATGTTATTATATTTTATAAGCCAGGATATAAAATTGCAAATTGCAAAAAAAGAAAAAAAAAAAAAAGAAAAAAGAAATAGTATGCGTACCGCACGGTCATTTGGATCAACTTCTTGCAACATCTCAGATAAGAGATCCGAAACATTCCTCATAGACTCGATCGTTGACGCACTAAAAAGAAACAATTATTTATCTTCATCAAACCATCAATAGCTAAAACAGAAAGTAAAAATACCTTAAATTTTCAATCTCGGAAGCCATGGCTTCATCAAGCCTTGTTGAAGAATTAATTGGCATTCCATAGTTTGCTTGAGGGGATCTTGAAGATGGATGAGTAACCGGAGGCGTAAATATAGGAGCTGCATCAGGTGACCGTTGAGGAAATTGTACTCCAGATTGCTGTAATAATAAGGTAATACCAAAAAACAAAAAACAAAAAAAAAAAAAGTTGTAAACTTGCCGAAAAAAAAACAATATCACCAAGTTGTTTGTAATAATGAAAACGTGTATATACAATATTTTTACCCGCAATTCATCATAAGCGAAGTAATATTGAGGATATTTTCCTCCTCGGCCACCAAACGCTTCTTGCCAAGAGTCTAAAAGTACCAATATTTTCTCCCTCACACGCATGTCCGTCTGCAAAAAAAATATATATACTTCTTGTAAATGTTGAAAAGTGAAAAAGTACCTACTTGACTCTAATAAGTCAAAAGTCAACTTTCTTCATGACAGGGATGGTCAAATAGAAAATTCACCTTTTTCTTAACGATCTTAATCATCTCTGGGAGTAGATTGCGCTCGGCAATTTGAAAATGAACATTTTCACCACAATTCTTTACCATCGTCTCTAAAAGCTACAATCCACAGCATACCATCACTTCAAGATTTATAAACTAAAATAGAAATATATCAAAAAAAATGGTACAAACTACAAAAGGTTTAAAATAGATGAAATACCGTCAACGAAAGTAACTGAACATTAGGGTTCTTGTGTTGTAATCTTTTCTTCAAAGCCTTGACAACATCTTTCGCAAGCCTAAAAAATATAGATTTTTAGACATGTAAGATTTACTACAAGCGCAAAATTATATATAAATTTCACCAAAATTAGATTTAAACCGAAAATAAGCTAATTTGAATTTCTGAAAATTTGTTAAAACGGTCACTAATTCTGACAAATTGTTCCATTCGTTTTGAAGCGCCTTACACAAATAAATGTTTGTGTGCATAGAAAAGCTTTAGTCGCATATAAAGAAGGTTAATAATAGTCATCATAACAAGATGGAGTTCAATCCGCTCATTATTTCTCATGAAACGTCTACAAACAAGAATAAATGCTCATAATATTTCCTTAGCTACTCTGCCCCGTAATAATTTAAACATAAACGGTCAAATTTATAACACGGCGTGTACCCGTTACAAATACACACAAAGATAGTCAACTTTCCTCATGCGCAGTTAATAAACGACTTAGATAAACACCCACAAATACAAAGACAACTCCCAAGTAAAAAAAAAAATACATTTGTTTAGTTATATCTAAAAAGTAAAATAGCAGATACTTTAACAAAACCGTGATGGAATCTTGATTGATACGCGGTATTCACTTAATAATCCTAACTACATAAACATATAGTAGAAACACATATAGGATTCAACAAAACAAACCCAACAAGCTTTCCACTAGCTTGTAAAACTTTAAACATAAACAGCTACCAATATGTTTCAATAGCATATTCCGTCTGTCTACCCTATATCAATCATGGTTGTAAAACAAGGTCTCCGAGGCCGAGTACTCTTCGGGTAATCGCTACAAGGTAGGTTGTCGAGACGACTTTCTTCAACTCCAACTAATTAGTTGGAAGCGATCAAACACGGTCAACTTCGGCCAGAATCAGATCTAGTAAGTCAACTCGGGCCGAGTTGGGCCCGAGTTGACTTAAAAAAAACAAAGCATATTTCCTATATCTATCATGTTAAAGAAAGAATATCATTTTTAAAGAAATGGATATCATTTTTGAAAATATTTTACTATTCGAACATGTGTCTTTTTATGTATATTAATATTCACGTATTTTGTTATAAATATTATTAAATTTATGATATTTGACATATGTATTAACTTTCTGAAAACTAATTTCTTTATAATTTAACATGTCCGAGTACTGTCCGCCTACGTCGAGTACTCTCAACTACCCGGTCGACCGACTAGGGAGCGCACTTTTGCAACCATGATATCAATAACAAAATAATTCAATAGCAGCAACTTTTTCTTCAGTTTTCCTGGAGTCAATCTTTACAACACACATAGAACCATAATATTAAAACATATATCACACCCAGTAATCAAAGAGTTGATAAACCAATAATCAAACCCTAGAACAAGAAATCCCACACATCAATTTTTGATTCTTTAATCAAAATTACATATTAACGCAGCATGAACTCAACAACCAAGTAAAAAAACACTTGAACTATCTTGAGTTACAAGTAAAAGAAAACCCTAAAACACAACAAACCCATATGAAAAAACACAAATATAAAAATCAACGAAAACCGTAGGAAGATTACCAAGGGTTAGCGTTGAGAGTATCGCAGATATCGATGTTGAGAGTCCAATCAGGGCCGTTCAAGAAGTCGCTGGTGGCTTTGTCGACTCGAACAACAGCTGAATTGGAAGACGAGGATGAAGCCGATGTAAAGGCGGTGGCGGGAATCATCATTGAAATTGGGGGTGGGTTAGGGTTCTGAAGGGGGATTCATGGAAGTTTTGCCTGCTGGGAAATTTCTTAAAAGCTGTTTTGATGAGGGAGGAGATTCCTAAAGAAAGGCAGCCAAGAAAAGTGCTACTTTTTTGTCTTTTTAATAGGGTCAGGGTAGAATGTCCCTCTAGAGGCTGAGCAACTTTTGAAAGGTTAAATATCAAATTAGTAAAAGGTCTAAACCATTAAGTGTCGAACCGGTAAAAAGTCTGAACCAACCATTAAGAGTCAGTATAATATTTAACCATTAAAAGACAAATGTTTGAACCATTCAAAAATCGACTCACAAAACAAACAGTCTAAACCATTAAATGTTGAACCAATAAAAGTTCTAACCATTAAAAACTCATTAAAATATAAATAAACAGCCCCTTGGTATTCTTGAGCACACCATCCATCCCCTTCTTTATGTTTTATCTCCCAATCCCTTTTTTGCTTTTTAGTCTCAACTTGTTCCTTTACATTTTTTTTTTCTTTTTATTGTTTCTAAATACTACTAACTATATTATAGTTTTAGAGATTTAAATATTGGATTATCTAATTTAATTATAAAGTGTACACAAATTTACGTCTAAATTATTTTTATGACATACTTCAAACTATAGTAATTTAAATTACATATTTAAATCTAAAAATATATGCCCATACTTATTCCATGAAATTCTAGATCGTTAATAATTCTAAAACGATTAATCATAAAAATAATGACGTGTGTCGGTGTGAGTATATTTTTTAGTATATTTTTAACTCTTTTTACTCGCCGATTTCAAGTTTTAAATTTATAAAACACGATATTCTACTATAACTCTACACACACGCTAGGGCAAGTGCACCCATCGCGGATGTAGTATAGTGATGGCAAGATACCGAAGTCGTCCAATAACACAAGAGCTTTTAATACCGGCTTATCGTCAACGTCTAATCGATCCAAACTTTGAGAAAAGATTTTTAAACTAATAAAAGGATAAAAACAGAAAATAAAATTAAAACAGATAGACAAGAAAGAATCACTTGGATCCGACTTACCTTTCATGTACCTTTTTGATTATTTCCGCACTTTGGACATTTTAAGAGATTATCTTAGTTATAGTAGTAGGCCCCTCTTGTGAAGGCGACGTTACTCTCAACCTAGTGGTTTGAATTAGCAATGATACAATCCCACTAGGTCGGAATATTGAAAGATAATTAAGCAAGTTATTAATGCAAAATGTGGTGGCCCCCTTCCAGGCAGCGGTGACCCTCAACCCGTTGGTCTGAGTCAGCAGGGATACAGTCCTCGCGGGGTTGGTTTAAAGTTTTAATAGCAGTTAATGAATAAGGGGTTCAAGCGGTTTCTTACTCTCAGTCGGGCCAGTCATTCCCGGCCAATCCATGGTGTAGTACTAAACTTGAACCAGGTTCTCGCAGGATCTATACACTGAACGAGACATAGAATTACCCAACCACCCTTCTAACCCCCTTCCAAGTAGTTAATTGACAACCCTCAAATTTACATGTAACCGTACAGTTTATTAATGATAATAAAAGTACTTGATGAATGTGCTGAATCATTTAACTGCTCTCTGATTACTGTGTTATACTTACATGTGCGTGTTAGCATACTAGTAGTATACATAAAAGTTACTAAATAGTCCGGTATGTTTTCCTATGTGTTAGGAATAAATTTCGTTACAAAAATATATGTATAAGACGCCTTACGGAACAATTAAACAACTTAACGGAACAGTATCCGACCGAACAACCGGACATTACCCGGGACACCAAATATTTGTCAAACACATTATTTAATTATTTTTGGCTAGTCATGATCCCTGTATACCATAACACCCACCAAAAATCATCACACAAACATATATTATCAAGTTACTTACATTCTAACTACCAATTACCATTTACTTGAAATTTTACATCAAGACCCCCCCCCCAAATCGGTCATGAGCATGTGGGACCCCACCAAGATTTATTTCAATATTTTATGAGATCTTTGCTTGTGTAAGTATCCATATTATGTGCATGATCTTATAAGTTTGGAGTTCCAAGGCATACAATCATTTCATATCTCCACCATATCTCCCCAAAGATCACTCTCTCACCTCACTTCTCTCTCTCTCATTCTCGGCCCTCCATAGCAGCCACCATCACCACCACTCCACAACCATAAACATCCATCATCAAGTTCCATTTAAGCTTCAAAGGTGATACAAGAAGGTTGCAACTTGTGGAAGCTTCAAAAGGGCCTTTGTTCTTGCTTGTTCATCATCATTCCTTATCATCTTCTTCACTAAGAATCATCCCTAGCTTTAAGCTAGTAGTAAGTTCCTTATGTCACCTTTGTTCATCTTGTTTCATGATTAAAAGATGTAATATGTTAGATCTACGCGAACACTAAAAAGGGTTTAAACAAGAAGATGAAACATGATGTAATTATGTTAGTATGATGTTGTCTTGGGATGTTACTGATTTCTTGCTGATTACTTGCTAATATTGATTACTAGAAATGTTGTTGATCATATTGCATGTTAACGGAACCAATGTAACTCGCATTAGAATGTAAAAGCTGAAAAACAGAAAGCTGTTTAGCAATTACAGCCCACTTCAGTTGGCTGTAACCGAACCTTAACAAAGCAGAAAATGTATTTTCTGAACTCTAGATTTATGTATTATGAAATACGGTTCTAATGGCACTGGAATCATAATTTTTGGACTTCGTTTACTATTTTTAAAGGGTCATTTTGTAACAGCAGCTCAAGCTGCATTTTTGCTGCTGAAAATAGGTGTTATGTTTTTAGTCATAACTGGAAATCTATAATGAATCAGCTCATGAAATTTGTACAGTAGATGGCAACTGATGTATTTGTAATTACCCCACTGGAATTTCGTAAATCGGACTAACGATGAATTTTAAATAAATTATTCCGTGGACTGTGGTCAGAAAAAGATAAATCTGAGTTCAGTCCGGAAAATGAATTTTTATAAAATATTGGTAATGAACTGGATCCCGAGAGTTTTATACAATAATATTTGGATCGTTTAAGACATTCTGTAAAAATTTGGGAATTTTTGGAATAAGTTAACTATTTTATTAAAATGTCCGAAAACAACCCGGTTTTGAATATTAATGCTGAAATGACATAGGTTGTAATTTGCATGTCTAAATGTCGGGTATGTTATATGTGAATGATGTAATATGTTATATGTGTTATGTGCAATGTTGTATGTTTATTTATGAGTGGGGAATAGATGGGAAGGTTATATGGGCATGAACCGTTTAAGTGATGCATGTTATGTGATAGATACGTGTAGGAACTTTGTGTTCTATTTGAAATCACTAATAAACTAAGTGGCAATCATACTAGGACGTGATTGACCGACCTTGACTGTTAGCTATATTTGAGAGTAAAACCGAGCAACCGAGGTGAGTTCACACTCTTTCCAAGGCATGGGATTCCCGGTGGGTTGGGAATGGGATTGAATGACTACTCGAACTATCATTACTATTAAACTACTTACTACTGTCCTCGGATTGAAGGGCACGTACGTAAAGCCTACGTACACGACCATAAGACCATCAACTCTATCAATTGAAGTCCCTCATTTATCGACTTAATCGCCGAGGCCTATGGCGAGCGGGTCATTAGTTAATAGCGCTATTAGGTTTAACAAACCTCACACCGTGCCAGTCGGACGAGCGTGTACTAATGGACTATGGGCAAAGGGTCAATGCTGATAGACATTGACTTAGGGCACCTCTTACATTTTCGTAGCAGTTGATACGCGTGGTCTAGTAACACATGGGAAGCCCCCACTAATCTTCGCAAACATGTCAGGAAGACCGCGATACGAATTTATACGATACATGGTTTACAAAACGAACAGATGATTTACGAAACGAATGCTATAACTAAACAACCAACTGTGAACTCGCTCAACTTTGTTGTTGACTCGTTGTTACATGCCTTACAGGTCGCTAGATGCATATGGAGCTTGCACGAGGAGGAGGTTGTTGTGGGATGCGGACTGTTATGTCCCGTACTTAATAATTGAACTTTATAAACTATGTTTTGGACATTAAACTTATGAACTATAAACTTATGTTTTGAACTTCCGTTTTATGCTTCCGCTGTTAACTTAAAACTGGTTACTGTCTTATGGTCACCAATTGTATTGTGATTGGTTTTACTTACTAAGATTACCTTGTTCAATATGATTGGTGGCTCGATCCTGGTCATGTCACGCCTCCAAGCGTTGATACCCCGCATGGTGGATTTTGGGGGTGTGACAGATTGGTATCAGAGCCATTGGTTATAGTGAACTTGGTTTTAAAAAGGGAAAAGCTTTTGATAAACCAGACTATAACTGGTACAGTGCTCAACGATCCACAATGACGCATCGCTCCACGTGCAAGACTCAACACAATAGGTGGTTTGATTTATGCTATACTGTCGGTTAGATAATTCCCACTGTGCATTAATTAACGTGATAATTCCTATTTTGTAACACCCTAACACGTTTAACCTTAAAAACGACGCAGTGGAAAAAGAGCCTTAAAATTTCTTTCCTTATTAAGGACATTACTTACATGAAGGTTCAAATTCTCAAAATGTCAAACGTTCTATAAAAAGAATTCACAACATTCATACTTAAATTAAGACTTCTAGGCGTTATATACTTCAACTATTTGACCGATCTTTCCGTACAATCCTTGCTCTTGACTCGATCTACGTCCGCTTCACTTCCTTAGTAGCAGAAAAAGCCCGTGTAGCACCTGTGGGCATCACATACAACTTAACCATTAGTCAACGAAAACATCATATAACATTAATCTCATATAATTAAAGATTGAATAACGTTCGATAATGTAACTTTAGTTCATTCAACTATCCTTTCTCATTCTCTTGTTCCGGGTTCGGCTTAAATTTCATAAGAATCTGATGTGCTCATTCCTGCATTACATACCAACCTCAAACGCATAATTAGTAACGTTAGAACTCTAACATATCGATTCATGCATACATACATTCTTACATGCGTACATACACCCATACATATGTACATACCAACGTACATACATACCTACTCACATACATATAATCTTAGACGTATTTGTCTATGGATTCCCTTTACTAATCGAGTAAGTAATTCCACACTTATACTTACAAATACCTCTATACTTATTTCGTTCCGTCTGTGCTTGCGCACATGCTCATTGCATCTCATAAACACTCTACATTGAGTTTAGAAAACCTTTTGGGACTCCTTATAGGTTACGGGACTGATTCGGGTGAATTCTGCACATTCAGTTGAGCTGGCAGATGTCGCACGGCCATGCGTCCCAACCGCACAACCGTGCGGATCCTACGACGTCGGGGGCACAGGTAATGCACAAGCTAGTGCACTGGTTTACTCGGAAACGCACGGCCATGCGTCCAACCGCACGACCGTGCGATACCTCGCGTCGGACAGCTTCGCGTAGACAGCAATATAAGGCGTCGGGCAAAATTGGAAGATGCACGGGGCGTCGGCGACGGCCCCTAGAATCACCATTTTGCTGCAGATCCGTTTCGTCGTCCGAAAACGCTAAAACTTGCGTAACTTTTAAACCGTTTACCCGTTTAACCTCCCGTTTCTTCCCACGTGACCGTA
Organism: Helianthus tuberosus; assembly: GCA_030545235.1. Lineage (NCBI taxonomy): Eukaryota > Viridiplantae > Streptophyta > Magnoliopsida > Asterales > Asteraceae > Helianthus > Helianthus tuberosus. Next base: position 86,342,533 of record CM060443.1, read on the forward strand.
AATTGATATTCTATCATGTGAACTTGAAATCCCATGTCCGGATTAAGAAAATTCTTAACTTATGCACTATCGACTTATTACCTTTTTACAAGTTTTGACCCGTTCCTGAATTTATCTCAAATAATCTGATTATTTGACTCCGACTCCTCATATACCTTATACTTTCAACGTTATTTATCATAAAGGACATAGTTCTTGGATGTCTTGCCTCCTCTTAACACATTTTGGCTCAAAAGCTTATTTTGACCCGTCATGGGTATTTACGCATTAAGTGGTCTATGACATACAAAACCATACTCCCCACTTTCATACTTGACCAAAACATTATACTAATCGAATAGCTTATTTCCGGTAGACATTTAGGGTCGTTTGCCCGTTATACCTATCAAGGGCGTTTTTGTCAACATTGCTCCATCCTTTACAACCAAGGACTTCATTGCGTATTTAACCAACCTTACCACTTGACGACAATTTTAACGCACATACCTTACTCGGATCAAAGCTAAGATCCGTTTAATACTTCATTGATTTCATACAACTTATTCCTATTAGACCTCAATTATCATACCTAATAAGTCGCATATAATTTTACATAAACAACTAAGAAGTGATTACGGAAATCACTTACCTCATGCATTCGTGTTCATATTCGTTTCCTCGCCACTTCTGGACCCGTTAGCCTTCCGTGCTTGATTCCGTCTCGACATGATTCCTATACTTCCATGTCATCGAAATCACATTCTTATTAGCATACACAATTGTACATGTTAACGATCATATCAATCGCATAATTCACATTTGACGTTTATAGTCACTTCTAACAAGCATAATACCTGTAACCAAATTCATATCATTTCCAACTCGTGTAATCCGTCATGTCATCGCATTAAACACACATACGTCTAACACGCACCGTATAACTTACTTTAATCTTACCATTATGACAACACGTCTAACCATTCTTCTTATACACAGTTGACTTTTAGAAGTCAACGGTTCATTTAATTTAACTTTCAAATTATCATTATATACCCGTAACATCATAATAGCCTATACGGACAACACTATATACATTTCATCATACACTTGGCGTGTATACTACCTCCTAAGCATAGTGTACAACCAATTCATGCGTATTCTTTTAAACTCATACATAAATCATCAAATTATCCTTCTAAATCAACATGGATCATTCATGCATAACATCAAACATACTAGTATCACATTTCTTTCAATTCCTCTAACAAGAATCTACCATACATATCAAAATACATCAATTTTAAGCAAGAATTTAGACATAGATGATTTACCCATGTCATCATCTTCACCATAACAAACGGGTTCCACCATTAAACATCAAATTAACCTAAACCATGCATAATCCACGTTCTATATGATGATTCTAACACACACCCGTCCTCAATTTCATACTAATTCGCAATTTACATCATAACCCACTTCGTGAAAGATCACCAATCTAACTTTTAAGACATACCTTACGATCCCCTTGTGAAAGTGATCATTAATCCATGTTCATTCATGAATTTAAGCCTTGATTCATCCTTCAATTTGAAGCTTTTTGAAGAACTAGGGTTTGGCTCCTTTGGAGCCCTCCTGATCATTCCAGAACACACGAAATGTGTGTGTGTGGTTTATTAATTAAAACATAGTTTTCCCCTTGTTCATCTTTGGTCCCTCTAGTTTGTTCCCTTGTTTGTTTTGCTAAACATTTGACTAGGTGTAATAACTTAGTTATTACACTCCATTTTATTAAACATGGGGTCACACTAACAAATTTAGTGATTCAAGTTTTGGGGCGTTACAAGTCTACCCCCCTTAAAATAGGTTTCGTCCCCGAAACCTTTCTCACTTTCATTTGATCCATACATAAAAGATCAAATACCTTTGTATTATCCTTTAAGATTACATTCTATACATATATTACATGACATTTAATTATTGTTTTGTTATTGTAACGAAGTTACTATTTCATGGTCATACATATTTACTTAACTCCCAGGTTAACATCATTCTACATTTTCCATAGTTGTTTATACCATACATATCCTTACTTTACCTTCAACTCACATCATTCATTCTACATCACTATTACTCTCATTTCATGCATTAATTAATTCGCATAAGTATACGTGTCATGCAAATTCATTATACGAGAGTTTAACCAATAAACCTTCCTTTAAACCCCTAAGATTTCCTTCTTAAGTTAACTATTAGAAATCAAACATTCCCTTCATAGGTCATTTTCAATCTACCAATTCGTGCTTATCCAACATAAGTTAGACCTTTTACTAACCTCATCTCATATCAGCAATCGACGATCCGTAACCCAGATCAATCCGCACTTTTCACAAGTACTAGCCGTACTGGGCTAGATTCCATTTACCCATGTAATGTGCCTTTGCTCGTACGCATCCTTCCACCAATTCGATTGGTTTCATCACATCAAAGGTTCTAACATTATCATCAACAAAGTTAGCAATTAGCACATTTCATTTAAACATTCGTTTTATTAGGTGATTACTCACCTATAATTCTTATACCATTTCTTACATACACGCCATAATGTGTCACGCATTTCATTCCTCACACGCAATCTTTCATTCAGTTACTTATTTCAACAACCTTCGCAGTTTGACTTTTCAAGGCCAAACTGATATTTCTTATTTATCATACATCTATTAAGGCACACGTTTGTACTTCTTTCCATTCATGCTTACTTGCAAGAACTTTCATTACATCAATTCAGTATTCTTGCCAAAACTTACCTTTCCCAATCATACTTAAATTATTGTCCGGGTCGTAGCCCGTTATCCATTACGACTCCTAAGACGCATCTACACATAACATGTTCAAAACTTCTTTCTTTCGTCAAAATTTAAGTTTGCGTGCCAAACATTATGCTCGCCTACAAGCATAAAACTTACAAATCAAAACATTAAATATATCGAGTCTAAATGGCAGTTACCATTTGACCCGCATGACTCATTTGTCTCTTTAACCATTCTTGCATTCTAACATATTTGTGTATATAAATATAGATAAGTTTAAGACAGAACTTGGATAATATTCGCTTTTTAAGGAATGTTTAATTGCTTAATCTGTAATTATTCACACATTCGAATCTTTTCATTCTTATCATTCATTATGTTTTGAACCCGCCACGCGATTCCTAACCTATGATTCATACTTTCATTCCTTTCATGTTTCGAATCCATCTCGTGGATTCTAGCATATCATTCATGCTTTCAATTCTTTCATGTCTCGAATCCGTCTCGCAGATTCTAACATATCATTCGTACTTTCATTTCTTTCATGTTTCGAATCCGTCTCACAGATTCAAACATTGCATTCACATCTTTCATTCTTTGAATCCGTCTCTCGGATTCAAACATTGCATTTACGTTTCATCCCTTGAATCCGTCTCGCGGATTCAAGCATTGCATTCATATCTTTCATTCTTTGAATCCGTCTCGCGGATTTAAACATTGCATTTACGCTTTTCATCCCTTGAATCCGTCTCGCGGACTCAAGCATTGCATTCATACATTGTTGATCCGTACTTTCTTACGGATTCAACATTCTTCATTCTTATCATTCGATTTTTTCACTCTTACGTAGTACTCTCAATCTCCTGATAGTCTTACTACCCATTTCACCCATACGCCCACCTGTTACCCAATTCTAACGGACACACCTGTAACAATTATCACGGGCTCACGAACGTCATATGTTTCTTGTGTACTGGCCAGGTACACAATCCACATACTAGTTTCATGTCTTTGTGTAATTGTCACCTTATGTCCGAAGAATTAGGTTTCGGCACGTGTAACATTTCCAAAACTTCATTACCATTCTTATCATTATTTTTCATTTAAAATTTTCCTTTCATTGATAGGTTTTACCATCACATGTACTTACATATATTAAATATATGTACCTGGGTCAATATGTCATATTACATACCTTGGTGCCGGTGCTAGACCGCATCCACAAATCATTCTTTCCAAGCAACCATGCTTAACTTACACATAACATATTGTTAGTTATCTTCCAATACATACTTAAGCACATACTTACCTTGGCTTTTACCCTTAGATCTTGATCGAGTCTTGGATTGTACGGGTTCCTTGTCACGAGAGCACACAGGTTTGAGTTCAAGTATTCCTCTCCTCATACTTGATTTCCCTCAAACCAGGGCTCTGATACCAACTTGTAACACCCTAACACGTTTAACCTTAAAAACGACGCAGCGGAAAAAGAGCCTTAAAATTTCTTTCCTTATTAACGACATTACTTACATGAAGGTTCAAATTCTCAAAATTTCAAACGTTCTATAAAAAGAATTCACAACATTCATACTTAAATTAAGACTTCTAGGCATTATATACTTCAACTATTTGACCGATCTTTCCGTACAATCCTTGCTCTTGACTCGATATACGTCCGCTTCACTTCCTTAGTAGCAGAAAAAGCCCGTGTAGCACCTGTGGGCATCACATACAACTTAACCATTAGTCAACGACAACATCATACAACATTAATCTCATATAATTAAAGATTGAATAACGTTCGATAATGTAACTTTAGTTCATTCAACTATCCTTTCTCATTCTCTTGTTCCGGGTTCGGCTTAAATTTCATAAGAATCTGATGTGCTCATTCCTGCATTACATACCAACCTCAAACACATAATTAGTAACATTAGAACTCTAACATATCAATTCATGCATACATACATTCTTACATGCGTACATACACCCATACATATGTACATACCAACGTACATACATACCTACTCACATACATATAATCTTAGACGTATTTGTCTATGGATTCCCTTTACTAATCGAGTAAGTAATTCCACACTTATACTTACAAATACCTCTATACTTATTTCGTTCCGTCTGTGCTTGCGCACATGCTCATTGCATCTCATAAACACTCTACATTGAGTTTAGAAAACCTTTTGGGACTCCTTATAGGTTACGGGACTGATTCGGGTGAATTCTGCACATTCAGTTGAGCTGGCAGATGTCGCACGGCCATGCGTCCCAACCGCACGACCGTGCGGATCCTACGACGTCGGGGGCACAGGTAATGCACAAGCTAGTGCACTGGTTTACTCGGAAACGCACGGCCATGCGTCCAACCGCACGACCGTGCGATACCTCGCGTCGGACAGCTTCGCGTAGACAGCAATATAAGGCGTCGGGCAAAATTGGAAGATGCACGGGGCGTCGGCGACGGCCCCTAGAATCACCATTTTGCTGCAGATCTGTTTCGTCGTTCGAAAACGCTAAAACTTGCGTAACTTTTAAACCGTTTACCCGTTTAACCTCCCGTTTCTTCCCACGTGACCGTAAATTGATATTCTATCATGTGAACTTGAAATCCCATGTCCGGATTAAGAAAATTCTTAATTTATGCACTATCGACTTATTACCTTTTTACAAGTTTTGACCCGTTCCTGCATTTATCTCAAATAATCTGATTATTTGACTCCGACTCCTCATATACCTTATACTTTCAACGTTATTTATCATAAAGGACATAGTTCTTGGATGTCTTGCCTCCTCTTAACACATTTTGGCTCAAAAGCTTATTTTGACCCGTCATGGGTATTTACGCATTAAGTGGTCTATGACATACAAAACCATACTCCCCACTTTCATACTTGACCAAAACATTATACTAATCGAATAGCTTGTTTCCGGTAGACATTTAGGGTCGTTTGCCCGTTATACCTATCAAGGGCGTTTTTGTCAACATTGCTCCATCCTTTACAACCAAGGACTTCATTGCGTATTTAACCAACCTTACCACTTGACGACAATTTTAACGCACATACCTTACTCGGATCAAAGCTAAGATCCGTTTAATACTTCATTGATTTCATACAACTTATTCCTATTAGACCTCAATTATCATACCTAATAAGTCGCATATAATTTTACATAAACAACTAAGAAGTGATTACGGAAATCACTTACCTCATGCATTCGTGTTCATATTCGTTTCCTCGCCACTTCTGGACCCGTTAGCCTTTCGTGCTTGATTCCGTCTCGACATGATTCCTATACTTCCATGTCATCGAAATCACATTCTTATTAGCATACACAATTGTACATGTTAACGATCATATCGATCGCATAATTCACATTTGACGTTTATAGTCACTTCTAACAAGCATAATACCTGTAACCAAATTCATATCATTTCCAACTCGTGTAATCCGTCATGTCATCGCATTAAACACACATACGTCTAACACGCACCGTATAACTTACTTTAATCTTACAATTATGACAACACGTCTAACCATTCTTCTTATACACAGTTGACTTTTAGAAGTCAACGGTTCATTTAATTTAACTTTCAAATTATCATTATATACCCGTAACATCATAATAGCCTATACGGACAACACTATATACATTTCATCATATACTTGGCGTGTATACTACCTCCTAAGCATAGTGTACAACCAATTCATGCGTATTCTTTTAAACTTATACATAAATCATCAAATTATCCTTCTAAATCAACATGGATCATTCATGCATAACATCAAACATACTAGTATCACATTTCTTTCAATTCCTCTAACAAGAATCTACCATACATATCAAAATACATCAATTTTAAGCAAGAATTTAGACATAGATGATTTACCCATGTCATCATCTTCACCATAACAAACGGGTTCCACCATTAAACATCAAATTAACCTAAACCATGCATAATCCACGTTCTATATGATGATTCTAACACACACCCGTCCTCAATTTCATACTAATTCGCAATTTACATCATAACCCACTTCGTGAAAGATCACCAATCTAACTTTTAAGACATACCTTACGATCCTCTTGTGAAAGTGATCATTAATCCATGTTCATTCATGAATTTAAGCCTTGATTCATACTTCAATTTGAAGCTTTTTGAAGAACTAGGGTTTGGCTCCTTTGGAGCCCTCCTGATCGTTCTAGAACACACGAAATGTGTGTGTTTGTGTGTGTGTGGTTTATTAATTAAAACATAGTTTTCCCCTTGTTCATCTTTGGTCCCTCTAGTTTGTTCCCTTGTTTGTTTTGCTAAACATTTGACTAGGTGTAATAACTTAGTTATTACACTCCATTTTATTAAACATGGGGTCACACTAACAAATTTAGTGATTCAAGTTTTGGGGCGTTACATATTTGAGCCCTGTGTGCTTACTCTCTATTATCGTCCCACACTTACGCACTTTCGCGACACCTTTCTCACTTACGTTGCTTCATTATGAAGATCATGAGCGGACGCGGAGGACGTATCAACCTCACCCAAGCCCAGTTGACGGCTTTGATCAATGAACGAGTTGCTGAGGCACTCGCAGCAAATCCAGCAGGAGGTCAACATGCTCAAACTCCTGTGTGCACATTCAAAACGTTCATGGACTGCCGACCTACTACTTTCAGTGGCACCGAAGGAGCAGTGGGCCTTCTTCACTGGTTTGAAAAGCTTGAGTCAGTTTTTTAGATGTGCGAATGCCCCGAAGACCGTAGGGTGAAATATGCTACCGGAACACTTGAAGGAGCTGCGTTAACCTGGTGGAAGGCACAGGTTCAACTACTAGGACTGGCAGTTGCTAATGCCACACCCTGGAATGGTTTCAAGGAACTGATCAAAGAAGAGTACTGCAGTCGAGACGACATCCACAAGCTAGAGGTGGAATTTTACAATCTGAAGATGACGGGGTCTGAGATTGAGGCGTATACGAAAAGGTCAAATGAGCTGGCCATCCTGTGCCCTACCATGGTGGACCCTCCCATCAAACGTATTGAGCCGTATCTCAAGGGCCTTGTACCAAAGATTCAAAGTCACGTGACTTCAGCCAACCTAGGTACCATACAGCAAATCATCAAGTTGGCCCATCGACTCACTGACCAGGCGGTGGAGCAAAACAGGCTGCCTAAACGAATCAGTGCCACAGCTACTTCTGATGCACCTACCGACAACAAGCGAAAATGGGATGGAAACTCCAGTAAGGGTTCTGCTTCGGTTCAGTCTCAGCAGCGAAAGACTGATGACTACCAGAGTCCTGGTCAGCAATCCTCTGGTAATCAAGGACAGGGTGGATATCGAGGAAACCACCCAAAGTGCAACAAATGCAACAGACACCATAGTGGTCAGTGCAACAAGGGACGTTGTCAGAGGTGTCTCAAGATGGGTCATGAAGCCAAGGATTGCAGGAGCTCACGACCTGCAAATCAGAATCGTCAGCAGCAACAGCAAGCACCGCAGAATCAGCAACAGCAACAGGGCAACAGGGGATGCTTTCGGTGTGGCGCTGAAGGCCACTTTAAGAAGAACTGTCCCCAGCTTAACCAGAATCAGAACAACAACAACAACAACAACCAGGGAAACAGGAACAATAATGGGGGCAACAATGGAGGAAACAATGATGGCAATGGTGCCAGGGGTCGAGTGTTCGTGATTGGTCAGGGTGAAGCAAGGAATGATCCTAACGTAGTGATGGGTAAGTTCCTTCTCGACGACTTTTATGTTACTGTTTTATTCGATTCGGGTGCCGATACTAGTTATGTGTCCTTAAAAGTTAGCCAAATGCTTAAGCGCACTCCAACACTTTTGAACACCAAACACACGGTAGAGCTAGCACGGTAAAAGTCTCGAGGCCACGCACATAGTTAAGGGTTGTGACCTTGTCTTAGCTGGTCAGACCTTCTCTATCGATCTTATTCCTATCGTTCTGGGTAGTTTTGACGTTGTTTTTGGGATGGATTGGTTATCTCATCAACAAGCGGAAATTCTTTGCAAAGAGAAAATCGTCCGCATTCCTCGTTCTGGTAAAGAACCCCTCGTGATTCATGGCGACAAGAGTGGTGCTGTCGTAGGCATTATCTCTTTCCTAAAGGCCCAGAAGTGTTTGCGAAAGGGCCACACTGCCATTTTAGCACTCGTTACTGACACGTCAACGGAAGAGAAGAGAATTGAAGACATTCCTATTGTGCGTGATTTTCCCGAGGTATTCCCTGAGGAATTACCTGGTCTTCCGCCTCATCGCCAAGTTGAATTTCAAATCGAGCTAGCCCCTGGAGCAGCACCAATAGCTCGAGCACCTTATTGTCTAGCTCCATCAGAACTCGAAGAACTGTCTACGCAACTACAAGAACTCTTGGAAAAGGGTTTCATACGTCCTAGCTCTCCGCCCTGGGGAGCTCCAGTCCTGTTCGTGAAGAAGAAAGACGGTACTTTCAGAATGTGTATAGACTACCGCGAACTCAACAAGGTGACCGTGAAGAATCGTTATCCTCTTCCACGCATTGATGACCTATTCGACCAGTTGCAAGGGTCGAGCTATTACTCTAAGATTGACTTGAGATCGGGATACCATCAGCTGAGAGTCCGAGAGGAGGACGTCTCCAAAACAGCATTCAGAACTCGCTACGGCCATTACGAGTTTCCGGTTATGACTTTCGGATTGACGAATGCACCCGCAGTCTTCATGGATCTCATGAACCGAGTATGCAAACCCTACCTGGATAAGTTCGTTATTGTTTTCATCGACGATATCCTGATCTATTCTAAGAGTCAGAAGGAACACGAGCAGCATCTACGACTTATGCTGGAACTTCTTCGAGCAGAGCAACTGTATGCCAAGTTTTCGAAATGTGACTTCTGGCTTCGCGAAGTCCACTTTCTAGGCCACGTAGTAAATAAGGATGGGATTCATGTTGATCCATCCAAGATTGACTCGATCAAGAACTGGCCTGCACCCCGCACACCAACAGAAATCCACCAATTCTTGGGTCTGGCGGGCTACTACAGACGATTTATCAAGGATTTCTCAAGGATTGCGCAACCTCTCACTTCACTGACTCAGAAGGGTGTCACCTATCATTGGGGTGATGCACAGGAGTCCGCATTTCAGCACTTGAAAGATAGACTTTGTAGCGCGCCTATTCTCTCATTGCCTGAAGGCACAGATGATTTTGTGGTTTATTGCGACGCATCCATACAAGGACTGGGATGCGTGTTGATGCAACGTGACAAGGTCATTGCCTACGCATCGTGCCAACTTAAGGTTCACGAAAGGAACTACACTACGCACGGCTTGGAACTGGGAGCAGTTGTTTTCGCGCTTAAGATATGGAGACATTACCTGTACGGTACCAAGTGCACCATTTACACCGATCACAAGAGTCTCGAGCATATCTTCAAGCAAAAGGAGTTAAACATGCGACAACGTCGATGGGTCGAGCTCTTGAACGATTATGAAGTGCGATCAAATACCATCCAGGCAAAGCCAATGTTGTGGCCGACGCCCTTAGTCGAAAGGATACTATACCTAAGCGTGTAAGTGCGTTACAGGTTACCATCCAATCCAACCTTCCCGCTCAGATTCGAGATGCTCAGGTTGAAGCATTGAAAGCAGAAAACATCAGGGCTGAATCCTTACGAGGATCGAGGCAGCGCCTAGAACGAAAGGAAGACGGCGCCTACTATGTTAACAGACGCATCTGGGTTCCACTTTACGGAAACTTACGCGAGCTTGTGATGGATGAAGCGCACAAGTCTCGTTATTCGGTACACCCTAGTTCAGATAAGATGTACCACGATCTCAGAACTACATATTGGTGGCCTGGTATGAAAGCCCACATAGCAACCTACGTTAGCAAATGTCTGACTTGTGCGAGAGTCAAGACTGAATATCAGAAACCCTCAGGCCTACTCCAACAACCAGAGATACCGCAATGGAAATGGGAGCAAATTTCCATGGATTTTGTTACTGGTCTGCCTAGATCTCAACGCGGAAATGATACCATTTGGGTGATCGTGGATCGACTGACCAAGTCTGCACAGTTTCTAGCTATCAAGGAAACCGACAAGTTTTCTACTCTAGCAGACATCTACCTAAAGGAAGTGGTATCAAGGCACGGAGTGCCAACCTCTATTATCTCTGATCGTGATGCACGTTTTACTTCTGAACTGTGGCAAGCAATGCACAAATCTTTTGGCTCACGATTAGACATGAGCACAACTTACCACCCGCAAACAGATGGGCAGTCTGAACGCACCATACAAATCCTAGAGGACATGCTGCGGGCATGTGTAATCGATTTTGGTAATGGCTGGGAAAAGCACCTTCCGTTAGTGGAGTTTTCGTATAACAACAGCTACCACACCAGCATCCAAGCCGCTCCGTTTGAGGCATTGTACGGACGTAAATGCCGATCACCTCTCTGTTGGGCAGAAGTCGGTGACAGTCAAATCACTGGCCCAGAACTCGTAGTAGATACAACAGAAAGAATTGCCCAGATACGACAACGAATGACGGCAGCACGTGACCGTCAGAAAAGCTATGCTGATAAGGGAAGAAAGCCACTCGACTTCCAGGTTGGGGACCGGGTGCTACTCAAAGTCTCACCTTGGAAAGGTGTAGTCCGTTTTGGCAAAAGGGGCAAACTCAATCCGCGATATGTCAGACCGTTCGAAATCATAGAGAAAATAGGCAAAGTGGCCTACAAACTGGATCTACCAGCAGAACTCAGTGTAGTTCACAATGTTTTTCACGTGTCAAATCTGAAGAAGTGTCTGTCAGGTGAGACCCTTATAGTTCCTTTGAAGGAGCTCACTATCGACGATCAGTTGCGATTCGTCGAGGAACCAGTTGAAATCATGGATCGAGATGTTAAGATCCTCAAACGTACCAGGATACCTATGGTCCGAGTTCGTTGGAATGCTCGTCGTGGCCCAGAGTATACCTGGGAATGAGAAGACCAAATGAAACTCAGATATCCCCAGTTGTTTGGAAACAGTGCAACCACTACTGAGGCTGAAGCTACTGCAGAATTTCGGGACGAAATTCCAAATCAACGGGGGGATGATGTGACACCCCAGGAAAACCAGTAAACACCGCAACTTAACTAGCTTCCTCAGTAACTACGCACTAAATTTCGGGACGAAATTCTCTTAACATGGGGAGAATGTGACAACCCTCAAATTTACATGTAACCGTACAGTTTATTAATGATAATAAAGTACTTGATGACTGTGCTGAATCATTTAACTGCTCTCTGATTACTGTGTTATACTTACATTGCGTGTTAGCATACTAGTAGTATACAGAAAAGTTACTAAATAGTCCGGTATGTTTTCCTATGTGTTAGGAATAAATTTCGTTACAAAAATATATGTATAAGACGCCTTACGGAACAATTAAACAACTTAACGGAACAGTATCCGACCGAACAACCGGACATTACCCGGGACACCAAATATTTGTCAAACACATTATTTAATTATTTTTGGCTAGTCATGATCCCCGTATAGCATAACACCCACCAAAAATCATCACACAAACATATATTATCAAGTTACTTACATTCTAACTACCAATTACCATTTAGTTGAAATTTTACATTAAGACCCCCCCCCCCCAAATCGGTCATGATCATGTGGGACCCCACCAAGATTTATTTCAATATTTTATGAGATCTTTGCTTGTGTAAGTATCCATATTATGTGCATGATCTTATAAGTTTGGAGTTCCAAGGCATACAATCATTTCATATCTCCACCATATCTCCCCAAAGATCACTCTCTCACCTCACTTCTCTCTCTCTCATTCTCGGCCCACCATAGCAGCCACCATCACCACCACTCCACAACCATAAACATCCATCATCAAGTTCCATTTAAGCTTCAAAGGTGATACAAGAAGGTTGCAACTTGTGGAAGCTTCAAAAGGGCCTTTGTTCTTGCTTGTTCATCATCATTCCTTATCATCTTCTTCACTAAGAATCATCCCTAGCTTTAAGCTAGTAGTAAGTTCCTTATGTCACCTTTGTTCATCTTGTTTCATGATTAAAAGATGTAATATGTTAGATCTACGCGAACACTAAAAAGGGTTTAAACAAGAAGATGAAACATGATGTAATTATGTTAGTATGATGTTGTCTTGGGATGTTACTGATTTCTTGCTGATTACTTGCTAATATTGATTACTAGAAATGTTGTTGATCATATTGCATGTTAACGGAACAAATGTAACTCGCATTAGAATGTAAAAGCTGAAAAGCAGAAAGCTGTTTAGCGATTACAGCCCACTTCAGTTGGCTGTAACCGAACCTTAACAAAGCAGAAAATGTATTTTCTGAATTCCAAATTCATGTATTATGAAATACGGTTCTAATGGCACTAGAATCATAATTTTTGGACTTCGTTTACTATTTTTAAAGGGTCATTTTGTAACAGTAGCTCAAGCTGCATTTTTGCTGCTGAAAATAGGTGTTATGTTTTTAGTCATAACTGGAAATCTATAATGAATCAGCTCATGAAATTTGTACAGTAGATGGAAACTGATGTATTTGTAATTACCCCACTGGAATTTCATAAATCAGACTAACGATGAATTTTAAATAAATTATTCCGTGGACTGTGGTCAGAAAAAGATAAATTTGAGTTCAGTCCGGAAAATGAATTTTTATAAAATATTGGTAATGAACTGGACCCCGATATTTTTATACAATAATATTTGGATTGTTTAAGACATTCTGTAAAAATTTGGGAATTTTTGGAATAATTTAACTATTTTATTAAAATGTCCAAAACAGCCCGGTTTTGAATATTAATGCTGAAATGACATTGGTTGTAATTTGCATGTTTAAATGTCGGGTATGTTATCTGTGAATGATGTAATATGTTATATGTGTTATGTGCAATGTTGTATGTTTGTCTATGAGTGGGGAATAGATGGGAAGGTTATATGGGCATGAATCGTTAAAGTGATGCATGTTATGTGATAGATACGTGTAGGAACTTTGTGTTCTATTTGAAATCACTAATAAACTAAGTGGCAATCATACTAGGACGTGATTGACTGACCTTGACTGTTAGCTATATTTGAGAGTCAAACCGAGCAACCGAGGTGAGTTCACACTCTTTCCAAGGCATGGGATTCCCGGTGGGTTGGGAATGGGATTGAATGACTACTCGAACTATCATTACTATTAAACTACTTACTACTGTCCTCGGATTGAAGGGCACGTACGTAAAGCCTACGTACACGACCATAAGACCATCAACTCTATCAATTGAAGTCCCTCATTTATCGACTTAATCGCCGAGGCCTATGGCGAGCGGGTCATTAGTTAATAGCGCTATTAGGTTTAACAAACCTCACACCGTGCCAGTCGGACGGGCGTGTACTAATGGACTATGGGCAAAGGGTCAATGCTGATAGACATTGACTTAGGGCACCTCTTACATTTTCGTAGCAGTCGATACGCGTGGTCTAGTAACACATGGGAAGCCCCCAGTAATCTTCGCAAACATGTCAGGAAGACCGCGATACGAATTTATACGATACATGGTTTACAAAACGAACAGATGATTTACGAAACGAATGCTATAACTAAACAACCAACTGTGAACTCGCTCAACTTTGTTGTTGACTCGTTGTTACATGCCTTACAGGTCGCTAGATGCATATGGAGCTTGCACGAGGAGGAGGTTGTTGTCGGATGCGGACTGTTATGTCCCGTACTTAATAATTGAACTTTATAAACTATGTTTTGGACATTAAACTTATGAACTATAAACTTATGTTTTGAACTTCCGTTTTATGCTTCCGCTGTTAACTTAAAACTGGTTACTGTCTTATGGTCACCAATTGTATTGTGATTGGTTTTACTTACTAAGATTACGTTGTTCAATATGATTGGTGGCTCAATCCTGGTCATGTCACGCTTCCAAGCGGTGATACCCCGCATGGTGGATTTTGGGGGTGTGACAGTTAATGTGCTTTATATAGACCGTAAAGACACGAATATGTGAATAAACGACATATGAAGAATGGTTAGATTCACCTTCAATATAAAAAACTAATTATTAAAGTTATTAATACATACCCAATTAAAAAGTTTCCAAAGATTAGAAATCATAAAAGAAATACATAAAAGATATGACTTCACTAAGTGATGTAAGAATTTAGCCAAGCATGACCTTTGTTTGAAAAAAATTCTTACTATAAATATTGAATCTCGAGACTACACACACACTCTAAAAGATGGAAAATGGATGATGGTGGTGGATTATAGTGGTGTAGTGGTGGTGGAGTGGTGGCAAGTGAGAGAGAAGTGATTTGCCAAGGGATGAGTTGAAGTGAAACCAAGCATCCCTATTTAGAGCTAAAAACAGAACGTCTACCATGGCCCGTGCCCGCCTGGCACGGCCCCGTGGCCATCAGTCTCTCTCTTCTACATTAACTGCAGTGTCAGGGTTGTACTAACACGGCCCCGTGCGTCAATGGCACGGCCCGTGGCCAATGTACTTGCTGTACTTCTTCAGATTCTAGAAATCCAAGAGTTGACCACACCCCGTGTTGCTTTAGCACGGCCCCATGTTGAGCTTTGGATTTGTCTTTTGTTGTTGTCTCTTTCTGCTGCAGTGAATTCCCACCAGGCACGGCCCGTGCTAGGTGAGCACAGCCCCGTGCCAAAGCTTCTGTTTTTGTTATTTCTCGGGTTTGGATGTGGATGGGGGCTCGGCAAGTTGCGTCAATCCTTCTTTATTGTATTTTATGTTGGTTTTTGCTGTTATTTCGCTCATTCTGTTCAATTTAGCTCTTTTAACCCTATTTATTAAAAAGGAACAAAAGCACAAGCTTTTTCTAACATTAGTACTAAAAAATGGCTGCTTTTACACCGTATTTGATATAATTTATATGTTGTATTTTAAGCACATCAAATACCACCACACTTGAATCTTTGTTTTTCCTTAAGCAAAACTCTTTATTGTGGCTCGCTCACCCAAACAGGATGGGTAGAAGAGAAAGTTTTAGACTTGTCTTTAAAGTGTCGGGAATCCAAGTTCTAATTTATTTTTTATTTATTTCATTTACATTCTTATTTGGTCATGACTTATTTGCAACACAATTTAAGAAAAATTATTTACTTTTGGGCAAAGTGATGTGTGCAAAATGCAACATAAATTACATCAAATGAGGCATAAAACTAACCCTTTTTTAGTACTAATGTTGGAAAAAGCGCGTTTGTTTCTTCCTTTTGAATTTACAGGACTAAACGAGCTTAAAAGAACAAAAGGAACAAATAAGCAGCCAAAACCAACATAAATACAAGAAGAAGGAATAAAGTGACATGCTCGACCCCTCGGCAGCATCTCCCAAGATAAAACAAGAAGAACAGAACCTGACCACGGGGCCATGCCCAGCTGAGCATGGGAAGTGGTCAGGTCCTTCACAACAAGGCAAACCTACAGAATCTTGATAGTACAACAAAGAGTTGACCACGGGGCCGTGCCCAGAAGACACTGGGTCGTGTGGGGTCCTCTGCTGACAATTGCATTAAATGAAGGAAGAGAAGAAGGATGGCTACGGGCCTTGCCCAGTGGACACGGGGCTGTGGCCAGGGCTCTGTTCTGGCTATAAATAGGGGTGCTAGGTTCACCTGAAAGTCATCCCTTGGCAAACCACTTCTCTCCCACTTTGCCACCACTCCACCACCACTACAACAACACCCACCACCATCATCCATCATCCATCTTTAGAGTGTGTAGTAGTCTTGGGATCCAAGATTGATCGTAAGAGTTCTTGTCAATCAAAGGCCATGTTTGGCTAAACTCTTACATCACTTGGTGAAGACAAATCTTTAATGTATTACTTTTGATTTTTAATCTTTCGGCACTTTTTAATTGGGTTTGTATTAATGACTTTAATAACTAGTTTCTTATGTTGAAAGTGAATTTTGTTTACCATTTCTTCATGATGTCATTGATTTGCTCATTTGTGTCTTTACGATCTATATAAAGCGCGTTAATTACCTGGAAGGGGGTTAGGAGGGTGGTTTGGTAAAGTTCTTGTCTCGTTCAGTGTATAGATCCTGCGAGGACTTGGTTCAAGCTTACTAGGACCTCCTTCAATGCCCAACGGCATTAGATGGCGGGGGTGCGAATAGCTTGAACCCCTCATATGTAAACTACTATTAATACTTTAAACCGGCTTCTTGGAATTGTATCCTTGCTGACTCAAACCACTTAGCCGAGAGTAACGTCACCTTCAAAAGAAGGGCCTACCACTTTTCGCGTTAATTACTAACTTAATTGTCTTTCAATATTCCGACTCTTTGGGATTGTATCCCTGCTGACTCAAAACACTTGGTTGAGGGTAACGTCACCTTCAAAAGAGGGGCCTACTACTATAACTAAGATAATCTCTTAAAAAGTCCGAAAGTTCAAAGGATACATTAAAGATGATTTGGATCCAAGTGATTCTATCTTTTCTATTTATTTTTAATTTTATTTATCTTTCCATTTTTAGTTTAATTTTCATGTTTCAAAACTTTTCTAAAAAAAATTGGATCGATTGGACGTTGAGGATAAACCGGTATTAAAAGCTCTTGTGTCCTTGGATGACCTCGGTATTTTACCAACACTATACTACGCTCGCGATGGGTGCACTTGCCCAAGTGTGTGTTTAGTGTTAGTATAATATCGTGTTTTATAAATTTAAAACTTAACTAATGCGTAAATTGGGCTCAAAATATTAATAAAATCATATCACGCTTCACGCACACTAAGTTTTTGGCGCTGTTGCCGGGGACACAAGGATTTTAAGAAAGTTTAAAATCGACGACCTAATTATTTTCTATTCATTTTTCTATTTTTTTAGGATTTTTCTTAGTTTTTTAATTTCTGCAGGACTCAGCACGGGCCGTGCTCAGCCAGACACAGGGTCGTGTCCATCTCCCTTACTGGCAATTCTGTTTTAAGTCAGACAGTAGCTGACCACGGGGCCGTGTCCACTCAACACGCCCTCGTGTCCAAACTCCATTTACTAAAAACAGGACCGTAAGATCCCGACGGTTGGTAAATTCTGACAAAAATATGGATGATATTGATTATTTTTATTTTCGCCACTCTCACGGTGTGTGGTGTAAAATATGTGGTGGATTTCATCAAGATTTAGAATCTTTCTTTCTAAATTATGAACCCCACTATTTAGACCCAACGTTTTCCTGTAATCACCTTAAGATGGGAGAAAGTAAAAACGATCACTATTACCCACCCGAATGCCCTCAACCATCTCTTCCAACCGACATAACCTCTGAAGAATTATGTCGAATAGAAGAATGGATTCTCCTAAAAATAAAAGAAATAGAGCTTATGATGAAAATGAGGTATTCATCACAAGACAACAATCAAGGAGAAAGTTGGGGCCACATTCGGAAACTACCAACATCGACGACACCAAAAGTACCTCAACCTCTTGTGAAAGCATGAGCGATAATCGTCCCTGTGTCGATTGTGCCATGAAGGACTCTCCATCAGCCCCCACCGATGCGCTCATAGACCTGATCGATTCGACATATACCTTCTTTAACAAGAGCCCGGATAAGGGGAATAAAGGTTGGTTTCGCCCACCGGTAAGTAGTTTAGGTTTTATCCTTTGCGATAACCTCTTGCTTTCTTGCATAAATCAAGAGCAATTAAGGTACCTTAGGCACTTCGGTGCTGTTCCCTCCAGCAAGGCACCACCCCGATCCGAATGAAAACCTTAAAATAAGATAATACTTCATAAAAACTCTAGCCACGGGGCCGTGCTTAGGTCAACACGCCTCGTGCCCACCTCAAATTGCACCACGGGGTCGTGTCCAGGTCCACACGCCTCGTTCCTCTAATGCGGACAAACATGTCAGAATCTTATCTGACCACGGGGCCGTGTACAGCCGACACGGGGCCGTGGTCAGTGTGCTGTCGTTTTCTATAAAATCAACAATGGGTCTGCACATTTGGACCCATTCCAAAGACAAAGATCTGCTGAGGATTTGCACACTTACTTTAAAAGGTATATTCTCAAAAATGTTTCTCTCAAACCATCTTGTCTTTGCCACTTCTGTCACTTACCTTCTTCTCCAAAACTCTTCCACCTCCATTGAAGTTTGAAGCTTTAAAACTCCAAGCTTTTTTAAGTCAATGCAAGGTTTTTAACCATGAAGTCTTATTAAACATAAGCTTTACAGCAATGTTTTGATTTATTCATGTTCAGAAATGTTTAAAACACATAAAAATAATTTCAAACAATGATGTTTCTTGGTTAAAAACCTTGCAGAGGTGTGACCACGGGGCCGTGGCCAGAGTCTCATTTCCATCTTTTTGAAATTTTCGTCTTGTTTTCTTAGTATGTCGAGCCAAAATAGTGGAACATCTTCGGTCAACTCAAGAAACAGCCGAAGGGGAAGAAGACCGTCAATCAAAGCTACCCTTATCCGCTATGTGTGTGCACTAAGGGAAGCCATCGACGAAATGACATCGGTGGAAGAGGTCCTCATTGACCGTATCAACTACTTGACGGTGGGGCTAGAGAATAGCTTCCAAGAAATCAACCTTTTGCAACAAAGGTTGAACATTCTTGCTATGCCACCCATGGAACCAATCTTCCCATAAGAGGATTGGAACCTTGCGCAAGAAGTTGTTAACCCAACCGGATGGGATGACCTTCCTCCGGAACCTCCTCTAGACGCATTACACGAGGTTCCAGGGGATGTCGCACCTCCCCCACAAGAGGATGTGGACAATGAGCCCGTCTTCCTTCTCCATCGGGAGATTGAGGAGTGGCTCAACGACGTTTGAGGAGCACCCTCCGGAGTGAAGCTCTAAAAAAGCCCCTACTCTCTGAAAAATTATTTTTGAATTTTTGTTGTTTCGACATGTAAAATCTAGGGTTGAGCTTCCTTATGGTTTTTAAATTTCTTGCATATTAGGACCTATCTATCTTATCTTAGGACTTTTGTAACTTTTAATTTTTAGATTATCTTAGGACCCTATGTATCTTGCACTCTTAATGAATGATGGTTTAAGTTATTGTATGGTGTTTGGATGTTGAATAATGGCTTAACAAACGAGAAAAGGTGAAAATTGCCAAAGGGACGTTAAAACCGCACCCCATGCAAGTAAACAGAGTCGTCCAACAACTTTTCCAACTTTCCAGCATGTGCAGCATGGGGCCGTGCTCAGCCCAACATGCCCCGTGCCCAGGCTCTGCAGAAAAATCTCTAGATCAGGTAATTGAACACGGGGCGTGTCCACTGAACACGCCCCGTGGTCAGCCTTCTGTTAATTTTTTATACTGGCACTCTAACCACGGGGCCGTGGCCATATGCCCAGTAACATAAAACTTGATTTTAAACACGCTTTTACACATTCAAATCAACTTAAAAACTTATTTTTGGGATACATTGAGGACAATGTGTAATTTAAGTGTGGGGGGGGGGGATGCTAAAACCTTGAATCTTGCAAGTCCTAATAACAAGCCTTACACAAAACTCTATTGGAACCGCTAATCACCCCAAATCTTTTCAAAATTTTTCATTTTTTTTACTTATCTTGGTTCAATTCGGGAATAACAAGTTCTAAAAAGGTTATGTTTTTACAAATTTACAACCGATAGCGTTGTGATAAAAAGAACCGAATAAAAAAATTATGAAAAGGCATGACAAATCTATTTAAAATTTGATTATATATACTTGATCACATTATAAACCCATTCCCATAATAAGTGATCTTTGAGCCTTTATTGAGCATACATGCATACATCTTTAAACTAAATGCTCATTTTCGTTTCTTGTGTGAATAACCGCTTGGTTCTTACGACTCTAGAACTTTCCAGGACGATACATTCCTGGTCCTTACCAACTTAAACCCGAGTAAGTAAATGATGGAGGCATTAGGACTAACCCATTTTTCTTTCAAAACCATTGTTTTTCTTCTTTTTATCCCCTATAAAAAATCCCCCTAGTTAACCCCTTTGAGCATAAACCTTTTCGTTTCAAAACCCGCAAAACAAACACCCAATACCCACCAAAACCTTTTTCTTTCAAACCCATTTGTTTTAGTAAAAGCTCGGTTATCATGTGAAAAAAATATAGAAAGTGTTGCAAAAAACAAACAAGTTCCTCAAAGAAATTTGTTTGAAAATGTTTAGTTTGAATAAATGTCACAAAAACAAAAGGTTTTACGACAACCGACGCTTTTTACACTTTTCGCCATTTTACTAACCACTAACCAAAAACCACCTACACTTAGCCCAAGCCTAACCCTTTCCCAAAGTCCTCTTGATATTTACGAAGGTTTATAGTTAAAAAGGAGGAGGTTTGATCGCTTGGCAAGCATATGGTAGAAGTAAGTTCCATGCTGGTATCAAGTGTTTTCACAAAAATACACAATCGGCCGAGTGTTGAGTGATCTTCCGTAAGGTATGTGAACTTGTATATATAAATGGAATTTTAAAGATGCATGTTATACCCAACTAAATATTTTTTCTTAACAAATGTTCTAAATAAATCATGACGAATAGGATTGTAAATAAAATAAAAATGAAACTTAAGAAAGATCTTGGAATCCCGACGCTCAAGATAAGCCACAAACTTCTTCTCTACCTCTTCCATTTGGGTGTGTAAGCCACATATTAAAGAGTTTTGCTTGAGGACAAGCAAAGATTCAAGTGTAGGGGTATTTGATGTGTGCAAAATGCAATATATAAATTACATCAAATGAGCCATAAAACTAACCCTTTTTTTTAGTACTAATGTTGGAAAAAGCACGTTTCTTTCTTCCTTTTGAATTTACAGGACTAAATGAGCTTAAAAGAACAAAAGGAACAAATAAGCACAAAAACCAACATAAATACAAGAAGAAGGAATAAAGTGACAGGCCCGACCCCTCGACAGCATCTCCCAAGATAAAACAAGAAGAACAGAACCTGACCAAGGGGCTGTGCCCAGCTGAGCATGGGGCGTGGTCAGGTCCTGCACAACAAGACAAACCTGTAGAAGCTTCTACGCCCACCACAGGGCCGTGCCCAGCTCTACACGAGGCATGGTCAACTCTTAGATTTGTAGAATCTTGATAGTACAGCAAAGAGTTGACCACGGGGCCGTGCCTATAAAACATGGGGACGTGTGGGGCCCTCTGCTAACAATTGCATTAAATGAAGGAAGAGAAGAAGGATGGCCACGAGCCGTGCCCAGTGGACACGGTGTCACACCCCAACCGATGGCGGAATCATCGGGGACACTAGGCGAATCGGATTGCTCAAGAGAATCCATAACAACTATTTAGTGACAATATTTAATGCGTTCATTATCCCATACTAATAAACAATATACCAGCAAACAGTTATACAGATTTCATGTTCTCTCAAACAATACAAATCCGATAACCTAGATTTAGTGTGAGTTTCTAGACTTCCTAGCTTGATTTCGAGATAGTCTGCGATTAACCTGCAACATACGTTAAAATAATGTCAGTACAAAAATGTACCGGCGAGTATACAGGTTTGAAATAGTATAAAGTAGATAAAAGCGCTGTGAATTTCCACATACATAAACGAGATACACGACATACATACTACAAGACGAATACTACCATCTAAGTCACTCGATGACTGCAATTCGAGCTCCCTAAAAGGGCGTGATTCCCTTAACTAAACCCCGTCGGGTGTGAGTCCAACTATAGTACCATATTAGCTAAGGTGGGACGACGCGAGTAAAAGTCATAGCACATATGTATCAAGCATGACGTGTAAATATGTACGACAGTAATTCGCATGTGATTATAGTTTAGAGTATAGACTGCGTTTTAATAAGTGCGTTTTCAGTAAGAACGTATGTTACACCCCAAAGTGTGTTTAAAGCGTTTAAAAAGGGGTCAAGTATACTCACAGTAGGTGTTTAACATGTAAACACAACTTGATTGAATTGATTGGGAGCGCGTTGGAGTTAGCGAAAATCGCCTGGAATCGAGTGAAATGTGCTTGAGAACGAGTTGGGAGCGAGTTGGTCGGATAGAAGAACCAAAGTGTTGAAATGAGACACAATGGCCCTATTTTTAGGTGAGGGGGAGTTAAGGCGGTGCAAATGCGTGGGTCGGATGGTCAGTCGATCGGATGGCTCAGACGACTAGTGCGAGTTAGTTTTTCTAACTTTCGTTTCGTTTGGCATGTTTTGTTGTGTTACGCATTGTGGATACTTTAAGCGTTTTAGCGAGATAAGTAGCGTCATGTTAGGTTGCGTTTCAGTGCGATAAATTGAGTTGCGCGTGGCAGCGAGTGCACATTTAGACATGTTTAATACTCAGATATTATTATTATTATTATTATTATTACATATAACAGGTCATAGTATAAGTAACTGCGTTTCGAGTTTGCGTTAGCATTTGCCTTGCATCACGACGAGCGAGGGGAGTGGCTTAAGTACTCACGCGATGTCATCGTTATCACGACGAGTGAGAGGAGTAATCTAAGCACTCACGCGATGTCATCATTAGTGTTAGTGTAGTATGCGTTGTGATGTGCGATATAGCGTGTTGAAAGTATGCGATATAAGCGATGTAGCGTTGTAAGCGATATAGTTACATTATGATCCGAATCTCTGGTGCTAGGCGTAACGAGTGTAACGAGAGTAACAAGCACGAAGGTGCGGGTTGTTACAGTCTCCCCTGCTTTAGGAAATTTTGTCCCGAAATTAATCCACTAGGAGGGCTGCGAGGGTTGATACGAGAGCGAGTAGCGAGTATTGACACGAGTAAGCGGCGAATAAGCGTTAGGGTAAGCAAAAAGTGAACAAGCGATCGATCGAGGTTTGACTAGCGGGAGCGTCTCGGTGACAAAGGGAAAAGCGTTGAGTAGGGCGATTCGTCTGACTAAAGGGGATAGCGGTGAGTGGAGCGTTTAGTTTGACTAAAGGATGGTAATGTACGAGTTAGCGATCCAAAAATGTTTTAGGTTCTCGAAAAGTTTTATGGCAATGAGATTTGTAAAGAAAAAATCGGTTTTAGGAAAATTTTCGTACCGTGTGGCGTTGAACTGAGTCGATGTTCATACCAGCGTTGTCGAAAAGTTTCATCGAGTTATCGAAAGATTTTATGGAAAACTTGATTTAAGATAAGTTCTTATGACGTGGTGTTAACTTGAGTCGATTGTTAAACCAACGTTACAAGAAAGTTTTGTTTATCTAAAAAGGGTTTTAATTAAAAAATTTCAAAAAATTTCCATTCATTCCCAAAAAGTTTATAAGAAAAATTTCGTTTATACAAAAGATTTAAACAGTTCAAAGGTTTTAGGTAGCGTCGAGCCCCACATGGCACCTTTCCACGAAAGTTTGTTAATATGGCTAAAACACTTATATATAGGAAGTACCAGCGGCATATCCACCATGTTTTAGCCATATTACCTCTGTTTCGTGAAGCAATGTCATGCGTGTTGATATAGTACGGATAGATTTTGCGTCCTCGGTCCAAGCGATTAGTGGTTGGACCAAGTTCAGAAGGAAGATTGAGTAAACTGAGTAGCTAAGTTGTTTGCAACTCAGTTAGAGATGAGAGTGGGAGTCGAAGTAGTGCGAAGAGCGAGGGACGGTAAGTGAAAAGCGATAAGCGATAAACGAGCATTAGACGATAGGCAGCGAGCGATACGCGACGATCGACACACGATGAGCGATAAGCGATACGCGGTATGCGACGAGCGATAAACGTAAGGCGATAAGTGGTACGCGAAAAGCGATACGCAAACAGCGATAAGCGAAAGGCGAATAGGCGAAAAGCGAAAGATGACGCACGATAAGCAATAAGCGAACAGCGATACGCGATAAGCGATAAGAGAAAAGCGAAAGGTGAAAAGTGATATGCCTTAAGCGAACAGCGATACGAGGTAAGCGACGAGCGAACAGAGATACGCGGTAAGCGATGAGCGATAGTGAACAGTGATACGCGATAAGAGATAAGCGAACAACGATAAGTGATAAGCGAGTATTGAAGCGTTGAGATTGACACATGCGGTAAGCGTTTAAGTGTTCAAGCGAATGCGATAGCGAGTGCGAGTTAGATTCCAACGAAGGTGCGATTGTGTGCGTGTAGACTTACGAAAAGTCTAGCGATGACGCGTTTGAGATGCAATGAGATGTTACGCCTTGCGATTGAGTTTAGCGTGTTGAAAATAGTCTCAATAGTATAAGAGGTCTAATAATGTTCAACTCTTCATGGCACTTTCTTCACGAGAAATTGGTTAGCATGGCGAAACACTTATATATAGGAAGTACCAGCAGCGTATCCACCATGCTTCAACCACACGCCTCCGTCCCGTGAATAGGTGTCACACTTTGTCAACATGGTTAAGACGCTTATATATAGGAAGTACCAGCGGCGTATCCACCATGCTTAACCATGCTTTTAACATTATGGCATCATTGGAACTTACTACGATCTCTGTGCACTGACCAAAATAATCCTGTGTGCACCCATAATTAAGTTGTTCTTTGCACGTTTATCGTAACTTATTTCAAGGACGCATAGTGAGGGTAAAACACATTATGCCATGATATAGTATGTAGTACTAGTATTATAATCTGTGTGTGAACTTAGACTAAGTGCAAGAACGAGGAAGGGAAAAAGAGAGAGAGAGAGAGAGAGCGAGTGAGAGAGAGTCAACGTTGTATAGTGTGGCAACATCGAGCGGTAGAACAAGTATACACATGAGAGTTTTCGTCGAGAATCATACCATTAATAGCATCGTTCTGCTTCTGGTTGGTGTTGATGTGGTAGACTCTTGCTGGAGCTGTTGTTGTTGTTGTTGCTGGAGCTGTGAGCAGCGTTGGCGGTGCGGGGAGAGCTAGCATAAGTTGATGTTGCGGTCCTGTGCGGAAGTGGCGGGTGAAGTGGCTGTAACAGTTGCAATTGATGCAATAGCGACAACCAGTTCCCGCTTGGTGGTGATAAGTACACCTTTGACACAGGGGAAGAGTTCCTGTGTAGGCACGCTTTTGATGAACTGGAACTGCGCGGAGCCGTTCGGGTTGAGGCAGTTCAGTTGTTGTTGGAGAGTTTAGGCTCGAGCTTTTTCTCTTGCGGCTAGGTTGTGCATCTTGTGGTGGTGCGTTGTCATCTGAGGACTCGTCTGAGGATTCGTCTGAGGATTCGTCGGAGGAGTCGATGACGATTGCTTGATTAGCCTTTTTTGATAGGATTCTTGGAGAAGAATCCATCCAAGACTCGTTTGTAGTTGATTTCTGCAGCCAGGCGGTAGGTTTCTTCGATGGTAGCAGGTTTTGCAGCTTCGACAAAATCGCCCACACACTCAGGCAAAGCACGGATGTACTTCTTGATAGCCTTTTCGGGAGTGTCGACTTGACTTGGGCAGATGATGCTAAGCTGTTTGAACCTTGCTGTAAGGCCGGCGTTATCACCGTCAACTTGCTTGATTTCCCAAAATTCGTTTTCTAGCTTCTGGACTTCGTGGGGAGGGCAGTACTCTTCCTTCATGAGCTCCTTCAGCTCATCCCAGGAGAGAGCGTAAGCTACATCGTTCCCACGTTTGTTACGCTCAGTTGTCCACCAGTCAAGGGCTCTTGATTGGAATACTCCTGTGGCGCATGTA
The DNA here is from genome assembly GCA_030545235.1 of Helianthus tuberosus. NCBI lineage: Eukaryota > Viridiplantae > Streptophyta > Magnoliopsida > Asterales > Asteraceae > Helianthus > Helianthus tuberosus. The sequence goes on from CM060443.1 coordinate 86,369,000, forward strand.
GTACAAAAATGCTCGGGGCACCCGCTCTGACGAAGGGTCACCTTGATAGCATCGAACCACTGGAGTAGTTGAGATACACCTCCTTCACCTGTTAAAACCATCGGGTCACAGGCTTTGAAGTGTTTGTAGTAGAATGTAGTCTGATGTGTGCAAAATGCAACATATAAATTACATCAATTGTGTCATAAAACTAACCCTTTTTTAGTACTAATGTTGGAAAAAGTGTGTTTTTGTCTTCCTTTTGTATTTTCAGGATTAAATGAGCTCAAATTAACAAAAGAAGCAAAAAGGCAGCTAAATCTAACATAAATACAAGAAAAGGAACAAACGTGACATGCCCGACCCCACGACAGCATCTTCCTAAGAAAAACAAGAAAACAGAAGGCTGAACATGCCCCGTGCTCAGTGAACACGGGGGCGTGCCCAAGTCCCAGCAGAAAAGACAAAGCTGTAGAAGCTTCTATCGCCCACCACAGGGCCGTGCTCAGCGGATATGGGGCCGTGGTCAACTATAAGATTCGCAGAATCCAGGCAAATCTTGATAGTACAGATATGCTTCTGCACACGGGGGCGTGCCCAGCGGACACGGGGGCGTGGTCAACTAATGCAGACAAACTGCAATTAATGAAGACAAAGAAGAGGATGGACACGGGGCCGTGCCCAATGGACACGGGGCCGTGCCCGAGCTTCTGTTCAGCCTATAAATAGGAGTGCTTGGCTCAAGCTCAAACCATCCCTTGGCACACCACCTCTCTCACACTTCACCCACCACCCACCACCACCATAACACCATCATCCACCACCATCATCCATTGTCCATCATAGAGTGTGTGAGTCGTCTCGGGATCCAAGATTGATCGTAAGAGTTCTTGACAATCAAGGCCATGTTTGCCTAAGTCTCTTACATCACTTGGTGAAGACAAAGTGTCTAGTGTAATACTTTTTATTTTTAATCTTTTCGCACTTTTTACTTGGTTATGTATTAATGACTTTAATAACTAGTTTCTTATGTTGAAGGTGATTTTTCCTTATCGTTTGTCCGTGGTGTCTTGGCATTATTTTACTGTCTATATAAAATAAAAGATTTTCACCATTCATATCTCCACGGTCTATATGGAGGTATGTTGGCTACCTGGTCGGGGGTTAAGGGAACGGTTTGGTAAGAGTCTTTCCTTGTTCAGTGTATAGATCCTGCAAGGACCTGGGTCAAATTTAGTAGGACCTCCTTCAATACTTAACGGTATTGGATGGTGGGGGTCCAAACTCTTTGATCCCCTCATATGTAAACTACTATTAATACTTTAACCCGGCTACTTAGGACTGTATCCCTGCTGACTCAGACTACTTAGCCGAGGGTAACGTCACCTTCAAAATAGGGGCCTACCATAATATGCATTAATAACTTAATTAATTATCTTTCAATAATCCAACCCTTTAGGATTGTATCCTTGCTGACTTAAACTACCGGGTTGAGGGTAACGTCACCTTCAAAAGAGGGGCCTACTACAATAACTAAGATAATCTCTTAAAAAGTGCAAAAGTGCGGAAATAATCAAAGGTTACACTATACACGAGTCGGAGCCAAGTGATTCATCTTGTCTATCTGTTTTTATTTTATTTTATTTTCAGCATTTTAGTTAGTTTTTATTTTTCTTAGTTTAAAACCTTTTTCTAAACTTTTGATTTGATTAGACGTTGAGGATAAACCGGTACTAAAAGCTATTGTGTCCTTGGACGACCTCGGTATCTTACCAACACTATACTACGCTCACGATGGGTGCACTTGCCCATATGTGTGTTTAGTGTTAGTAAATATCGTGTTTTATAAATTTAAAACTTGGCTAAAGAAAGTGTAAAAGGGCTTAAAATATACATTAAAAACCATACACACTTCACGCACATCAAGTTTTTTTGGCGCCGTTGCCGGGGACACAAGGATTTTAAGAAAGTTAGGAATCAACGGCCTAATCATTTTTTCTTATTTTTCCTATTTTTTTTAGGATTTTTTCTTCGTTTTTCAGCTTCTGCAGAACTCAGCACGGGCCGTCCCCGCTGAACAGGCCCCGTGCCCAATCATTGGAACTGGCAATCCTGTTTTAAGTCGGACAGTAAGCTGAACACGGGGGCGTGCCCACTCAACACGCCCCATGCCCAAGATTCAGTTACTGAAAACAGAACCGTAAGATCCCGACGGTTGGTAATTTCTGACATAAACATGAGTGATACTGATAGTTTTTACTGTCGGCACTCTTATGGTACGTGGTGTCAAATATGTGGTGGTTCCCATAAGGAATTAGAATGTTATTTTCTAAATTACAAGCCCCACAATATAGACCCATCGTTTTCTTGTATCCTTAAGAGGGGCGAAAGTAAAAATAATCCCTATCTCTCCCTTGAATGCTCTCAACCGGATTTTCTAGGAAAAATGCTTCTTGATGAACTATTTCAATTAGAAGATCTAATTCTTAATTGGTTAAAAGAACTTAGGATAGATTTCAATAATTTATCCCAAGACGATAACCAAGAAGAAGTGTTGGGATCACATTCAAACAACTTCGTTGTTCCCGACGATACCTCTAAATCTAGCGAGGACTTGAGCGATAGTCGTCCCTGTGTCGATTGTGCCGTGAAGGACTCCCCATCGACTTCGTTCGATGCATACATAGACCTGAGCGATTCGGCATACACCTTCTTTAACGAGAGCCCGGGAAAGGGTTGGACTTGTCCACCTACATATAGCATAGGAATCACCCTCACCGACAACCTCTTGCGTTCTCGTCTTAATCTAGAGCAATTAAGGTATCTTAGGCACTTTGGGGTTGTTCCATCCAGTAAGGAACCGCCTGATCCAGAAAAGTTCCTTAAAAATAGACAAACTCCATAAGACAGCCTCTAGACACGGGGCCGTGTCCAGGTCAACACGCCCCCGTGTCCACTCAAAGATTCCCGTCTGATTTCTTGTCAGAATATGGACAAAATTTGTCAGGATTCCCCATGAACACGGGGCCGTGTCCAGCCGACACGGGGCCGTGTCCAGCGCACTGTCTGTCACACCCGACCACGTAGAACATACAAAACGTGGCGGAAACATCGGGGAGTGTTGTAACAGAATTAATTGTTTCATAACCATGGCATTCAAAGTTGTATTTTATTTAATAACATAAGAGTTACATTGTCTTAAACAGGAAACAAAGAGTTCACAACATAATTAAACTAGTCTATCTTCATTTTTAGTCTCTAAGGCACAGGTCCGCCCTAGTGTCACGATCATCATCCTACGCAATAGCTCCTGAAAACACATGTGAAAATAGGTACGTCAGCAGAAAAATGCCTGTGAGATACATAGGATTTGTGAAAAGAGGATTCATGACTTATAAGTTTAGAAAAAATTGTTTAACAAAAGTCAGTCATGAACCTTGTAAATTGTTTTGTTTTGTAAATCATTGTCTTGTGAAAATAAGTTGTTTATGTAAAGTTTAATATGTCAAATATTTAAATGATTTAAGTAACGCTACGACATGTAATGTCATACAAACACTTATATATAGGAAGTACCAGCGGCGTATCCACCATGCTTGTATCATATTACACACGCCTCGTTACTCACATCACTTACTCAAACCAACCACCAATGTAAATTGTTTATGTATAAATGAATTGTCACGTGTTAATGTGTAAACCATATCGAAATGTCTATGTCCAATGTAAACCACTAAATGTGTCTATAAATGTCAAAATGTTTATGTTTATTGTAGATCATGTAATGTGTACCCAAAAATATCATGTATGGTAAGTGAAATATATCAATTAAACCATATGTAAAATGCATAAAAACAAGGTATTGAAGTAAAACATGGTTTAAATCAAAGTTATGTTTTGTGGAACAAATGCATGCTATACTGATACAAACATTTATGCGGTATTGTGAAAATGCATACATCCAAGCCTTGAGACTGTGGCGATAAACCCTTAAACAAATTAAAAGTTTATCTAAGTTATGTATATCGAATTCGGTCATTCCTTCGAATCCAAACCTACCCAGGATTTCAGGAACGGGAGTTATCAATTCCTATGGTACCATTACCTACTAACGAATGGCGTAGCTAATGTTAATGAATGTATTGTTCCATTGTAAACAACCCAAATGTCATACCAAAATGTAAGCATGTGATGAAAACAATTGTACTAAGTATGCAACAAATGGACATACATAGCATGTGAACTGTACTAAGTATGCAACAATAGACATACATAGCATGTGACGTGAAACAACTGCACTAAGTATGCAACAATAGACATACATAGCATGTGACGTGAAACAACTGTACTAAATATGCACACAATGGGCATACATAGCATGAAATGTAATGTAAAACAATGTACTATAAGTGTACTATTGAACATAGCATGTATATGATGTGAAAACAAGAAAGCATGAAAGTAACAAGTAGGCACATGTGTTCCACCCCAAAACAGTTTGGAAAACAGTAAAAGAGGGGTCTATGTACTCACTTGAGATTGCTTAGAAGTCCTAAGATAACCACCAAGCAATGCTAGAGATCACGGAATCAAACGACACCTAATATAGGTAACTATGTTAATAAACCGGACCTAAATCGGAGGATCGGATAGAATGAGGGTTCGTAAACCAAACGAGTATGGAGACTCGTGTAATATGGTTTAACAAAGCCTACATACTAAATGAAACCTAACATAAATGCTTACGACCCATTACGACCCGTTTAGGTAGCTTATGCTACTTTAACGCGTCGTTCGCGAGAAACGCGTTCGCCTAACTAGTCCTATGACAAGTATTATATGCCTAAAATGTTTAATTATGTAACATAATCAGTTAAGTGATGAAAGTTTAGGTTACATATGCTTAATTACCAATTACACATGAAAAGGGTATTTTGGTAATTTACCTAAGGCATATAAACTACCTATCATACAACTACTTAACGAAGCGACCATAAGGTATAACCTCGGAAGGTTATTCCCTATATACTATGGTCACCTAAAGTATTTGGTCGGATCCTAATGATCGACCAAATGGGTCAGGTTCGAAGGTATAAGCGATTTATCAGATCGCTTACCCTTACGACCCTAGACAACGTGGTAATCAGTAGGCATAGTCCCAAGGGACTATAACCATCGTGATTACAATCATGTTGCGAAGTTCAAACGAACTTCGCATTAACCATAAACTGGTCAACGCAGAAAGTCAAACAAAGTTTGACTTTCGGACTCGAAAAGCAATAAAAGAACAAAGGAATACTTACGAAGGGTCCCCGAATGCTAATCTCGATCCAAGTAACTCAGGTATGAAACAATGGTTTCAACTTAGAGTTTCTCAAATCAAAATTCTAGTGGGTTTTGCAATGGCATGGGGGGTATTTATAGTTTTACTAGCACCGTTAGGATCGTTTATCGAGAAACGTGCTTTGATCTTGGCCATACACTTGCACCCATGGTATTGTAATACCATTGTGCACATCAAACCAGCCCATAGTATTGAGAAATACCATGTGCAACAAGAGAAATGGACCAGATCCAATGATTCTGCCATTCTGCTATCTGGGAGCCTGACACGGGCCACGTAAGGATACACCTTGGGTTTACGCGGGCCGCTTGGCCTGTCTGATCAGCAAACATCTTTCAGAAATGACAGTTTTGGTCCCTGTTGTGTTTTAAGGCCATTCCCGACACTTCTAAGGCCCGTAAAGCCAACTTTAAGGCCCTAAAATGATGCCTAAACAATGTGGACATGAAACATGCTCAAAAATATGCCGGGTGTTGGTTCGTTTGGTCGTACGATCGCGATGTTCGCTTAATTACGACGGAATGCGCACAAGCGCGAAAAACGATCCAAATGACGCGACGAATGGATTTTTGACAAGCCAAACACTAGAATAAAATATTTGAGTGCTAACATAAATTTTTGGATGTCCGGATGTATTCAGAACGTAAGTTATGCGCGAAAGAGCAAACTTGTGCACTTTTTGACGCTTTTAGTCCCTGAATGACCCAAAAGTTTATTTTAGCATACCGAACCCCTCAAAGCCTATTTCTAAGCTATGCAAAGGATATTTATGGTATGTTTAACTTATGGTCATGTTCCGAAATGTTCGTTACAGTTCAATTTGGCATACTTTCGTAGTTTGTCAAGTTTAGTCCCTGTAAGCGAATTAACTTGTTTTTGACATACCAAAGCCTTCAAAACTTATTTCTAAGTTATGTAAAGGTTATTTAAGGTATGTTAAGTATATTTTGATGTTCCGGAGTATTTGTCACATTAAACTGATTGCGTTTACGCATCAGTTTGCGTATAACTCTCCAGAAAGCGATGTAGAGTTTGAAATTGAGCAAAAGTCAAAACATGAAAAATGTAAAACACAACCAAACAAACATTGGGATCAAATAAAATTGTTTTATTGATAACTGAATTGTTCACAATGATTACAAGCACAGATGTTACAGTCTCCCCTACTTGTGGAAATTTCGTCCCGAAATTTATTTAGAGGAAACTCGTGGGAAAAGATGCGGATATTTCGCCTTCATTTGATCTTCACGTTCCCAAGTAAACTCGGGTCCACGTTTAGCTTCCCAGCGAACTTTGACCAAAGGAATGCGCTTGCGTTTGAGCCACTTGACTTCACGTTCCATGATTTCCACTGGCTTCTCAACAAATTTCAGTGTTTTATCAAAACGAATTTCGTCAAGTGGTATGCGAAGGTTCTCATCAGCTAAACACCTCTTGAGATTGGACACGTGAAAGGTTTGATGAACATTTCCAAGTTCAGGAGGTAACTCAAGTCTGTAGGCTACCTTTCCGATTCTTTTGACGATCTTGAATGGTCCAACGTATCTAGGTGCAAGTTTTCCTTTCTTTCCAAATCTGATCACACCTTTCCAAGGTGAGACCTTAAGTAATACTCGATCACCGACTTGAAATTCCAAGGGCTTGCGTTTTGGATCCGCGTAACTCTTTTGACGGCTTCTAGCTGTTTGAAGGTTATCACGAACTTTCTTAACCTTATCTGTTGTCTCTAAAATGAGGGCAGGTCCAGTAAGTTGAGCCTCGTCGATCTCATTCCAGCAGACTGGTGAACGACATTTTCGACCATAGAGAGCCTCGAAAGGAGCCATTTTGATGCTGGTGTGATAACTGTTGTTGTAGGAGAATTCAATTAACGGAAGATGTGAATCCCAACTACTACCAAAGTCGATCACACAAGCTCTAAGAATACCCTCCAGAGTTTGGATTGTTCTTTCAGATTGACCATCCGTTTGCGGATGATAAGCTGTGCTCAGATTAAGTTGGGTCCCCATAGCAGATTGCATGGTTCTCCAAAAATGAGAAGTGAAACGAGCATCTCTGTCAGAAATGATGTTCAAAGGAACACCATGTCGTGCTACAATTTCATCCACATAGATTTTAGCAAGTTTGTCAGCAGAAAAATCCTCACGGATTGGCAAGAAATGTGCTGACTTAGTAAGATGATCAACAACTACCCAGATGGAATCATGACCTTTCTTTGTGCGTGGAAGTTTGGTAACAAGATCCATAGTAATGTTTTCCCATTTCCAAACTAGGATCTCTGGTTGCACCAATAAACCCGAAGGACGTTGATGTTCAGCCTTAACCTTAAGACAAGTAAGGCATTTTGATACGTATAAGGCAATGTCTTTCTTCATACCAGGCCACCAATACTGAATACGAAGATCCTTATACATCTTATCTGAGCCCGGATGAATAGAATAACGAGACTTATGGGCTTCATCCATAAGCAAGGTACGAAGATCATCCTGGCTTGGGACCCACAAATGGTCCATGAAGTAATATGATCCATTGTCCTTCAGTTCAAGATTAGGTGTTATGTGATAGGGAAATTCCTTATCCATCAAACCTTGTGAAACACAAGATTGTTGAGCCTGAGAAATGCGGGCTTGGATATCGGATCGTGCTTGAATAACAGATTAAACACGAACACAATGAAGCTTAGTACGTTCCTTTCGACTCAAAGCATCGGCTACGACATTCGCCTTACCAGGATGGTAGCGAATTTCGCAGTCATAGTCGTTTAGGAGCTCAACCCAACGTCGTTGCCTCATGTTGAGTTCTTTCTGATTGAAGATATGTTGAAGACTTCTGTGGTTAGTGAAAACCACACATTTTGTTCCGTACAAATAGTGTCTCCAGATCTTGAGAGCGAAAACAACTGCACCCAACTCAAGATCATGAGTGGTGTAGTTTTTCTCATGTATCTTCAACTGCCTCGATGCATATGCTATGACTTTGTTCCTTTGCATTAGAACACAGCCAAGACCCAGTTTCGATGCATCACAATACACGACAAAATCATCATCACCCTCAGGCAATGATAGAACAGGCGCATCGCAAAGCTTCTGCTTCAAGTTTTGAAAAGCTTCTTCTTGCTTGAATTCCCAATCAAAGGGTTTGTTCTTCTGAGTTAGAGCAGTTAAAGGAACTGCAATCTTTGAGAAGTTTTTAATGAAGCGGCGGTAATAACCCGCTAGACCAAGAAAAGAACGAACTTCAGTAGGAGTAGTAGGCGTATCCCAATCCTTAATCGCACTGATCTTGGAGGGATCTACATGAATACCTTGTTCGTTGATAATATGTCCTAAGAATTGAACCTCTTTAAGCCAGAATTCACACTTGGAGAATTTGGCGAAAATTTGCTCTTTCTTTAGGAGTTCCAAAGTAAGATAAAGATGTTGCTCATGATCAGCTCGCGTCTTAGAGTAAATCAAGATGTCATCAATAAAAACAATGACGAACTGATCCAAATAAGGCTTGCAGACCCTATTCATTAAGTCCATGAAAACAGCAGGAGCATTAGTCAAACCGAATGGCATGACTGTGAACTCATAATGCCCATAACGAGTGCGGAAAGCTGTCTTGGGAATATCTTCTTCATGCACACGAAGTTGATGATACCCGGAACTCAGATCAATCTTCGAAAAATAATAAGCGCCCTGTAACTGATCAAAAAGATCATCAATGTGAGGTAGGGGATATCGATTCTTGATGGTAAGCTTGTTAAGCTCACGATAATCGATACACATCCTAAAGGATCCATCCTTCTTTTTGACAAAAAGAACGGGAGCACCCCAAGGTGAAAAGCTAGGATGGATAAAACCTTTGTCAGAGAGCTCCTGAAGCTGCTTAGACAACTCTTGCATCTTAGATGGTGCAAGATGATATGGAGCTCTGGCAATGGGATTTGCACCAGGTACGAGATCAATACGGAACTTGACTTGGCGTGCTGGGGGTAGACCAGGTAAATCTTCAGGATAATCCCGAACAACAGGAATATCTTGGAGAGACTTACCCTTGCCTTTATCTGCTGTGACATGTGCCAAGAAGGCCACATAATTCTTCTGCAGATATTTCTGAGCTTTAAAACAAGACATGAGCTTGAGACCACCAGACGGTTTCTCACCATGAACATGTAGGATCTCGCCTGTCAAAAGCAGCACACGAACGATCTTCTCGAAACAAACTACCTCTGCGTGATGCTTGGATAACCAATCCATACCCACAATGACGTCGAAGCTTCCAAGTTGCATAGGCGTGAGGTTGATAGGAAAAAGATGGTCGTTAAGGTTCAACTGGCAGTTGCGTAGAACAGAATCAAGAACAATGGGTTCACCACTAGCAACTTCTACTGTCAAGGGTTTTCCTAGTTTCGTTCTAGACACGCGAAGCATTGGCTCAAAGGACAATGACACAAAACTCTTGTCGGCACCAGAATCGAAAAGAACAGATGCAGGTTGATTATTAATAAAGAACGTACCGTTCACCACATTATCGTCTGCCTGCACCTCTTGGGCATTCATGTTGAAGACTCGACCCCGAGCCTGAGCCTGATTCTGGTTTGCATTCACCAATCTTGGACATTGATTACGGTAGTGGGTCAGATCCCCACAGTTATAACAAGCACCTGGTGGGTAGTGTGGTCGTGCAGCTTGACCCTGTTGCTGAGCATGAGGCTGAGCAACTTGTTGAGCCGGGTTCTGAACTGCCTGATTCTGAGCTAACCGACAAACATTGGCAAGATGACCTGACTTCCCACAGCTATTACAGAAACGGCACTGATGTTGCGGCTGATGGTGACTGTTGCATCTATTGCACAAAGGTGCATTCTCTGAATAGGGTTTCTTCGCTGGAGGCTGTGCGGGTTGGTTGGGAGCTTCCTGGTTAGCTTGGGCAGTGACAGCATAGTTTTGGGAAGCCTTACGCTTCCTTAACCCTCTCGAAGGACCAGAATTCTTTCCATTCTTGTTTTGACCTTTCTTGCTATCTTCCTTGTCAGACGACTGTTTCTTGCCCTTGTCACCCTTCCTGTGTAACTTATTCTTCCGAATCTGTGACTCAGTCAATGTCGCTGCTAACTCGATAGCCTGACGGAGTGTGGCAGGGTTACTACCAGTAATGATGTCTTGCACTGAGTCAGGTAGGCCGTCGATGTATCTTTCGATAGCCTTGTCGAGTGGGGTAACCATAGTCGGGCAAAGCAGACTCAACTCCTCAAATCTATCAGTATATGCCCTGTGCTCGCCACTGTCTTGTTTCAAGTCAACGAACTCTCTCTCCAAAGCTCGCTGTTCATGACGAGGACAGAACTCCCTCATCATAAGGGCCCTGAGTTCAGCCCATGTCTGTGCTAGAGCAACTTCTGCACCACGGTCTCTCATAACCCCGTTCCACCATGTGAGAGCCCTCTTCTGAAACACACTCGAAGAAAACTCGACCTTGCGATTGTCAGGACACTGCACGTGGCGAAAAGTATTCTCAATGCTCTCGAACCATTGAAGAAGCCCAGTCGCTCCTTCAGAACCACTAAACTTGAGTGGTTTAGCCGAGTTAAAATCCTTGTATTTGCATGGAGCATTGTTATTGTTGTTGGCTTGGTTCCATTGAGCAAAGAGGTTTGGGAATTGAGCAGCCATCTGCTGCGCAATGATTTCTGCCAGTTCGGCAGTCGCTATCTAGTTTTCGCGTCGAGGAGGCATTCTAAAAGAGGAAAACATGAAAGGAAACGAGTGAGATGATTGGATGAAAAGAATGAGATGAAACAAAAATTGACAAAAGCAAAGATGGTGGTCATTCATCCGCATTACCAAGCAAACAAACGACACACAGTGACTAATCAAAGTAAATGGGTTAAAAATAATGTATCGTGAAGACATGCTCGCCTATAAGTGAACACTCACCCCAAGAGTTCCCAGGTAAGAGTGACTGGTCCGATTATGTGGATTTATACGAACACTCTAGCCTTAGATAGAAAACCCAGGGTACATGCATTCACCCTTCCAGTTTGCACGTGTTCACATTATTTAAAACCCAAAAACCTTGACGAGATTTTGAAAACTCAAAAGGGTTCAAAACCATATAACAGAGGGTTCAAAACCTTACAATAGAGGGTTCAAAACCTTGTAATAAATCATCCAAAAACAGATGATTGTTTTTCAAAAATCGTTTCGGAAAAAAATTTGGTTCTTGTTTTGCTAATCACCTAAGGATAGGTGATGTACATGTTTTAAGATCTAAACACAAGATAACTTCTGTTAGGGTCCTAGAAAGTTATAGTCTAGGTCAAAGCATTACTAATAACCTAATTCCCTATAACCATTGGCTCTGATACCAACTCTTCTGTCACACCCCGACCACGTAGAACATACAAAACGTGGCGGAAACGTCGGGGAGTGTTGTAACAGAATTAATTGTTTCATAACCATGGCATTCAAAGTTGTATTTTATTTAATAACATAAGAGTTACATTGTCTTAAACAGGAAACAAAGAGTTCACAACATAATTAAACTAGTCTATCTTCATTTTTAGTCTCTAAGGCACAGGTCCGCCCTAGTGTCACGATCATCATCCTACGCAATAGCTCCTGAAAACACATGTGAAAATAGGTACGTCAGCATAAAAATGCCTATGAGATACATAGGATTTGTGAAAAGAGGATTCATGACTTATAAGTTTAGAAAAAATTGTTTAACAAAAGTCAGTCATGAACCTTGTAAATTGTTTTGTTTTGTAAATCATTGTCTTGTGAAAATAAGTTTTTATGTAAAGTGTAATATGTCAAATATTTAAATGATTTAAGTAACGCTACGACATGTAATGTCATACAAACACTTATATATAGGAAGTACCAGCGGCGTATCCACCATGCTTGTATCATATTACACACGCCTCGTTACTCACATCACTTACTCAAACCAACCACCAATGTAAATTGTTTATGTATAAATGAATTGTCATGTGTTAATGTGTACACCATATCAAAATGTCTATGTCCAATGTAAACCACTAAATGTGTCTATAAATGTCAAAATGTTTATGTTTAATGTAGATCATGTAATGTGTACCCAAAAATATCATGTATGGTAAGTGAAATATATCAATTAAACCATATGTAAAATGCACAAAAACAAGGTATTGAAGTAAAACATGGTTTAAATCAAAGTTATGTTTTGTGGAACAAATGCATGCTATACTGATACAAACATTTATGCGGTATTGTGAAAATGCATACATCCAAGCCTTGAGACTGTGGCGATAAACCCTTAAACAAATTAAAGGTTTATCTAAGTTATGTATATCGAATTCGGTCATTCCTTCCAATCCAAACCTACCCAGGATTTCAGGAACGGGAGTTGTCAATTCCTATGGTACCACTACCTACTAACGAATGGCGTAGCTAATGTTAATGAATGTATTGTTCCATTGTAAACAACCCAAATGTCATACCAAAATGTAAGCATGTGATGAAAACAACTGTACTAAGTATGCAACAAATGGACATACATAGCATGTGAACTGTACTAAGTATGCAACAATAGACATACATAGCATGTGACGTGAAACAACTGTACTAAGTATGCAACAATAGACATACATAGCATGTGACGTGAAACAACTGTACTAAATATGCACACAATGGGCATACATAGCATGAAATGTAATGTAAAACAATGTACTATAAGTGTACTATTGAACATAGCATGTATATGATGTGAAAACAGGAAAGCATAAAAGTAACAAGTAGGCACATGTGTTCCACCCCAAAACAGTTTGGAAACAGTAAAAGAGGGGTCTATGTACTCACTTGAGATTGCTCAGAAGTCCTAAGATAACCACCAAGCAATGCTAGAGATCACGGAATCAAACGACACCTAATATAGGTAACTATGTTAATAAACCGGACCTAAATCGGAGGATCGGATAGAATGAGGGTTCGTAAACCAAACGAGTATGGAGACTCGTGTAATATGGTTTAACAAAGCCTACATACTAAATGAAGCCTAACATAAATGCTTACGACCCATTACGACCCGTTTAGGTAGCTTATGCTACTTTAACGCGTCGTTCGCGAGAAACGCGTTCGCCTAACTAGTCCTATGACAAGTATTATATGCCTAAAATGTTTAATTATGTAACATAATCAGTTAAGTGATGAAAGTTTAGGTTACATATGCTTAATTACCAATTACACATGAAAAGGGTATTTTGGTAATTTACCTAAGGCATATAAACTACCTATCATACAACTACTTAATGAAGCGACCATAAGGTATAACCTCGGAAGGTTATTCCCTATATACTATGGTCACCTAAAGTATTTGGTTGGATCCTAATGATCGACCAAATGGGTCGGGTTCGAAGGTATAAGCGATTTATCAGATCGCTTACCCTTACGACCCTAGACAACGTGGTAATCAGTAGGCATAGTCCCAAGGGACTATAACCATCGTGATTACAATCACGTTGTGAAGTTCAAACGAACTTCGCATTGACCATAAACTGGTCAACGCAGAAAGTCAAACAAAGTTTGACTTTCGGACTTGAAAAGCAATAAAAGAACTAAGGAATACTTACGAAGGGTCCCCGAATGCTAATCTCGATCCAAGTAACTCAGGTATGAAACAATGGTTTCAACTTAGAGTTTCTCAAATCAAAATTCTAGTGGGTTTTGCAATGGCATGGGGGGGGGTATTTATAGTTTTAATAGCACTGTTAGGATCGTTTATCGGGAAACGTGCTTTGATCTTGGCCATACACTTGCACCCATGGTATTGTAATACCATGTGCACATCAAACCAACCCATAGTATTGAGAAATACCATGTGCAACAAGAGAAATGGACCAGATCCAATGATTCTGCCATTCTGCTATCTGGGAGCCTGATGCGGGCCGCGTAAGGATACACCTTGGGTTTACGCGGGCCGCTTGGCCTGTCTGATCAGCAAACATCTTTCAGAAATGACAGTTTTGGTCCCTGTTGTGTTTTAAGGCCATTCCCGACACTTCTAAGGCCCGTAAAGCCAACTTTAAGGCCCTAAAATGATGCCTAAACAATGTGGACATGAAACATGCTAAAAAATATGCCGGGTGTTGGTTCATTTGGTCGTACGATCGCGATGTTCGCTTAATTACGACGGAATGCGCACAAGCGCGAAAAACGATCCAAATGACGCGACGAATGGATTTTTGACAAGCCAAACACTAAAATAAAATATTTTAGTGTTTACATAAATTTTTGGATGTCCGGATGTATTCAGAACGTAAGTTATGCGCGAAAGAGCAAACTTGTGCACTTTTTGACGCTTTTAGTCCCTGAATGACCCAAAAGTTTATTTTAGCATACCGAACCCCTCAAAGCCTATTTCTAAGCTATGTAAAGGAAATTTATGGTATGTTTAACTTATGGTCATGTTCCGGAATGTTCGTTACAGTTCAATTTGGCATACTTTCGCAGTTTGTCAAGTTTAGTCCCTGTAAGCGAATTAACTTGTTTTTGACAAACCAAAGCCTTCAAAACTTATTTCTAAGTTATGTAAAGGTTACTTAAGGTATGTTAAGTATATGTTGATGTTCCACAGTATTTGTCGCATTAAACTGATTGCGTTTACGCATCAGTTTGCGTATAACTCTCCAGAAAGCGATGTAGAGTTTGAAATTGAGCAAAAGTCAAAACATGAAAAATGTAAAACACAACCAAACAAACATTGGGATCAAATAACATTGTTTTATTGATAACTGAACTGTTCACAATGATTACAAGCACAGATGTTACACTGTCGTTTTCTATAAATGCAGCCAAGAATCCTGCACATTTGAACCATTCAAGGGACAGAGATTTGGAGAATATTCTCACATACCATCCTAGGTATTTTCTAAAAGAAGTTTCTCAACAACCTTCTTGTCCTTTCCTCTTTTATCCACTTTCATCTTCTTCAATTTTCCTTCATACTTCCATTAAAACTTGAAATCTCCATAATTTCAAGCTTTATTGAGATGTTTGTTAGATTTTTATTCATGGGATCTTGTTAAAAATAAGTTCTACAACAATGTTTTAAGTTGTTTCTGCTTAAAAACATTTTAAACATCATAAAAACAAATTAAAACTCCACGATCCCTTGTCCTAAAAATCTGTAAACATTTGAACACGGGGCCGTGTCCGAAGTACTGATCCCATAAAGTTGAACTCTTCTTGGTATGTTTTCTCAGAATGGCGAGCAGAACTAGCGGAACAACTTCATCACATTCCAGAAACAACCGACAAGGGAGAAGATCATCAACGGTTGAAGATTCCCTTGTAAACTACGTTTACGCCTTAAGAGAGGCCATTGATGAAATGACAGGGGTGGAAGAGGCATTGGTTGACCGTATTAATCATTTGACGGTGGGGCTAGAGGGATGTCTTCGAGAGGTTAACCTTTTTCACCAAAGGTTGAACATTCTCGCTTCTCCTCCTTTGGTTCCAATCATTACCCAAAGGGCATGGAATGTGGTTCCTGAAGTCATCATACCAGCCGAGTGGTACGCCATGCATCCGGAGCCCCCTCGGGAAGTGCTACAAGGGGTTCCGGTTGGTGTCGCTCCTCCTCCACAAGATGTTGAAGAGAATGGCACCGCCTTCTTCTTCCCAAGGGAGATAGAAGAATGGCTTCCCCTCGGCTTGGAGTTCTACAAAACTTTTAAATACCGGAAAACTATTTCCGGAATTTTGGTTATTATTGTATTAGTAGAGCTCCTTAGGATGATTTTACGTATCACTTGACCTATCTAATTTAGGACCCTTTAATTTTGTTTTCTGCTTTGTTTTTAAACTTTTAGGACTTTTATGTAATTCTCTCTATGACTTAATGAATGATGGTTTTAGTTAATTTGGTGTTTGGACGGTGTTGAAATAAACAAAACACGCTCGGGATGGCAAAGGATAACAAGGGAAACTTGAACCAGCACCCCATGCAGGAAAACAGGGCCATCCGACAAAACTTTCTTCTTTACAGCAAGTTCAGCACGGGCCGTGTCCACCCAACACGGCCCCGTGCTGCACAGTCTGCAGAAAATGCCCAGTTCAGGTAAACTGGACACGGGCCGTGTTCACCCAACACGCCCCCGTGTCCAGGCTTCTGTTTCTCTTTTTCAATTTTGTTACTGGCACCTGAACACGGGGCCGTGCCCGGACACCACGGGGTCGTGTCCAGACACCCAGTAACATATTTTTTTGCTTTTTCACACCCTTTTACACATTTAATCAACCTAAAAACTTATTTTTGGGACACATTGAGGACAATGTGTAATTTAAGTGTGGGGGGATGCTAAAACCTTGAATCTTGCAAGTCCTAACTACAAGCCTTACACAAAACTCTATTGGAACCGCTAATCACCCCAATTTTTTTTTTTCAAAAATTTTCATTTTTTTTACTGGTCTAGGTTTAACTTGGGAATTTCAAGTTCTAAGAAGGTTATATTTTTATAAATTTACAACCGATAGCGTCGTGATAAAAAGAACCAACATAAGAAAATTATGAAACGACATGACAAGCTTAGTTAAAATTTGATTATATATACTTGATCACATAAAAAACCATTCCCACAAAAAGTGAGTTTTGAGCCTTTATTGAGCATACAAATATATATCTTTAAACTAAATGCTCATTTTTCGTTTCTTGTGTGAATAGCCGCTTGGTTCTTACGACTCTAGAACTTGCCACGGCGATACATTCCCAGTCCTTACCAACTTAAACTCGAGTAAGTAAATGATGGAGGCATTAGGACTAACCCTTTTTTTTTATTTCTACACCATTATTTTCTTTTTTTACCACCTACCCAAAATCCCCCTAGTTAGCCCCTTTGAGCCTAAACCTTTTCATTTCATAACCCAAACCAAACACCTTTTCAACCACCAAAACCTTTTTTTTAACCTTTTATTTTAGTAACAAGCTCGGTATTTCGTATGACTTTTCAAAAAAAAAAAATGTTGATGATGAAGCAAAAGAGAAATAAACAAACAAGTTTGTCAAAAATAACTTTGTTTGAATAAAAGCTTCATCAAAATAAAAGTTGCAAAAATAAAAAGTCTTACGAAAACCGACGCTTGTTACGATTTTCGTCCTTTCACTAACCACTAACCTAACCACCTACCTTTAACCCAAGCCTAACCCTTCACCCCAAAAGTCCTCTTGATATTTACAAAGGTATATAGTTAAAAAGGAGAAGGATTGATTGCTTGGCAAGCTTATGGTAGAAGTAAGTTCTATGCCGCTCTCGAGTGTTTCACAAAAATACATCTTCGGCCGAGTGTTGAGTGATCCCCCGTGAGGTATGTGAACTTGTATATAAATAGAATTTTAAAGAGGCATGTTATGCCCTAATAAGTAATTTATCTTATGAAAAGTTTTAAATAAATCATGACGAATAGGATTATAAATAAATAAAAATAAAACTTAATAAAGAATCTTGGAAATCCCGACACTCTATGACAAGTCCAAAAACCTTCTCTTCTACCCATTCCATTTGGGAGTGTAAAGCCACATTATAAAGAGTTTTGCTTGAGGACAAGCAAAGATTCAAGTGTGGGGGTATTTGATGTGTGCAAAATGCAACATATAAATTACATCAATTGTGGCATAAAACTAACCCTTTTTTAGTACTAATGTTGGAAAAAGTGTGTTTTTGTCTTCCTTTTGTATTTTCAGGATTAAATGAGCTCAAATTAACAAAAGAAGCAAAAAGGCAGCTAAATCTAACATAAATACAAGAAAAGGAACAAACGTGATATGCCCGACCCCACGACAGCATCTTCCCAAGCAAAACAAGAAAACAGAAGGCTGGACACGCCCCGTGCTCAGTGACCACGGGGGCGTGCCAAAGTCCCAGCAGAAAAGACAAAGCTGTAGAAGCTTCTATCGCCCACCACGGGGTCGTGCTCAGCGGACACGGGGCCGTGGTCAACTATAAGATTCACAGAATCCAGGCAAATCTTGATAGTACAGATATGCTTCTGCACACGGGGGCGTGCCCAGCGGACATGGGGGCGTGGTCAACTAATGCAGACAAACTGCAATTAATGAAGACAGAGAAGAGGATGGACACGGGGCCGTGCCCAATGGACACGGGGCCGTGCCCGAGCTTCTGTTCAGCCTATAAATAGGAGTGCTTGGCTCAAGCTCAAACCATCCCTTGGCACACCACCTCTCTTACACTTCACCCACCACCACCATAACACCATCATCCACCACCATCATCCATTGTCCATCATAGAGTGTGTGAGTCGTCTCGGGATCCAAGATTGATCGTAAGAGTTCTTGACAATCAGGGCCATGTTTGCCTAAGTCTCTTACATCACTTGGTGAAGACAAAGTGTCTAGTGTAACACTTTTTATTTTTAATCTTTTCGCACTTTTTACTTGGTTATGTATTAATGACTTTAATAACTAGTTTCTTATGTTGAAGGTGATTTTTCCTTATCGTTTGTCCGTGGTGTCTTGGCATTATTTTACTGTCTATATAAAATAAAAGATTTTCACCATTCATATCTCCACGGTCTATATGGAGGTATGTTGGCTACCTGGTCTGGGGTTAAGGGAACGGTTTGGTAAGAGTCTTGCCTTGTTCAGTGTATAGATCCTGCAAGGACCTGGGTCAAATTTAGTAGGACCTCCTTCAATACTTAACGGTATTGGATGGCGGGGGTCTAAACTCTTTGATCCCCTCATATGTAAACTACTATTAATACTTTAACCCGGCTACTTAGGACTGTATCCCTGCTGACTCAGATTACTTAGCGGAGGGTAACGTCACCTTCAAAAGAGGGGCCTACCATAATATGCATTAATAACTTAATTAATTATCTTTCAATAATCCAACCCTTTAGGATTGTATCCTTGCTGACTCAAACTACTGGGTTGAGTGTAACGTCACCTTCAAAAGATGGGCCTACTACAATAACTAAGATAATCTCTTAAAAAGTGCAAAAGTGCAGAAGTAATCAAAGGTTACACTATACACGAGTCGGAGCCAAGTGATTCATCTTGTCTATCTGTTTTTATTTTATTTTATTTTCAACATTTTAGTTAGTTTTTATTTTTCTTAGTTTAAAACCTTTTTCTAAACTTTTGATTTGATTAGACGTTGAGGATAAACCGGTACTAAAGGCTCTTGTGTCCTTGGACGACCTCGGTATCTTACCAACACTATACTATGCTCACGATGGGTGCACTTGCCCATATGTGTGTTTAGTGTTAGTAAATTTCGTGTTTTATAAATTTAAAACTTGGCTAAAGAAAGTGTAAAAGGGCTTAAAATATACATTAAAAACCATACACACTTCACGCACATCATAGTCAGCGGCGCGTTGGTCTTAGAGTCTTTCGAGATTCGAGAGTTGCTGAGAGATTGAACCTGTGCAACAATTTGAGGAATGACCCTGGCCACTTCCTTGGCCACGAGTGAGGCGATCCTCTTATCGGCGCTTTGTCTGGCTCTTCTCTTGGCCGTACGTCTCGAGGTGGAATCGTTCGAAGACATCTAAATGAAGAGAGATTTGGAGTGAGATTCGATCATAATGATTTTTGAGTATGCGATGCGATTGAGCGCGTTTAAAATTCGTTGCAGGTAGCATAGTAATACGTATTCACATGGGAGCCACATAGGAGACACGAGATTCCTAAGTTCTTACGTGTAACACATATAATCGTATAATTTATACTTATATATATTTTTGTGTAGATTGCGCGAGGACGCGATGAAGAGAGAGAGTGAGTTATTAGACTTTAGTTTCGTTGCGGACATTCGTTTCTTGTTTTAGATTGCGATGGCTGTGCGAGTTGTGTGTATAAAGCGGGGAGTGAAAAGTGGAAAATTGATAAAGTGGTAAAGTCGGAAAATCGATAAAACGTAAAATTGTAAATATGTATAATTCGTTGACGCGTAAAAATCGGCGATTACGAGCTTAAAATAGATGGAGTGTCTGGGGTGTTAGACATCGACTACCCAAAGTGATTCAACCATTCTCAACAAGTTCGATCACGCGCTTTGGCCTAATGGACTCTGCCCTCACAGGGATGCGGCTACGGCACTCATCCTTCCAGCTATTACGCGGTTCGAGTTGTTTGGAATAATCGAGACTTTGGTGAGAGCTTTTTGAAAACCATTTTAAGGAGTGGAACGGGTTACTAAGATACAGGTTTCACCCCTAACTTAACAACTTCGCTCCTAGCTGTGGTTGTGCTCACCGAGTAAATTCGGGAGTTCCACTAGATAGAAATGGAGATTTTCCGCTGAGATGTGGATTTCACTCCTGACTCATCAAAAAGTTCTCGTGCCACGAATAATACGCTGAGTGAGTGATGTTATCGAGAGTTCTTGGTTTTCACACCTAATCTCAACACAATCACTCGGTTGCGTTATGCGAGCGTTTTCGAAAGCGTGAGTATTGTGTTAGCCTTAGGAAAGGCAAAAGTATGTTTTCAGCCTTAAGAAAGGCTCCTTCATACGAAGCTGTATGTGCGGGAGTTCGTACGAGAATGTAGTTTTCACGAGTTCGAATGAGAGTATAACAGCATGTAGGTTCATACAAAATCCCTACTAGGTTCGCAAGAAGCAACAGGCCAACTGTTCAAAGGTAGGTACTTAGACTATAGACTAGGTCATTTCTAAGACATCAAACCCGGACTAGGTCGTGTCTTTCCTAATTCCCTATAGTTATGGCTCTGATACCAATCTGTCACACCCCAACCGATGGCAGAATCATCGGGGCGCGGCACTAGGCGAAGCAGATTGCTCAAGAGAATCCATAACAACTATTTAGTGACAATATTTAATGCGTTCATTATCCCATACTAATAAGCAATATATCAGCAAACAGTTATACAGATTTCATGTTCTCTCAAACAATACAAATCCGACAACCTAGATTTAGTGTGAGTTTCTAGACTTCCTAGCTTGATTTCGAGATAGTCTGCGATTAACCTGCAACATACGTTAAAATAATGTCAGTACAAAAATATACCAGCGAGAATACAGGCTTGAAATAGTATAAAGTAGATAAAAGTGCTGCGAATTTCCACATACATAAACGAGATACACAACATAAATACTACAAGACGAATACTACCAGCTAAGTCACTCGATGACTGCGATTAGAGATCCCTAAAAGGGGCGTGATTCCCTTAACTAAACCCCGTCGGGTGTGAGTCCAACTATTGTATCATATTAGCTAAGGTGGGACGTCACGAGTAAAAGTCCTAGCACATACGTATCAAGCATCACGTGTAAATATGTACGACAGTAATTCGCATGTGATAATAGTTTAGAGTATAGACTGCATTTTAATAAGTGTGTTTTCGGTAAGAACGTATGTTATACCCCAAAGTGTGTTTAAAGTGTTTAAAAGAGGGTCAAGTATACTCACAGTAGGTGTTTAACAAGTAAACACAACTTGATTGAATTGATTGGGAGCACGTTGGAGTTAGCGAAAATAGTCTGGAACTGAGTGAAATGTGCTTGAGAACGAGCTGGGAGCGAGTTGGTCGGATAAAAGAACCAAAGTGTTGAAATCAGACACAATGGCCATATTTATAGGTGAGGGAGAGTTAAGGCGGTTCAAATGCGTGGGTTGGATGGTCAGTCGATCGGCTGGCCATCCGATCGGATGGTCATTCGGTCGGATGATCATTCGATCGAATGGTCATTCGATCAGACGATTGGTGCGAATTAGTTTTTCCAAGTTTCGATTATTTCGGCGTGTTTTGTTGTGTTACGCATTGTGGATACTTTAAGCGTTTCAGCGAGATAAGTAGTGTCGTGTTAGGTTGCGTTTCAGTGCGATAAATTGAGTTGTGCGTGGCAGTGAGTGCGCGTTTAGACATGTTTAATACTCAGATATTATTATTATATATAACAGGTCATAGTATAAGTAACTGCGTTTTGAGTTTGCGTTAGCATTTGCGTTGCATCACGACGAGCGAGGGTAGTGGCTTAAGTACTCACGCGATGTCATCGTTATCACGATGAGCGAGGGGAGTAATCTAAGCACTCACGCGATGTCAGCGTTAGCATTAGTGTAGTATGCGTTGTGATGTGCGATATAGCGTGTTGAAAGTATGCGATATAAGCGATGTAGCGTTGTAAGCGATATAGTTACATTATGATCCGAATCTCTAGTGCTAGGCGTAACGAGTGTAACGAGAGTAACGAGCACGAAGGTGCAGATTGTTACATGAAATACCTTCGTACTTGTGAAAATCAAAGAAAACAAGATTAGCCTTTCGCTCGCAGGCCGCGACGGACGAAGGGGGGCTCCTTCACGGGACGCGAGACCCCATTGCTTGCTAGTCACCTGAGCTGCCACGTGTCGAACACCCGTCAGAACCAGGGTGATGACTCATTAAACCGTTGCCGCCTTTAGGGACCTCGCGGGCCGCGAGGGAGAAGCTGATGTGTGTCGCGGGGCGCGACCCGCCCAGGTTTCAGCTATAAAAGGAGCCAAGATCAGTATTTCAACTTGTTCAATTTTCTTTAATTCTCTTTCAAATTCTGCAGGCTAAAGCTATAGCCTAATACCCCCTAATAAGCGAAGCTCTGCCTTGTTGTAAGTACTATAACCCTGCTATTACCCTACACGATTGATTTAGGATTCCGTAACGCATGTCGGCTCTGCCCAACTCAGTCGTTGGAATTCTGTCTCGTGTTATACCCGATTGATTTAGGACTCCGTAATACATGTCAAGGATTTGCCTGACTCAGTCATTGGAGTTCTGTCTCGAGTTGTACAGTTAATGTGAATTGGGTTATTTTACTAACACATGTGCATTATATATATTCATAGAAAGTCACGGAAATAATAACCAGGAGAAACAACATAAAGCTATAATATTACCAGGAAGCCTATAGAAATACCTAAGCCTACAAAAGTGAGTACATCTGCTTTTTGCCACCTTTTTATATGAGTTAAAATGTTTTACCAAAACCTCAAATGTTTTAACTGACACTTAACAGTAATTGAGTATTTGTAATTCTACAATTATTGCCGGTATGTTAGGGTTTTGTATACAAAATGTGAAAGACGTTGCCATTGGACAAAGAGTTAGCCAATGAGTAATATGACCCACAGGTTGGGTTGACAGTATTGAATGAGTAATTGAGTAGATATAAACAAATGTAATTGCGGGTTGCCCTCAATTCTGTAAAATGATAAAACTGTTTTGATTAAACTGAGATGCACTCACCAGTATTTCTTGCTGATAAAATGTTTTTAAAACGCGTTTCAGGTAACACAATGTGAAAGCCACCAAAAGCCAGGTGGAGAGCACTGAAGGCTTAGAAAAGTGGCTATAAAAGTTACCTAAATAAAAAGAAGAATTGTTTTCAATAATTAGGGTTTACCCCTATAAATATATTACAAATAAAAATCGGGTTTTGTCCCACTTGTTTATTATAAATGTATTATCAGAAAAACTTGGGTTTTATCCCATTTATCTATTTTAAACATTTTGGTGTTTAACTCTGATAAAAATATTTCCTAACTACGGTCCTGATGAAAATTCCACTGCCAAATTAATAAACACTGATACCATTTGACTGGCTTGCGGCTCCCGCTCCTAGGGTGGGGTCAGGGGCTGTGACAGTGAGCATGCATCATAATCATCATCAAACAATGCCGACGAGTACATAGGTTTTTTGAGTGTGTCAATTTCATGGCTTGTGTACATGTTGCAATACCTCGTACGACTACTAGAGTCGATAATTGAAAACCGTGTATTGAAAAGTGTTTTGGTATTGCAATATGATTAACCAACTAAAAGGAGTTGGTTATATGTTTAAGAAAACCTTGTTGCCATGAATCTTGAATAAAAACATTGCTTTTGTAAATCAAATTGTAATTCGTCTCGTGTGAAAACTTGTACGGATTATATCATTTAGTAAACATCGTTGCGTGTCATCATTTGAAATCATTCGTCCATAATCTTTCAAAATCGTTCGTGTGATCAATCGTTCATGTTATCAGAACCAATCGTTCAACTCATTCGTGTTATAAACCATCGTTCAATCGTTCAAATCGTTTAAATCGTTCATGTTATAAACCATCATTCAATCGTTCAAATCGTCCGTGTTTTAATTGTGAAAACTAACTTTTGGTCGTTCTCGTTGAACACATTTAAACCTTTGTTCTGACTCGTCTATACCACCAAAGGGTATCTTTAATTGTTTAACAAACCACCAAAGGGTTTGTTAAAATTCATCAGGTTCTGTCGTTACCCACATTACCCCATAACCATGGCGATAGTCCGATAACGGGATTTGTCAGATCCTATGGTACCATAACATACTATTGGTCGGCTTGATCATTGTTAATGAATGTCGTTCGTCTTATGTATTAACGCACCAACAAGTTCGTCCACATTATTGAAATCGTTGTGTTTAATATAAACCAAAACATTTGTTTTGAAAACTCGAAATCATTTAACACATATGAATCACCCCAAAACAATTAAAAGCATAAAATATGGGAACTATGTATTCACTTGAGATTGCGAGTATCCTTGATCTAGTGAATTAACAAAGCTCGGGAAGTCAAGGAATCAAGTGGCACCTAGTATCAGATCACTTTGTTAATAATTGGGATCTAAACCTGGAGATCGGGTAGAATGAGGTCTTGTAAACCAAATAAGTGTTGGAATTCATATGATATGGTTTAAACAAGCCTACATTCTAATTTGGAACCTATTGTCACACCCCCAAAAATCCACAAGCGGAGTATTTCCGCGAGGTGTGTGACTGACCAGGATCATACCACCAATCATACTGAACATTAAGTAATGTAAAGTAAAACGAAGTAAAATAATCAATCAAACGTTTAGTGTTTACGAAAACAAAATCCCAAACCAAGTTTAAATGTTAGCGGAAGCAGAAAGTTTAAAACCCATAAAGCAGTTTATAAATCTTAAAGTTTATTAGTAGGAACCCAACAATTGGTTCCTTGCCACAACGTCCACTTCTCGTGCAAGCTCCATCCATGTACCTAACGACCTGCAAAGCATGCAGTAGGGTGTCAACAAAAAGTTGGCGAGTTCACAGTGGGTTGTCCGTTTTAATGTTGTTCCAAAGACCATAAGTTGTTAAGTTCCTTGTTCTTTGTAAAAACATGCCATGAGGAGCTACCCCACTGTTTTAAACCACTAGATCCGTTACCATATCGACTACTGACTTAAGTTATGTTGAGTGCCCCGAGTCAATGTCTATCATCATTGACTAAATGCCCAAGTATATTAGTCCACGCCCGTCCTCTGAGGCACGGTGTGAGGCTTGACCCGGCGATTAAGTCGATATAAAATATGGGGGACTTAAAGATAGAGTTGTTGTCTAGTATGCTTAAGACATGTATTATAACGGTTGTCGCCCTTCCCAAGGAGCACGTTGGTACGTATTCTACCCAAGGAGAATACGCAGGTTGTATCCCACCCAATGGGGATAGTTGTTGTTGTTTAACCCATTCCCAAACCACCGGGAATCCCATGCTTTGAAGAAAAGTGTGAACTCACCTTCGATTGCTCGGTTGGTCTCTTAAAATGGTTAGCAGTCAAGTTAGTTTGATCACGTTCTAATACGATTGCCATTTAGTTTATTAGTGTGTTCAAGTAAAGCACAAAGCTCCTACACGTATCTAACACGTACCATGCACTTACTTTGACAACTTACGTACATACATATATTCCACATATAATTACCCGTGATCAAAGCACACAATAATTCACATAACACTTTCGTTGACATTAAACAAGTTTGATCATTCTCAGATAGCATAACCAACATTTAGATACCCAAATAACAACTTATTACGTTTCAGCTTTACATCCAGAACTGGGCTGTTTTTGGGTATTTTTATAAAATAGTTATCCTATTTAAAAAATTCTAAATAACTTATAGAATGTTCTAAGTGGTCCACGCCACCTTGTGTAAAAATATCAAGACCTAAATATTTACCAATTATTTACTAAAAATCATCTAATAGGCTGCAGTCAGATTCGTTGCTTTCTGACTGCAGTCCATGGAAAAATTTATTTAAAATTCATCGTCTATTCGAATAGAAAAATTCAGGTGGGACATTTTCTGCAAGATCTGTGCCCAGCTACTGTACAAATTTCATGATTTAACTCTATCCAGATTACAAGTTATGATGAAAAGCGTAACATGAATTTTCTGCAGAAAAAACGCAGCTTTTGCTGCTGTGTAAAACAGCTCTTTAAAAATAGCAAACAAACTCAGAAAAATGTGATTCCAGCGCCATTTGAAGCGTTTTTCGAAACCGTATGATTTAGACTTCAGAAAATCAGTTTTTCGATATATAACGACCTATTTACAGCCAACGGAAGTTGGCTGCAGAATCTCAGACAGATTCTGTTTTCGCTATCCGAACTCCCCAACCGAATAACTAATGCACCCACGACCCATATCGATTATTTACTGCAGATTATCATCCTTATACCTCAGCTGCATCATTAAAACAACAAGATTTTAACCAGATATCTTCAATATCCATCCCGCCTAAACCCTAGCAACTAACCGAGTGCAACACCAACCAAAACAACACCTAATTCACGCAACTCATCTGATCATCATATCCTCACATCATCATGCATAATAAAAATCACAGGAACGGAGCCATGAATTTGCAGAATTTAAATCAAAACAACGTAACAAACTAACAAAAAACGCGCAGGAATTCTCATATACGATTTTCATGCTTTCTAGTCTACCAATTAACATCATAACGTCA
The DNA here is from genome assembly GCA_030545235.1 of Helianthus tuberosus. NCBI lineage: Eukaryota > Viridiplantae > Streptophyta > Magnoliopsida > Asterales > Asteraceae > Helianthus > Helianthus tuberosus. The sequence continues at coordinate 86,396,108 of CM060443.1, forward strand.
AGTTCATCAACAACAAATACCAACGCAGCCATGTATGCGAACAAGAACTACCCTAAGTCGCAAACTAATAACTGTACTAACCTCGGAGCGGAGAGAAGGAACTAGCGAGGAAGAGACACGATCAGGAGCTGATTTGAGAGGGGGGGGGGGCTGCTACACTCTGCCGTCGCACACACCAAGGGAGTCTAGGATTTTGGTTTTCCTTCATGCATAAATTACGTGTATAACAAAATAGAGGGATGTTTGGGCGGTTTGGGCTCAATGGGCCGCAAGGGACGAGGGGAGCGGGTTGGGCTTTGTGTCGTAAAAGGGGAAGGGGTTGCGGGTTGGGTTAATTCATTTTGGGCCGAGAAATGATTGGGCCGAGAGCCTAAAGGATCTAAACAAGAGGGGTTGAGCCGAGATCACGTGTGCGACTCGGGTGTAGTGTGCGGTGATGAGTGAAGTGTGCGGCCCAAGATTTTGTGCGACTAGACTTAGACTATTCATGCATACTTACAACATCCGTGGCCTATAAACATATAACACTCTCACAATCATACAATTACATAGCGAGATTTGGGTAAACATATATCATTCAATCAGTCAACGAATAACAATTATTCACATAATCGTGCTCGTAAGTTATATCAAGGTACAAAGCATGAAAAGAAAACCACCAAGAAAAGGTTCTTAAAATAAGAGTTGTCACATCATCCCTAAGTTGAAAGAAATTTCATCCTGAAATTTAGCACATAGTCGCTGAGGAAGCTAGTTGTGTTGTGCGTTTTCCTGGGATATCACATCATCCCCCCGTTGGTTTGGAATTTCGTTCCGAAATTTTGAATTAGCTTCAGTAGACTTACCTGTCTTAAACAACTGGGGGTACTTATGTTTCATCGGGTCCTCTCGTGCCCAAGTGAACTCTGGGCTATGACGGGAGTTCCAACGAACTCGAACAATAGGTATCTTGGTTCGTTTAAGATTCTTGATTTCTCGATCCATAATTTCCACCGATTCCTTGATGAAGCGCAACTGGTCGTCGATAGTGAGTTCCTTGAAAGGAACAATGAGGATCTCATCTGATAAACACTTCTTCAGATTCGACACGTGAAAGACGTTGTGAACACCACTGAGTTCTTCGAGCAAATTCAGTCTGTAAGCCACCTTGCCGACTTTCTCAGTGATTTCAAAGGGTCCAACATAATGCGTATTAAACTTGCCCCGCTTGCCAAAGCGAACCACACCTTTCCATGGTGAGACTTTAAGTAGCACTCAATCCCCAACCTGGAACTCGAGAGGTTTCCTACGCTTATTAGCGTAGCTTTTCTGATGGTCATGAGCTTCCGCCATTCGTTGTCTGATTTGGGCAATCTTTTCCAGTGTGTCGATAACGTACAAAGCCTCGAACGGAGCAACCTTGATGCTGGTGTGGTAACTATTGTTGTACGCACACTCCACCAAAGGCATATGTCTTTCCCAGCCTTTACCAAAGTCGATAACACACGCTCGAAGCATGTCTTCAAGAGTCTGGATGGTGCGTTCATTCTGCCCATTCGTCTGAGGGTGATAAGTTGTGCTCATATCTAGACGTGGGCCAAAGGATTTGTGCATCGCCTTCCGCAAATCAGATGCAAAGCGTGGGTCTCGATCAGAAATGATAGAAGTTGGCACTCCGTGCCTATCAACTACTTCCATCAAATAGATGTATGCGAGCATAGAAAACTTGTCAGTTTCCTTGATTGCCAGAAAGTGTGCAGACTTGGTTAGACGATCCATGATCACCCAGATGGTGTCATTTCCTCACTGAGATATAGGTAAGCCAGTGACGAAATCCATGGAAATTTGCTCCCATTTCCATGTTGGGATCTCTGGTTGTTGGAGTAGTCCTGATGGCTTCTGGTATTCAACCTTAACCCTAGCACAGGTCAAGCATTTACTAACATAGGTCGCTATGTTAGCTTTCATGTCGGGCCACCAGTATAGAATCTTGAGATCTTGGTACATCTTGTCAGAACCAGGATGCACCGAGTAACGAGATTTCTGTGTTTCATCTGAGTGTCACGAATCTGGGTAGGAAGACTGGAGTGATTGTAAGTTGTAACGCGCGTACACTCTTAGGTTTGGTTTCCTTACGACTGAAGGCATCGGCCACAACGTTGGCCTTGCCTGGATGACACTTGATTGCGCACTCGTAGTCGTTTAGGAGTTCGACGCATCGACGCTGTCGCATGTTCAACTCCTTCTGATCGAAGATATGCTGGAGACTCTTGTGATCGGTGTAGATGGTGCACTTGGTACCGTACAAGTAATGTCTCCATATCTTGAGTGCAAACAATACTGCCCCCAACTCCAAATCGTGGGTAGTGTAGTTCTTTTCGTGAACCTTAAGTTGGCGTGATGCTTAAGCAATAACTTTCTCACGTTGTATCAACACACAACCAAGTCCTTGGATTGACGCGTCACAATAAACAACGAAGTCTTCTGTGCCTTCAGGTAATGAAAGAATGGGTGCGCTACAAAGTTTCACCTTCAATTGTTGAAACGCGGATTCTTGAGCATCACCCCGTCGGTAGGTGACACCCTTCTGAGTTAGAGTAGTGAGAGGCTGCACAATCTTCGAGAAATCCTTGATAAACCTTCAGTAGTAACCCACCAGACCCAAGAATTGACGGATTTCAGTTGGAGTTCAAGGTGCAGGCCAGTTCTTGATCGAGTCAATCTTGGATGGATCAACGTGAATCCCATCTTTATTGAATACATGGCCTAGGAAATGGACTTCATGAAGCCAAAAGTCACATATCGAAAACTTAGAGTTGAGCTGTTCTGTGCGGAGAAGTTCAAGAATAAGTCACAGATGATGCTCTAGTTCCTCCTGACTCTTAGAATAGATCAGGACGTCGTCAACGAAAACAATAACGAACTTACCCACGTATGGTTTGCACACTCGGTTCATTAGATCCATGAAAACCGCAGGTGCGTTTGTCAACCCGAAAGGCATAACCAGAAACTCGTAGTGTTTGTAATGAGTCCTGAATGCTGTCTTAGAGATGTCTTCGTCTCAGACTCTCAGCTGATGATAGCCCGATCTCAGATCAATCTTAGAATAGAAGCTCGACCCTTGTAACTGGTCGAGCAGGTCATCGATACGCGGAATGGGATAATGATTCTTCACGGTCACCTTGTTGAGTTCGCGGTAGTCTATGCACATACGGAAGGTACCGTCTTTCTTCTTAACAAACAAGACTGGGGCTCCCGAGGGTGAAGAACTAGGACGAATAAAACCCATGTCCAATAGTTCTTGTAGTTGCTTGGACATTTCTTCCAATTCTGACGGGGCTAAACGATAAGGTGCGCGAGCTATAGGCGCTGCTCCAGGAGCTAGCTCGATTTGAAACTTGACTTGACGATGGGGTGGAAGACCAGGTAATTCCTCAGTAAATACCTCAGGAAAGTCACGAACAATTGGGATGTCTTCAATCTTCTTCTCTTTCGTTGAAGTATCGGTAATAAGGGCTAGAATGGCAGTGTATGCCCTTTCGCAGACACTTCTGGGCCTTAAGGAACGAGATGATGCCCATAACAGCACAACTCTTGTCACTATGAATAGTGAGAGGTTCGTCGTTAGGACGAGACATTCTGTTTGACATACACACGATTATACGAGACAAGGTATCATACAGTCATTATACAAGTTTCCAAAACGTGCAATTTAGGGTAGGGTAACAACTCAGCACAAGAAACATTTTTAAAATAAAATAAAAAAATCTGATCAAAATAAACCGTAAAAGTCGCTACAATGTATTTCTGCAAACGTTTTAAACATCACAATTGTTTACTCAAAACAAAAAAATAGATAGATAAACTAGTGGAAAGCGGGTCAGTCGTCGACTCCGCTGTCTCCCCCGTCCGAGTCCTCATCTGCTGGTGCCTCTTCGGGCTCTTCTTCTGGTTCTTCTTTAGGTTCTTCCTCCGGAATCTCTTCCGGTTCTTCATCGGACTCTTCCTCCAGCTCGGGAGGTGCCGGGGCTGGCTCCGGTGCAGGTGCGGGTGGCATTGGCCCTGGGTCCTCCTCCAACTGATGAACCCTCCATGCCAACATACTTATCCTCTCACCATGCGAGTCAAGCCTTTCCCTATCCATACGAGCGTCTCCCATTATTAAACCTCATACTTCATGCCCTTTTAAGGCTTCTTGCTTCAAATCACTAGTTCTCTCAAAGAGCACCCGTATTTGCTCTCCTTGAGATTCTACCCACCCTTCCAGGGTAGTAACTTGTTTTAGCAAAAACTGATTATGTTCTAATAAGGTCTGGTTTTGCTATATCAAAATTTGGTTATATTCCCTAAGAGCCTTCATCACTGCAGACTCAGTTTGGGCACTAATTGGATTAACTGGTAAGGCATGTGTAGGTCGGGAGGACGACTCCCTACCCTGAGCGAGTCTCTTACGATAAGCCGAACGCGTCTCCACTTAACGCGGGGGTGAGCGTGTAACAGCGGGTGCCTTCCCTGGCTCCCGAGGCTGATCGGATGATGCGGACATGCCTGTCGAGTTAGTGACGTAACACACATGTTAAACAAAAAGAATACACATTCACAAACACTAAACGAGAACGTCGACACGGGAGTGTGGATAAGAATAACAAAAGAGGGTTTGACATAAGCATATAAAGTTCGAAGTGACTCTATGAACTAAGCATACCATAAGCAACACACCATGCAAAAGTAAACTATCGAGTAGGCAGTATTAACATAAATCATACCACCTATAATGTTGAGTCTTGCACGTGGAGCGAAGTGTCGTTGTGGATCGTTGAGCACTGAGCAGGTTGTAGTCTGGTTTTTGTCAAAAAGATTTTCCCCCTTTTTAAAACCAAGTTCACTCTAACCAATGGCTCTGATACCAATCTGTCACACCCCCAAAAATCCACAAGCGGAGTATTACCGCGAGGTGTGTGACTGACCAGGATCATACCACCAATCATACTGAACATTAAGTAAAGTAAAACGAAGTAAAATAATCAATCAAACGTTTAGTGTTTACAAAAACAAAATCCCAAACCAAGTCAAAATCCTAAAGTATAAAACCCATAAAGCAGTTTATAAATCATAAAGTTTATTAGTAGGAACCCAACAATTGGTTCCTTGCCACAACGTCCCCTCCTCGTGCAAGCTCCATCCATGTATCTAACGACCTGCAAAGCATGCAGTAGGGTGTCAACAAAAAGTTGGCGAGTTCACAGTTGGTTGTCCGTTTTAATGTTGTTCCAAAGACCATAAGTTGTTAAGTTCCTTGTTCTTTGTAAAAACATGCCATGGGGAGCTACCCCACTGTTTTAAACCACTAGACCCATTACCATATCGACTACTGACTTAAGTTATGTTGAGTGCCCCGAGTCAATGTCTATCATCATTGACTAAGTGCCCAAGTATATTAGTCCACGCCCATCCTCTGCGGAACGGTGTGAGGCTTGTCAAACCTAATAGCGCTATTTAACTAATAACCCGTTCGCCATTGGCCCGACGATTAGGTCGATATAAAATATGGGGGACTTAAAGATAGAGTTGTTGTCTAGTATGATTAAGACATGTATTATAACGGTTGTCGCCCTTCCCAAGGAGGGCGGAGGTACGTATTCTACCCAAGGAGAATACGCAGGTTGTATCCCACCCAAGGGGATAGTTGTTGTTATTTAACCCATTCCCAAACCACCGAGAATCCCATGCTTTGAAGAAAAGTGTGAACTCACCTTCGATTGTTCGGTTGGTCTCTTAAAATGGTTAGGAGTCAAGGTAGGTCAATCACGTTCTAATACGATTGCCATTTAGTTTATCAGTGTGTTCAAGTAAGGCACAAAGCTCCTACACGTATCTAACACGTACCATGCACTCACTTTGACAACTTACGTACATACATATATTCCACATATAATTACCCGCGATCAAAGCACACAATAATTCAAATAACACTTTCGTTGAAATTAAACAAGTTTGATCATTCTCAGATAGCATAACCAACATTTAGATACCAAATAACAACTTATTACCTTTCAGCTTTTACGTCCAGAACTGGGCTGTTTTCGGGTATTTTTATAAAATAGTTGTCATATTCCAAAAATTCTAAATAACTTACAAAACGTTCTAAGTGGTCCACGTCACCTTGTGTAAAATCTGAAGACCTAAATCTTTACCAATTATTTATTAAAAATCATCTAATAGGCTGCAGTCAGATTCGTAGCTTTCTGACTGCAGTCCATGGAAAAATTTATTTAAAATACATTGTCTGTCCGAATGGCAAAATTCTAGTGGGAGATTTTCTGAAACATCCGTGCCTAGCTACTGTACGAATTTCACGATCTAACTCTATCCAGATTACAAGTTATAACGAAAAGCGTAACATGAATTTTCTGAAGAAAGAACGCAGCTTTTGCTGCTGTTTAAAATGGCTCTTTAAAAATAGCAAACGACCTTAGAAAAATGTGATTCTAGTGCCTTTTGAAGCGTTTTTCGAAAACTTATGATTTAGACTTCAAAAAATCAGTTTTTCGATATATAACGACCCGTTTACAGCCAACGGAAGTTGGCTGCAGAATCTCGGACAGATTCCGTTTTCGCTATCCGAACTCCCCAACCGAATAACTAATGCACCCACGACCCATATCGATTATTTACAGCAGATTATCATCCTTATACGTCAGCTGCATCATTAAAACAACAAGATTTTACCCAAATGCCTTCAATATCCATCCCGCCTAAACCCTAGCAACTAACCGAGTGTAACAACAACCAAAACAACACCTAATTCACGCAACTCATCTGATCATCATATCCTCAGATCATCATGCATAATAAAAATCACAGGAACGGAGCCATGAATTTGCAGAATTTAAATCAAAACAACGTAACAAACTAACCGAAAATGCGCAGGAATTCTCATATAAGATTTTCATGCTTTCGAGTCTACGAATTAACATCATAACGTCAAGTTCATCAACTACAAATAACAACGCAGCCATGTATGTGAACAAGAACTACCCTAAGTCGCAAACTAATAAGTGTACTAACCTTGGAGCGGAGAGAAGTAACTAGCGAGGAAGAGACACAATCAGGAACTGATTTGCGAAGGGGGGGGGGGGGGGGGTGCTTCACTCTGTCGTCGCACACACCAAGGGAGTCTAGAGTTTTGGTTTTCCTTCATGCATAAATTACGTATATAACAAAATAGAGGGATGTTTGGGCGGTTTGGGCTCAATGGGCCGCAAGGGACAAGGGGTGCGGGTTGGGCTTTGTGTCGCAAAGGGGGAAGGGGTTGCGGGTTAGGTTAATTCATTTTGGGCTGATAAAGGATTGGGCCGACAACCCAAAAGATCTAAACAGGAGGGGTTGAGCCGAGTTCACGTGTATGACTCGGGTGTAGTGTGTGGTGACGAGTGAAGTGTGCGGCCCGAGATTTTGTGCGACTAGACTATCCATGCATACTTACAACATCCGCGGCCTATAAACATATAACACTCTCACAATCATACAATTATAAAGCGAGATTTGGGTAAACATATATCATTCAATCAATCAACGCATAACAATTATTCACATAATTGTGCTCGTAAGTTATATCAAGGTACAAAGCATGAAAAGAAAACCACAAACAAAAGGTTCTTAAAATACGAGTTGTCACATCCCCCAAGTTGAAAGAAATTTCGTCCCGAAATTTAGCACGTAGTCGCTAAGGAAGCTAGTTGTGTTGTGCGTTTTCCTGGGGTATCACACTTATCCTAAGTGCTTATGACCCGTTAAGGTAGTTTACGCTACTTTAACGCGTTATTTGCGCAAAAGTGCATTCGGATAGCCTAACTAGTCCTATGACAAGTATTATATGCCTAAACATGTTTAATATTGTTGCATAATCAGTTTAAGTGTCAAAATTTAAGTTACATATGCTTAAATTCTAATTATGCGTAAAAGGGCATTTTGGTTATTTTCCTAAGGCATATAAACTACCTATCATACAACTAATCAAACAAAGTGACCATAAGGTATAACCTCGAAAGGTTATTCCCTATACAACTATGGTCACAAAATATGTTTGGTCGGATCCTAATGATTGACAAAACGGGTCAGGTTCGAAAGTCTAAGCGGTTGTCGAGACCGCTTGACTTACGACCTTAAATAAGCATGTTCAACTAAAAGTGACGAGTAAACATGTTAAAACATGTTTAACTAAGTTAGAAAACAGATTTGATATCAAAACAAAGTGTTTTGATACCCGAAAAAAATGCACATAATCGTGCATTTTGACCGAAACTTTGACTCGTCACTTCGACTAGTCAACGTGGTAATCAGTAGGTATAGTTGCATGGGACTATAACCATCGTGATTACACTCACGTTGCAAAGTACAAACGAACTTTGTCTTGAGCAAATCATGGTCAAAGTAGAAAGTCAAACACTGTTTGACTTTCTTGCTTGAAATAAATAAACAAAGCTTGAAAGAACACTTACAAGTGTTCTAGGCTAGAAGGATGACTAAGAAAACTCAGATTTGAAGCGTCCAACCAAGTGTGGTTGCCTCAATAGAGCAGAGACGAAGATAGAAAGCAAATGAGCAAGTTGAAGTGTTGGTGAACATGGGTTTATTTAGGAAATCATGAACCATTGGATTATTGCCAAGTGTAAATGAGTTGTTCAAGGCATGATCATCACCATACACATGTTAGGCTCTGATTTGGGGACTTGGGGAACACAACCAGCCCACAACATGCAAAAACTGAGATTAAAACCAAGTTCAGCAAGCTGTTTTGAAGATTCTGGATTCTGCTGTGCTGGGAACTACTTACGGACCGTATGGGGTCCAGGTATACGGACCATATGGATGTAGCAGGGGCCAAAGTTTGCTGTTTTGACAGCTTTGGTCCCTAAGTGTGTTTCGTCGCGTTTTGGCACTTCTAACACCCGTCAAGCCCATTTTCAAGCTCCATGATGAAGTTAAAGTATATTTAACTTGAATTATGCTAAAAAATGTCACAAGTGTTTGTTCGTTTGGCAGTACAGTTGCGTTCGGTTAATTACGACGGAATCGTAATGAACGCAAAAACGACCCAAATTGCGAAACGAATGGCATTTTTGCATTCCTATCACTAAAATACAATATTTTAATGACTAAAATTTTTTTTGGAAGTCCGGATATGGTCAGAACGCAAGATATGCACGAATTTGCATACTTTCGCAGTTTTGACGCTTTTAGTCTTTATGATCAAATACCCGTATTTTTCGCATACCGAACCCCTAAAAAATTATTTCTAAGCTATGTTAAGGGTATTTAGGGTATGTTTAGCTTATGATCTTGTTCCGGAGTGTACGTTGCTATACGAATTGGCAGACTTTTGCCGTTTGTCGCAAATAGCCCCTGTAATCTAATAAACTTGTTTTTGACACACCAAACCCTTCAAAACTTATTTCTAAGTTATGTAAAGGTTATTTAAGGTATGTTAAGCTTATGTCACTATTCCAGAGTGTTTTTTCACATTAAACTGATTACGTTTACGTAACAGTTTGCGTATAACTTTCCAGAAAGTGATTTAGAACTTGAAATTGAACAAAAATTGAATCGTGAAATTGTCATACACAAACAAACAAACCTTAAGTTCAAAACACATTGTTACTTTAGGAAATTTCGTCCCGAAATTTTAACTAGAGGAAACTTGTGAAAACAAATGTGAGTATTTTGCCTTCATTTGATCCTCATGTTCCCAAGTAAACTTTGGGCCACGTTTGGACTCCCAGCGAACCTTGACTATTGGTATCCATTTGTTCTTCAGTCTCTTGACTTCCCGGTCCATTATCTCCACTGGTTTCTCGATAAAGTGCCTTGTGTCATCAACTTGAATTTCATTGAGGGGAATATGGAGATCAATATTGGCTAAACACTTTCTCAAATTGGACACGTGGAATGTTGAGTGAATATTCCCAAGTTCTGGAGGTAGCTCAAGTTGATAGGAAACCTTTCCGATTCTTTCAACAATCTTAAATGGTCCAACATATCGTGGTGCAAGTTTTCCTTTCTTTCCAAATCTCACCACTCCCTTCCAAGGGGATACCTTGAGTAGGACATGGTCTCCGACTTGAAATTCCAAGGGCTTGCATCACATGTCCGCATAACTCTTTTGACGGCTTCTAGCTGTCAGAAGATTATCGTGAATTTTCTTGACTTTGTCCGTTGTTTCCAGAATGAGTTAAGGTCTAGTAAGCTAAGCATCACCGACCTCATTCCAACAGACATGTCGACGACATTTTTGACCATGTAAAGCTTCAAAAGGTGCCATATTGATGCTAGCATGATAACTATTGTTGTAAGAGAACTCGAACAACGGTAGATGCGAATCTTAATTACCACCAAAGTCTATCACAGATGCTCTAAGCAAATCCTCCAGTGTTTGTATCGTCCTCCCGGATTGTCCATCCATTTGGGGATGATAAGTAGTGCTCAAATTTAGTTGGGTTCCCATAGAAGATTGCATGGTCTTCCAAAAGTGAGATGAGAATCGAGCATCACGGTTAGATATGATGTCCAAAGGAACACCATGTCGAGATACAATCTCATCAACGTAAATCTTGGCGGGTTTATCAGAAGATAGATCCTCGTGAATCGGCAAAAAGTGTGCTGATTTTGTAAGACGATCAATGACTACCCAAATGGCATCATGACCTTTAGATGTGCACGGTAACTTAGTGACGAGATCCATCACAATGTTCTCCCACTTCCATACCGGTATCTCTGGTTGTACAAGCAAACCAGATGGACGTTGATGTTCAGCCTTGACTTTGAGAAAAGTTAGGCATTTAGACACATACAAGGCAACATCCTTCTTCATACCAGGCTACCAGTACTGAGTACGAAGATCCTTGTATATTTTGTCAGCACCAGGATGGATATAATAACGAGAATTATGAGATTCGTCCATCACTAAAGTGCGAAGATTGTCTTGTTTCGGAATCCATAATCGGTTCTTGAAATAAAGTAACCCATTATCTTTCGTTTCGAGTTTAAGCTCTAGTTGACGTGGTAATTCCTTACCCATCAAGTCTTGTGTAACACATGTACGTTGAGCTTGAGAGATGCGGCTTTGAATATCAGATTGAGTTTGAACACAGTGAAGCTTGACTCGTTCCTTTCTACTTAGCGTGTCGGCTACGACATTCGCCTTACCAGGATGGTAGCGAATTTTGCAGTTGTAATCGTTCAACAGTTCAACCCAGCGTCGTTGTCTCATGTTAAGCTCCATCTGATTAAAAATGTGTTGGAGACTTTTGTGGTCTGTGAAAACCACACATTTCGTGCCATAGAGATAATGTCTCCAGATTTTGAGAGCAAAAACCACAGCGCCTAACTCAAGATCATGAGTTGTGTAGTTTCTCTCGTGGATTTTCAATTGTCTTGACGCATAAGCTATAACTTTATCTCGTTGCATGAGAACTGTCACACCCTGACCGCGTTAAAACAACGAAACTGCGGCGGAAACGTCGGGGAGTGGAGTAACAGAATCATTGTTTCACAACACATGGATTAAAGTTTCGTTTTATTGAATTATTAAACGTTTAACATTGTCTTAAAGTAAAACAAACACAAACATATTGTCTATCATTGTTATTAAGTCACTAAGGCCTCGTCCGATCCTATGTAAGCATGCATCCTAGTCATCAATAACATCATCAAACATCACCTGAAACATATGTGAAAATAAAGTCAGCAAAGAAATGCCGGCGAGCACATAGGTTTTGTGAGTGTGTCAAATTCATGGGATGTATACTTGTTGCAATACCTCGTACGACTACAAGAGTCGATAATTGAAAACCTTGTTTTGAAAAGTGTTTTGTATTGCAATATGATTAACCAACTTAAAACAAGTTGGTTATAGTTTATAAAACCTCGTTACCATGAATCTTGACCCAAAAACATTTGCTTTTGTAAACCCAATTGTAAATCGTTCTTGTGATAAAACTTGTGTGGTTTATATCATTTAGTAAACATCGTTGTGTGTCATCTTTTGAAATCGTTCGTTCAAGTCAACTAAATAATGCCATGAAATGTAATATGATAGAAGCACTTATATATAAGAAGTACCAGTGGCATATCTACCATGCTTTTATCATATTACACCCATCCCGTTATCTAATCACATACCAAAAATCAATCATTCATTTGTACTTGTTCTCAATCGTTCGTGTTATCAAAACCAATCATTCAAATCGTTCAATTTGTTTGTGTTATAAACCATCGTTCAATTGTTCAAGTCGTTCAAATCATTCGTGTTTTAATTGTGAAAACTAACTTTTGATCGTCTCGTTGAATACATTCAAACCTGTGTTCTGACTCGTTCCAATCATTCAACTCGTATTAACAAACCACCAAAGGGTATGTTAACATTCATCAGGTTCTGTCGTTACCCACATTACCCCCATACATAACCATGGAGATAGTCCGATAACGGGATTTGTCAGATCCTATGGAACCATAACAAACTACTGGTCGGCTTGATCATTGTTAATGAATGTCATTCATGTTATGTATTAACATACCAACAAGTTCGTTCACATTATTGAAATCGTTGTGTTTAATATAAACCATAGTATTTGTCTTTTGAAAACATCGAAATCGTTTAATACATATGAATCACCCCAAAATAATTTAAAGCGTAAAATAGGGGCACTATGTACTCACTTGAGATTGTAAAGTATCCTCGATTAAGTGAACTACAAGCTCGGGCAATCAAGGAATCAAGTGGCACCTAGTATCAGATCACTATGTTAATAAATCGACACCTAAATCGGGAGATCGGGTAGAATGAGGTCTCGTAAAGCAAATGAGTATTGGAACTCATGTGATATGGTTTAACAAAGCCTACATTCTGATTCGGAAACTAACCTAAGTGCTTATGACCCGTTATGATCCGTTAAGGTAGTCTACGCTACTTTAACGCGTCATTTGCGCAAAAGCGCGTTCGGATAGTCTAACTAGTCCTATGACAAGTATTATATGCCCTAACATGTTTAATAACACTGCATAATCAGTTTAAGTGTCAAAAATTACGTTACATATGCTTAAATTCAAATTATGCATGAAAAAGGGCATTTTGGTCATTTTCCTAAGGCATATAAACTACCTATCATACAACTAATTAAACTAAGTGACCATAAGGTATAACCTTGGAAGGTTATTCCCTATATAACTATGGTAACAAATATGTTTGGTCGGATCCTAATGATCGACCAAACGGGTCGGGTTCGAAAGTCTAAGCGGTTGTTTAGACCGCTTGACTTACAACCCTAAACAAGCACTAAACTAAATGTGACGAGTTAAACATATTAAAACATGTTTAACTAAGTTAGAAAACTGATTTGATATAAAAAAAAAGTGTTTTGATACCCAAAAATAGTTTCATCGCAAAATGCACATAATCGTGCATTTTGACTAAAACTTTGACTCGGCACTGTCACAGCCCCTGACCCCATCCTGGGAGCGGGATCCGCAAACCAGTCAGATGGTATCGGCGTTTATTAATTTGGCAGCGGAAATTTTCATCAGGACCGTAGTTAGAAAATATTTTTATCAGAGTTAAACACCAAAATGTTTAAAATAGATAAATGGGATACAACCCAAGTTTTCTTTACAATACATTTATAGGGATAAACCCTAAGTACTGAAAATAAAATCTCCTTTTTTTATTTAGGTAACTTTTATATCCACTTTTCTAAACCTTCAGTGCTCTCTAGCTGGCTTCTATTAGCTTCATATTAAGTTACCTGAAACGCGTTTTAAAAAGTTTTATCAGCAAGAAATACTAGTGAGTGAATCCCAGTTTAATTAAAACAAGTTTTATCATTTCACAGTATTGAGAGCAATTACAATGTTTATATCTACACAATTACTCATTCAGTATTGTCAATCCTGACTGGTGGGTCATATTATAGATTGGCTAACTCTTTGTCCAATGGTAACGTTTTCCACATTTTGTACACAAAACCCCATCATACCGGAAATAATTGAAGAATTTCAAAGACTCAATCACTGCTAATTATAATTTAAAATAAATAAAGGTTTTGTAAAAACACTTTGCAAAAAGGTTTACAAAAAGGAGATTACTCACATTGCTATTTTAGATAATTCCTCGTGACTTCCTGGTTATAATCTATTTAAAATAAACAATGCACACATGTTAGTATAATAACCCAATTTACATTATTTATACCCTCCCCGAGACAGAACTCCAATAGCTACGTCGGGCAGAGCCTCAACAACCGTTACGGAGAACTAGATCAATCGGGCAGCGTATCTAATACGTAAACGGGGGTTATGATACTTACATCGAGGCAGAGCTTCGCTTATTAGTGGGTATAATACCCGAGAAGAATTTCTATTATATATAATTTTGAGAGAGAAAGTCGATTCGTGAACAATTTGAAACTGAGGCTCGAACTCCCTATTTATAGGGTCTGATCAGGGGCGTCTCACGCCCCGCGAGAGCTTAAGCACAAGGCTTCGCGGCCCGCGAGGGCTTACAGAGTAGGCCCTAGCTTTGCTGACTCAAGAACTAGCTTTGACACGCCGTCCGACACGTGGCACAACGTGGTCCGGCCTGGTGGCCATCTGTCGCGCCCCGCGAAGCACACAACCAACATGGTCGCAGCCCGCGAGTGCCCACCAGAATTTGTTTTATTTGATTTTTTTTATGAAGTAAAGGTATTACGGGGCCATTTTTCGTATACGGGGTGTATTTTAGGATATATAGGGGTGTCAGGGGCGTTTTAGGAGGGTGGTTATACTATTTAATATATAATGCACTCGTGTTAAGTATAATAACCCAATTCACTTTATCCCTACGTCACCAGTGTCTCTGATACCACCTCCTGTCACAGCCCCTGACCCCATCCTGGGAGCGGGAGCCGCGAACCAGTCAGTTGGTATCGGTGTTTATTAATTTGGCAGCGGAAATTTTCATCAGGACCGTAGTTAGAAAATATTTTTATCAGAGTTAAACACCAAAATGTTTAAAATAGATAAATGGGATACAACCCAAGTTTTCTTTACAATACATTTATAGGGATAAACCCTAAGTACTGAAAATAAAATCTCCTTTTTTTATTTAGGTAACTTTTATATCCACTTTTCTAAACCTTCAGTGCTCTCTAGCTGGCTTCTATTAGCTTCATATTAAGTTACCTGAAACGCGTTTTAAAAAGTTTTATCAGCAAGAAATACTAGTGAGTGAATCCCAGTTTAATTAAAACAAGTTTTATCATTTCACAGTATTGAGAGCAATTACAATGTTTATATCTACACAATTACTCATTCAGTATTGTCAATCCTGACTGGTGGGTCATATTATAGATTGGCTAACTCTTTGTCCAATGGTAACGTTTTCCACATTTTGTACACAAAACCCCATCATACCGGAAATAATTGAAGAATTTCAAAGACTCAATCACTGCTAATTATAATTTAAAATAAATAAAGGTTTTGTAAAAACACTTTGCAAAAAGGTTTACAAAAAGGAGATTACTCACATTGCTATTTTAGATAATTCCTCGTGACTTCCTGGTTATAATCTATTTAAAATAAACAATGCACACATGTTAGTATAATAACCCAATTTACATTATTTATACCCTCCCCGAGACAGAACTCCAATAGCTACGTCGGGCAGAGCCTCAACA
This sequence comes from Helianthus tuberosus, assembly GCA_030545235.1. Taxonomy (NCBI): domain Eukaryota; kingdom Viridiplantae; phylum Streptophyta; class Magnoliopsida; order Asterales; family Asteraceae; genus Helianthus; species Helianthus tuberosus. The sequence continues at coordinate 86,411,797 of CM060443.1, forward strand.
ACCGTTACGGAGAACTAGATCAATCGGGCAGCGTATCTAATACGTAAACGGGGGTTATGATACTTACATCGAGGCAGAGCTTCGCTTATTAGTGGGTATAATACCCGAGAAGAATTTCTATTATATATAATTTTGAGAGAGAAAGTCGATTCGTGAACAATTTGAAACTGAGGCTCGAACTCCCTATTTATAGGGTCTGATCAGGGGCGTCTCACGCCCCGCGAGAGCTTAAGCACAAGGCTTCGCGGCCCGCGAGGGCTTACAGAGTAGGCCCTAGCTTTGCTGACTCAAGAACTAGCTTTGACACGCCGTCCGACACGTGGCACAACGTGGTCCGGCCTGGTGGCCATCTGTCGCGCCCCGCGAAGCACACAACCAACATGGTCGCAGCCCGCGAGTGCCCACCAGAATTTGTTTTATTTGATTTTTTTTATGAAGTAAAGGTATTACGGGGCCGTTTTTCGTATACGGGGTGTATTTTAGGATATATAGGGGTGTCAGGGGCGTTTTAGGAGGGTGGTTATACTATTTAATATATAATGCACTCGTGTTAAGTATAATAACCCAATTCACTTTATCCCTACGTCACCAGTGTCTCTGATACCACCTCCTGTCACAGCCCCTGACCCCATCCTGGGAGCGGGAGCCGCGAACCAGTCAGTTGGTATCGGTGTTTATTAATTTGGCAGCGGAAATTTTCATCAGGACCGTAGTTAGAAAATATTTTTATCAGAGTTAAACACCAAAATGTTTAAAATAGATAAATGGGATACAACCCAAGTTTTCTTTACAATACATTTATAGGGATAAACCCTAAGTACTGAAAATAAAATCTCCTTTTTTTATTTAGGTAACTTTTATATCCACTTTTCTAAACCTTCAGTGCTCTCTAGCTGGCTTCTATTAGCTTCATATTAAGTTACCTGAAACGCGTTTTAAAAAGTTTTATCAGCAAGAAATACTAGTGAGTGAATCCCAGTTTAATTAAAACAAGTTTTATCATTTCACAGTATTGAGAGCAATTACAATGTTTATATCTACACAATTACTCATTCAGTATTGTCAATCCTGACTGGTGGGTCATATTATAGATTGGCTAACTCTTTGTCCAATGGTAACGTTTTCCACATTTTGTACACAAAACCCCATCATACCGGAAATAATTGAAGAATTTCAAAGACTCAATCACTGCTAATTATAATTTAAAATAAATAAAGGTTTTGTAAAAACACTTTGCAAAAAGGTTTACAAAAAGGAGATTACTCACATTGCTATTTTAGATAATTCCTCGTGACTTCCTGGTTATAATCTATTTAAAATAAACAATGCACACATGTTAGTATAATAACCCAATTTACATTATTTATACCCTCCCCGAGACAGAACTCCAATAGCTACGTCGGGCAGAGCCTCAACAACCGTTACGGAGAACTAGATCAATCGGGCAACGTATCTAATACGTAAACGGGGGTTATGATACTTACATCGAGGCAGAGCTTCGCTTATTAGTGGGTATAATACCCGAGAAGAATTTCTATTATATATAATTTTGAGAGAGAAAGTCGATTCGTGAACAATTTGAAACTGAGGCTCGAACTCCCTATTTATAGGGTCTGATCAGGGGCGTCTCACGCCCCGCGAGAGCTTAAGCACAAGGCTTCGCGGCCCGCGAGGGCTTACAGAGTAGGCCCTAGCTTTGCTGACTCAAGAACTAGCTTTGACACGCCGTCCGACACGTGGCACAACGTGGTCCGGCCTGGTGGCCATCTGTCGCGCCCCGCGAAGCACACAACCAACATGGTCGCAGCCCGCGAGTGCCCACCAGAATTTGTTTTATTTGATTTTTTTTATGAAGTAAAGGTATTACGGGGCCGTTTTTCGTATACGGGGTGTATTTTAGGATATATAGGGGTGTCAGGGGCGTTTTAGGAGGGTGGTTATACTATTTAATATATAATGCACTCGTGTTAAGTATAATAACCCAATTCACTTTATCCCTACGTCACCAGTGTCTCTGATACCACCTCCTGTCACAGCCCCTGACCCCATCCTGGGAGCGGGAGCCGCGAACCAGTCAGTTGGTATCGGTGTTTATTAATTTGGCAGCGGAAATTTTCATCAGGACCGTAGTTAGAAAATATTTTTATCAGAGTTAAACACCAAAATGTTTAAAATAGATAAATGGGATAAAACCCAAGTTTTCTTTACAATACATTTATAGGGATAAACCCTAAGTACTGAAAATAAAATCTTCTTTTTTATTTAGGTAACTTTTATAGCCACTTTTCTAAGCCTTCAGTGCTCTCCAGCTGGCTTCTATTAGCTTCGTATTAAGTTACCTGAAACGCGTTTTAAAAAGTTTTATCAGCAAGAAATACTGGCGAGTGAATCCCAGTTTAATTAAAACAAGTTTTATCATTTCACAGTATTGAGAGCGATTACAATGTTTATATCTACACAATTACTCATTCAGTATTGTCAATCCTAACTGGTGGGTCATATTACACATTGGCTAACTCTTTGTCCAATGGTAATGTTTTCCACATTTTGTATACAAAACCCCAACATACCGGCAGTAATTGAAGAATTTCAAAGATTCAATCACTGCTAATTATAATTTAAAATAAATAAAGGTTTTGTAAAAACACTTTGCAAAAAGGTTTACAAAAAGGAGATTACTCACATTGCTATTTTAGATAATTCCTCGTGACTTCCTGGTTATAATCTATTTAAAATAAAAATGCACACACGTTAGTATAATAACCCAATTTACATTATTTATACCCTCCCCGAGACAGAACTCCAAATCTCCAATGGCTACGTCGGGCAGAGCCTCGACAGCCGTTACGGAGCACTAGATCAATCGGGCAACGTATCTAATACGTAACCGAGGGTTAAGATACTTACATCGAGGCAGAGCTTCGCTTTTTAGTGGGTATAATACCCGAGCAGAATTTCTATTATATAGAATTTGAGAGAAAAAGTCGATTCGTGAACGATTTGAAACTGAGGCTCGAACTCCCTATTTATAGGGTCTGATCAGGGGCGGCTCGCGCCCCGCAAGAGCTTAAGCACAAGGCTTCGCGGCCCGCAAGGGTTTATAGAGTAGGACCTAGCTTTGCTGACTCAAGAACTAGCTTTGACATGCAGTCCGACACGTGGTACAACGTGGTCCGGCTTGGTGGCGATCTGTCGCGCCCCGCGAAGAACACAACCAACATGGTCGCGGCCCGCGAGTGCCCACTAGAATTTGCTTTCTTTGATTTTTTTATGAAGTAAAGGTATTACTGGGCCGTTTTTCGTATACGGGGTGTATTTTAGGATATATAGGGGTGTCAGGGGCATTTTAGGAGGGTGGTTATACTATTTAATATATAATGCACTCGTGTTAAGTATAATAACCCAATTCACTTTATCCCTACGTCACGAGACAGAAACCCAACAAACTTAGTCGGTTAGAGCCTTGACATGCGTTACGGGGCCCTAAATCAATCGGACAGGGTATCAGTGATCAGGGGTTAAAACACTTAAAACGGGGCAGAGCTTTATTATTATTATTATTATTATTATTATTATTATTATTATTATTATTATTATTATTATTATTATTGGTGAAATAAACAGATCATAGAAGGCATAGAGAGAGTGAGATGGAGAATCAGAGGTATGGGCAGATTGGATTGTGAAATGGAAAAGTCTATTTATACTACAAAGAGATTCTTGGGGCTCACGACATACTTGGACACGTACACCTGTTAATGTCATAATTTGATTCCACACACTCATGTAGTCATGCATGTACTCATGCATAAATTTTAATTTTGTTCACACGTATTTTTTTTCTATTTCTTATGTTAGGTTTTTAATTATTATTTTATTACTATAATTAATTCAGCTGCTTCACTTATTTGGCGCTTATAACTTCTAAAATATGACGTTTTATAAAAGAATGAATATGTCATTAGGACGTGCATATCTTTATCTACATTTTAACCTAAGTTCCATTAAAAACGGAGTAAGGTTAATTATAATGTATTTTTATTATTTTTATTATTATAGTTTTTAAACGGTTCCTATGTTCGTCTAAAATGCCTCATATTTCTAACAGTCAACTTACCCGTAATCTATCCGTTTAATAACATAAGTTTTTATATACTTTATTTTAAATTTTATAAATAGAAATTTTGGGAATGTTACAGGCACTTCGACTAATCAACGTGGTAATCAGTAGGTATAGTCACAATGGACTATAACCATCGTGATTATGCTCACGTTGCAAAGTTCAAATGAACTTTGTCTTGACCAAATCATGGTCAAAGCAGAAAGTCAAACACTGTTTGACTTTCTTTCTTGAAATAAATAACAAGCGTGAAAGAATACTTACAAGAGTCCAAGCTTGGAAAGAGACTAAGAAAACTCAGATGGGAGGCCTCCAACAAAGTAGTAGCAACTCCTTTAGAGCAGATGGAGAAGAAAGGAATGAATGAGCAAAGTTTGAAGCAAATTGAGGTGCTATTTATAGTGTTCTTGAAGCCTTAAGATCATCACAAGTGTCCCATTTGTTGTCATGATCTTAGGGTGGCTTGGACACGTGTTAGTAGCAGGTTAAATGGTGGCAATTTCGCTTACTTGGGCTCCAAAACATGAAACATGAGGCTGCCACCTAGCTGCTGATTCAACATTCAATGAATTTGGCTAGATAGGGCTGTCGCACCCTGTGACAGATAGGCCTTAGGCCATTGCGCCCTGCCACAGCTTGCTGTCTAGAACTTTCATTTTTGGCAGAACAGGTCCCTACAGCTCCAAACTTGATTTTCGATGCGTTTAACCCCCGTTAACCCATTTTCAACGCTCTAAAAGGATGTTAAAACATAGGGGACTTGAAATATGCTTGAAAATAACATGGATGTCGGTTCGTTTGGCCGTACGATCGCTTTTTTCGGTTAATTACGACGAAACTCGAACGGACGCGAAAACGATCCAAATTACGCGACGAATGGTATTTTTGCATTCCCATCACTAAAATAAAATATTTTAATGATTACAAAAATTTTTGGATGTCCGGATATGGTCAGAACGTGAGATATGCGCGTAAATGCAAACTTACGCACTTTTTGACGCTTTTAGTCCCTATGATCAAATAAGCGCATTTTCGCATACCGAGCCCTTCAAAGCTTATTTCTAAGCTATGTAAAGGATATTTAGGGTATGTTTAGCTTATGATCCTGTTCCGGAGTGTACGTTGCTATACGAATCGGCAGACTTTTGCAGTTTGTCGCAAATAGTCCCTATGATCGAATAAACTTGTTTTTGACACACCAAACCCTTCAAAACTTATTTATATGTTATGTAAAGGTTATTCAAGGTATGTTAAGCTTATGTCACTATTCCGGAGTGTTTTTCGCGTTAAACTGATTACGTTTACATAACAGTTTGCGTATAACTTTCCAGAAAGTGATTAATAGCTTGAAATTGAACTAGAATCAAAACGTGAAATTGTGAAACACAAATAAACAAACATTGAAACCAAAACACATTGTTTCATTGATATTTGAATTGTTTCTACATCGTACGGTGTTTACAGAGCACAAATGTCACAAGAACGCAACCAAGGCCTAGATTCGATGCGTCATAATAGATAATGAAATCATCATTGCCATCAGGTAAAGATAAGACAGGAGCATCACAGAGTTTTTATTTAAGTGTTTGAAAGCTTCCTCTTGTTTGGGTCCCCACTCAAAAGGCTTAGAGGCTGTTTGTTTACCTCTTAATGAGGCTCTTAATGGTTTAGACCTCTTACTGGTTCAACGCTTAATGGTTAAGACTGTTTGTTTCACGAGCAGATGTCTGAATGGTTCAGACATTTGCTCTGAATGGTTAAGATTTATACATAGTTTGAATGGTTAAGACCTCTAATCTGACTTGGTCAGACATTTGCCTCTAAACGGTTAAGCATTATACAGGCTCTTAATGGTTCAAACCTCTTACTGGTTCAGCACTTAATGGTTCAGACCTCTTATTGGTTCAGCACTTAACCATTCAGATGTTGCCAAACAACCCCTTATTCTTTTGAGATAAAGCAGTGAGAGGAACTGCAATCTTTGAGAAGTTCACAATGAATCGACGGTAATAACCAGCAAGACCAAGAATAGAGCAAACTTCTGTAGGAGTAGTAGGTGTGTTCCAATCCTTAATCGCTGCGATTTTGCAAGGATCCACATGAATACCTTGCTCGTTGACAATATGACCCAAAAACTGAACTTCCTTAAGCCAAAATTCACACTTGGAGAATTTGGCAAAGAGTTGTTCCTTCTTTAGGAGTTCCATTGTCAGACGAAGGTGTTGTTCGTGATAGGCTCGAGACTTAGAATAAATAAGAATATCGTCAATGAACACAATAATGAACTTGTCTAAATAAGGTTTACAAACCCTATTCATTAAGTCCATGAAGACAGCTGGAGCGTTCGTCAAACCAAAAGGCATGACAGTGAATTCGTAGTCACCATATCTCGTACGGAAGGCAGTTTTGGGAATATCTTCTTCGAGTACACGAAGCTAATGATACCCAGAACGCAAATCGATCTTTGAAAAACATGTAGCACCTTGCAACTGATCAAAGAGATCATCAATTCGTGGTAGGGGATATCGATTCTTGATGGTGAGCTTATTGAGCTCACGATAATTGATACACATACGAAAAGACCCATCTTTCTTTTTCACAAACAGGACTGGAGCGCCCCAAGGTGGATAACTCGGACGGATGAATCCCTTGTCAGATAATTCTGGTAATTTTTTTGACAATTCTGGCATCTCAGACGGTGCAAGACGGTAAGGTGCTTTAGCAATCGGGTTGGCATTAGGTACAAGATCAATATGAAACTCGACTTGACGAACTGGAGGCAAACCAGGCAGTTCATCAGGAAACACCTCTGGATAATCTCAAACAATAGGAATATATTGAATACATTTGCTCTTGCCTTTCTCCTCTACGACATGTGCCAGAAAGGCCACATATCCTTTTCCTAAGTATTTTTGGGCTTTAGTACACGACATGAGTTTTAAACCATTCGAAGGTCTCTCGCCATGAACTTCTAGAACTTCACCAGACGAAAGAGGAATACGAACAATCTTATCGAAACAAACCACCTCAGCATGATGTTTGGTTAACCAATCCATTCCTACGATACTATCGAAACTCCCAAGTTGCATCTGTGTGAGGTCAATAGGAAAAAGGTGGTTATCGAGGTTCAATTGACAGTCATGAATGACGGAATCAAGCACAAGAGGTTCACCAGTAGCAAAATCAATAGATAAGGGCTTTCCTAGTTTAGTTCTAGGCATCGCAAGTAAAGGCTCAAAGGCTAACGATACAAAGCTTCAATCGGCACCAGAATCGAAGAGAACAGATGCAGGTTGATGGTTAACCAGAAACGTACCGTTAACGACTTCGTTATCAGCACGAGCCTCATTAGCGTTTATGTTGTATGCTTGTCCACGAGCGGGATTTGCATTAGCGTTCACAGGTTTCGGACAGTTGTTCTTGAAGTGACCCATTTCTCCGTAGTTATAACATGAACCAGGTGGGAATGGAGGTCTAGCAGCGTTTCCTTGAGCTTGTGCCAGGTTCTGTGTAGCTTGGTTAGGAACAGCTCGACAAATATTGGCCGTGTGGCCAAGTCTCCCACATGATGTACACTGTTTACATACTTGCTGAGCCGAATAATGACCATTGCACCGATTACAGTAAGGTGCAGTACCAGCATATGGCTTCCTTGCAGGAGGCTGTGCTGGTTGGTTCTGTGTGTTCTGATTGGGTTGTGCAGTGACAGCAAAGTTCTGGGAAGCATTGCGCTTCCTCAACTTCCTCGATGACTCAGCTTTCTTCTTATCTGTTCCCTTGTCTTGAGTGGCTGACTATTTCTTGTCACCCTTGCGGGTTAGTTTTCCCTTCCTGACCTGAGACTCAGTCAGGGTTGCAGCCAACTCGATGGCCTGACGAACAGTGGTAGGGTTACTACCAGTGACAATGCCTTGCATGGGGTTAGGTAAACCATTGATATACCTCTCAATTGCTTTATCCAACGGGGTAACCATAGTAGGACACAGTAAACTCAACTCCTCATAACGATCTGTAAAAGCACGGTGTTCTCCTCCATCCTGTTTTAGATCATCGAACTCCCTTTCTAAAGCCCTTATTTCGTGCCGGGGCAGAACTTTTTCATCATGAGAGCCCGAAGCTCTTCCCAAGTCTGTGCCATCGCCACATCGGCACCCCTATCCCTCATCACACCGTTCCACCATGTTAAAGCACGTTTCTCGAAAACACTAGATGTGAATTCAACCTTTCGCTCATTTGGACACTGAACTAGTCGGAATGTGCTTTCTAGACTCTCGAACCATTGTAGGAGCGTAGTTACTCCTTGAGACCCAGAAAATTTCAGTGGTTTAGCCGAATTGAATGTCTTAAAACTGCACTGACCATTGTGATTGTTGTTATTGTTGTTTGATTGATTTATCTGAGTTATGAGGTTCGGAATCACAGTAGCAATATGCTGAACGACTAGGGCTGCGAGTGTAGCATCCTGTGTTTGATCGCGTCTAGGAGGCATTTTCTAAAAAGAACAAGGAAACATGAGAAACGAGTGAGATTGACATTTAGATAAATAAAAGAGGTATTGAAAATATCGACGAAACATAAGGAAGGTGATCATTTGTTCGTTACCTCGAACAAACAAACGACACATAGTGACTAATCAAAGTAAATGGGTCATAATAATGTATCGCGAAGACATGCTTTAGCCTATAAGTGGACACTCATCCCAAGAGTTCCCAGGTAAGAGTGATTGGTCCGATACTGCGGATTTGTACGAACACTCTAGCCTTAGACAGAAAACTCGGGATACAGGCACCCACCCTTCCAGATTGCACGTGTTCACATTATAAGACCCAAACTTTGACGAGATTTTAAAAACTTTGAAGGCTTACAGCCTAAATCAAATCATCTAAGAATAGATGATTGATTTTCAAAACAGATTTGTATTTTGTGTTCTTGTTGTGGTTGTCACCTAAAGATAGGTGACGGTATTGTTTTAAGATCTAAACACAAGATAACTTGTGTTAGGGTCCAAGAAAGGTTATAGTCTAGGTCAAAGCATTACTAATAACCTAATTCCCTATAGCCATGGGCTCTAATACCAACTTTCTGTCACACCCCGACCGCGTTAAAACAACAAAACTACGGCAGAAACGTCGGGGAGTGTCGTAACAGAATCATTTTTTCACAACACATGGATTGAAGTTTCGTTTTATTGAATTAAGTTATTACATTGTCTTGATATTTAAAAGCAAAACACAAACATATTGTCTTTCATTGTTATTAAGTCACTAAGGCCTCGACCATTCCTATGTGACCATGCATCATAATCATCATCAAACAACAACACCTGAAACATATGTGAAAATAAGTCAGCATAAAAATGTCGGCGAGTACATAGGTTTTGTGAGTGTGTCAATTTCATGGCTTGTGTACTTGTTGCAATACCTCGTACGGCTACTAGAGTCGATAATTGAAAACCGTGTATTGAAAAGTGTTTTGGTATTGCAATATGATTAACCAACTAAAACAAGTTGGTTATATGTTTAAGAAAACCTTGTTGCCATGAATCTTGACTAAAACATTGCTTTTGTAAATCAAATTGTAATTCGTCTCGTGTGAAAACTTGTATGGTTTATATCATTTAGTAAACATCGTTGCGTGTCATCATTTGAAATCATTCGTCCATAATCGTTTAAAATCGTTCAATTCGTTCGTGTGATCAATCGTTCGTGTGATCAATCGTTCGTGTTATCAAAACCAATCGTTCAACTCGTTCGTGTTATAAACCATCGTTCAATCGTTCAAATCATTCAAATCGTTCGTGTTATAAACCATTGTTCAATCATTCAAATCGTCCGTGTTTTAATTGTGAAAACTAACTTTCGGTTGTTCTCGTTGAACACATTCAAACCTTTGTTTTGACTCATCTATACCACCAAAGGGTATCTTTAATCGTTTAACAAACCACCAAAGGGTTTGTTAAAATTCATCAGGTTCTGTCGTTACCCACATTACCCCATAACCATGGCGATAGTCCGATAACGGGATTTGTCAGATCCTATGGTACCATTACATACTACTGGTCGGCTTGATCATTGTTAATGAATGTCGTTCGTATTATGTATTAACACACCAACAAGTTCCTCCACATTATTGAAATCGTTGTGTTTAATATAAAACATAGCATTTGTTTTGAAAACTCGTAATCGTTTAGCACATATGAATCACCCCAAAACAATTGAAAGCATAAAATAAGGGAAGTATGTACTCACATGAGATTGCGAGTATCCTTGATCTAGTGAATTAATAAAGCTCGGGAAGTCAAGGAATCAAGTGGCACCTAGTATCGGATCACTTTGTTAATAATCGGGACCTAAATCGGGAGATCGGGTAGAATGAGGTCTTGTAAACCAAATGAGTGTTGGAACTCATATGATATGGTTTAAACAAGCCTACATTCTAATTTGGAACCTATCCTAAGTGCTTATGACCCGTTATGACCCGTTAAGGTAGTTTACGCTACTTTAACGCGTCATTTGGGCAAAAGCGCATTCAGATAGCCTAACTAGTCCTATGACAAGTATATTATATGCCTAAACATGTTTAATATTGTTGCATAATCAGTTTAAGTGTTAAAATTTAAGTTACATATGCTTAAATTCTAATTATGCGTAAAAAAGGCATTTTGGTCATTTTCCTAAACTACCTATCATACAACTAATCAAACAAAGTGACCATAAGGTATAACCTCGGAAGATTATTCCCTATACAACTATGGTCACAAAATATGTTTGGTCGGATCCTAATAATCAACCAAACGGGTCGGGTTCGAAAGTCTAAGCGGTTGTCGAGACCGCTTGACTTACGACCCTAAATAAGCACTAGACTAAAAGTGACGAGTTAAACATGTTTAACTAAGTTGGAAAACATATTTGATATCAAAACAAAGTGTTTTGATACCCGAAAAAAATGCACATAATCGTGCATTTTGACCGAAATTTTGACTCGTCACTTCGACTAGTCAACATGGTAATCAGTAGGTATAGTCGCATGGGACTATAACCATCGTGATTACGCTCACGTTGCAAAGTTCAAACGAACTTTGTCTTGACCAAATCATGGTCAAAGCAGAAAGTCAAACACTATTTGACTTTCTTTCTTGAAATAAATAAACAAAGCATGAAAGAACACTTACAAGTGTTCTAGTCTAGAAGGATGACTAAGAAAACTCAGATTTGAAGCCTCCAACCAAGTGTGGTAGCCTCAATAGAGCAGAGATGAAGATAGAAAGCAAATGAGCAAGTTGAAGTGTTGGTGAACATGGGTTTATATTGGAAATCATGAACCATTGGATCACTGCTAAGTGTAAATGAGTTGTTCAAGGCATGATCATTACCATACACATGTTAGGCTATGATTTGGGGACTTGGGGAACACATAAACCAGCCCACAACATGCAAAAACTGAGATTAAAACCAAGTTCAGCAAGCTGTTTTGAAGATTCTGGATTCTGCTGTGCTGGGACCTACTTACAGACCGTATGGGGTCCAGGTATACGGACCGTATGGATGTAGCATGGGCCAAAGTTTGCTGTTTTGACAGCTTTGGTCCCTGAGTGTGTTTCGTCGCGTTTTGGCACTTCTAAAACCCGTCAAGCCCATTTTAAGCTCCATGATGAAGTTAAAGTATATTTAACTTGAATTATGCTCAAAAATGTCATGGATGTCGGTTCGTTTGGCTGTACGGTTGCGTTTTTCGGTTAATAACGACGGAATCGTAATGAACGCGAAAACAACCCAAATTGCAAAACGAATGGCATTTTTGCATTCATATCACTAAAATACAATATTTTAATGATTACAAATTTTTTTTGGAAGTCCGAATATGGTCAGAACGCAAGATATGCACGAATTTGCATACTTTCGTAGTTTTGATGCTTTAACCCTGTGATCAAATAAGCGTATTTTCGCATACCGAACCCCTCAAAACTTATTTCTAAGCTATGTTAAAAGTATTTAGGGTATGTTTAGCTTATGATCTTGTTTCAGAGTGTACATTGCTATACGAATTGGCAGACTTTTGCAGTTTGTCGCAATTAGTCCCTGTGATCGAATAAACTTGTTTTTGACACACCAAACCCTTCAAAACTTATTTCTAAGTTATGTAAAGGTTATTTAAGGTATGTTAAGCTTATGTCACTATTCCAGAGTGTTTTTCGCATTAAACTGATTACGTTTACTTAACAGTTTGCGTATAACTTTCTAGAAAGTGATTTAGAGCTTGAAAACGAGCAAAAATTGAATCGTGAAATTGTCATACACAAACAAACAAACATTGAGTTCAAAACACATTGTTTCATTGATAATTGAAATTGTTATACATCGGTACAGTGTTTACAGAGCACAAATGTACAACAAGCTTCTTGTATTATAAAAATATGTGAAGTTATTTAATAAAAATCTATGATTTATTTACTATGTGTATTACGTGATAATGTGTAATTATTATGTGTTAATATGTGTGAATTATGTATATATGTGAGGTCGAAACCTCTCGGTTTCGAATCGAAACCTTCTTCTCTCGAGTTGGGCCTCTCCTGGTTCCGACTCCTCTCATTGATGGCTCTTGGGTCATACCTTCATGACCTGGCCCAACAATCCGAGCCCACTCGAAACCGCTCAACCCTATGTGTGATGCGGCATCTTGGGAAGGCTATATAAGCCTCCTAATCAGGTGACATTGCCACTTTTGGTAGCAATCATTTACATCAAATCCCAAACATTCCCTCATTCTCTCCTCTCTCTCTCTCTCTCTCTCTCTCTCACACACACACACAAACACACCCTCCTCTCTAAAGAAACCCTAAAAACCCACCCAATACTCTCTTCCTTCTTTGGATCTCGAGGGCAATCTTACACTCGAAAAGGCTAGCAATTATTATTTTGGAAGCTTCGTTTTATCATCTATTACACACCTTTGAGTCGTATAATACCCGGTTAGTGCACTACTAATATTGAATGAAGATTTTTGTGTGGTGAATGATATACATGATTTATTGATAAATAAGGTGATGAACTGATGATTTATATGTTGAATGCTTGAACACGAATCTGTTTGATGAATGATAGTCCTTGATGCTAGTTAGGAATCGAGTTATGTGTTGGTTTGGTTGATGATGTTTTTGTGACAACTGCCACTTTTAAGTAACTTTCTTACACTTAAATTACTCATTTTTAGCTACACTTTTATGTCTTTTGAACATCCGAACTGCACATTTCATGACATACAATTATAATACTCGTGGAATACTTACTTAGGATGCATATGATCCATTTTTATTAAGTACATTTGAAACAGTTTAAACAATGCATCGAAACTACTAGAAAAGCACCTAGTAAACTAGTATTTTGACGAAAACGTAGGATCCGTAGAAACCATCTAAACGACATCTTTAGGACTCAGACGAAAGTCCAACATCATTAAACCCTAAATAGGAATGCAAGGGTTTGATTAAAATCCTTTCCGAAGTCCGATAACACTAAAAACTACCCGAAAAGCACTAAAAGCGACAATTTCAACACTTTTCCGCAAAAATTCTGCAGAAATCAGCTTTTTAATATTTTTGCAACATGTAAAAATGCTGTTTAACATAGAATTCATGTGAGGATACCTTCGGGTATCATCCGAACCAATAACTATATCAATTCACACAAGTTACACAACTTAGCGTTCAAATAACGACTAACGAAAACAATACGAAACGAATATCCGAACGATATCAAATCTTTTTTTAGTGACCATCTAGTGTTAATTGGATCATTATGGTCTAGTAATGGTCACTTAACACCCTATAATCACTTAAACAGTTGAACATACAAGTTTCCTAAACATTTCCTCAATAATCCTAACACTTTTTAACAAGGAAAATCAAGTAGCAAACAAGGGTACCCCCCCTTTCACGGTTACAAAGTCCTTGTGGGACCCACTTTTTTTTTTACCATTGTTCCCATAAATATCTTAGATATTTACTAAGATGTTGCAACTTGCACAAGTTGGTGAACTTGGTGGAAGACTTATAACACTAGTTACCCTAATAAACAAAGCAATTCATCTCATTTTTCACCTTCATTTACACATAGTTAAGAAACTCTCTCAACCTTCATATTTTAGCCAAGAACACTATCAAAAACCCTCATATTTTTAACACTTCCTTGATGAACAACATGGAGCTTGAAGATACATAGGATGATCTAAGGACACTACAAGAAGAAGCAAGCCTTTTCATCCATTCCTTAGCTTCCAAACACCAAGATCAACACTTTTTCTTTTCTTTAATCATCATCAAGATCATCCCTAGCTATTAGTGCTAGAAGTAAGCTTCTAAAATCTCTTTTTCATACTTATTTATGTATTATTTGTTTAAAGAACATCTAATAAACTAATAATCATACAAAATAATATGAAAATACAAAGAAGCAAAATAATAATCATGATATAAAAGTGTGTTTATGTTGTGATTTAAGGATGATTACTCGCATATTTGATCTAGTTTTGATGATTAGCTTAAGAATAACTTGTTAGATGATGTTTAAAAACATAATCTAACAAGTATACATGTTAAAGTTAAAGGGTTTTGTTAAACATAAATGTTTAGATGGATGATCATAATCTTGGATTTTGTTAAATTATATGAGGGTTTTCACTAAAAATAATACATTTACAAAGTTATAAAAAGAAACATACAAGATGGGTTTTTTATAAAAAGTTTGATAAAACTAGAAGTAAATCATGGATTTTCATCTAGTTAACATATGTTATGATCATACCCAAACCCTACATGTTATTGATTTCATCTTGTTAAGATTTTGATATAAATCTCATATGTTTTTATTAAGAATGATATGAGAACTTGTTGGTGATTTTTATAAAGAAAAATATATGTTTTATATAAACATGGCAAAGTATATATTTCAAATGAAATATGACCATTTTTCTTAAAAATCATAAGTTATAAAAACTATTATTTTTGACAAAATCTTTGTTAGCATAAAAAGATTTAAAAGAATAGTTTTTAATAAAGCAAAAACTACATATAAATATATATTTTTGAGAAAATATATATTTAGCTATCTTAACAACTTATGTGCTAAGTGTTATTTGTTTGTATTAGTTATATACTTGAAAACTTGTAACTTGAATACAATGGTACAAATAAACACAAGACACATTACAACTAAATTCTTACAAGACTACAAATAAAAACACCTTAAAAACCACTTACGAACAATCCGAGCTTTCGGACACAACTTATGGACAAATCGGACTTACGGACAAATATACGGACTATATAAATATTACGGACTGTAATATACCATATATCGACGACTTGGTAAAACTACGTTTTCTAAAACCAAAGAAGGAAACATATATTTTTCTACAAATATACAAAAATATTACTTATGGTTTATTATTAAAAAAGGTATTTTTGGAAGATATAAGTTATATATATTTTCTAAACATCTAAAATATATAGTTTTAGTAAAAGACTAAAATTATATTATTAAAACCAATCTTAAAAATAGATTATTTTTAAGATATTTTTCTATACCTTTTATTACCAAGTGTTAATTATGTATTTTACCTATATCTTAGAATATATAAGCATATATATTCTAAGAATACAAGAGCACGTATAATACACACGAGAACATACGTATTCCTATACGTGCAATAAAATGCACATTCACCTTCACCTAACACTTGGTGAAAACACATTTATACAACTACGATACAACTCACGATACAAGAATATATATATTTGGCGAAATATATATATATATACACACTAAACAGTTATCAGTTAATACATCTAAAGACACAGTTCAGCGAATAACAAAGGCATACAAGTCTTAACACATATTCAAGATAAAAGACTTCTACTCAAGTCATTACAAGACCGAAGTGTCTAACAAAATAGAACGTTTGTAGGTCGTGACCCTATTCATGACAACCGTACGTCAGATCACAGTTACTTACCATTCACGAACGCAATTATGTGAGTTCATGTCCCCTATTCATTTTAAATGCTTTACAACTTTATAACTATCGGGGAAAATACATGTTCAATTGTATGTTAAGTCATGGAATGAAACACCTTAGATCATGTGCGATTAGGTTATACATCTAAGCACCATTAATCCAGTTTGGACCTAGGTACAGAGGGTTAGATCTAATGGGTTTTGGCGAGCCCCACTCTTGGTCGTGGACCCATACAGAAGAGTGCATTTGTGTCCCAGTCGATGGTAGTCGACACGAAATCGTCTAGGTTTGGATTGCTTCCTAATTCGTCACACATATTAATGTCCTCGTGAAACATTAATGATCAACGATTTCATTGACGCTTTACATACTACATCTTTACATACTGTGTTACATTTTATACAACTCCCATTTTACGGATACATTTTATACAACTCACATTTTACAGATACATTTATACAACTCACATTTTACAAGATACATCCTATACAACTAAACTGCATGAACTCGCCAACTTTTGTTGACGTTTTCAACTTAACATGTATTTCAGGTAATTAGTGGACTGTGTCGGAGATTTTAGACAAGAAAACATGTATCAAGACTCCATGCCATCATTTGAAGGGTTTGCCCGTTATATACCGCCTCTTTGCGGTGATATAGTGGTCAAAGCTTTGACATTTTAAGACTTACATTTTGATGTATAAAAAATGACAACTTATTTTCATTTGATGGTTTGTAACCAATACATTTAACTTATGTTGTGTTCTTTTGGAACAATTATGACAATGACATTGGAGCTTGTTTTTATTCATTTAGTATGTTCACTTATATTGTTATGTAATGAGAACCGATCAGATCACACCTCGCGTTTCCGCTATGAGCGGATGTGTCAGGTTGGTATCAGAGCATCAATTGTAGTGAACCTTGATTCTTTCTCGAGTCTAAGTCTACAATCACTAGGGATCTCTCACGAAAACCTCTTGTTCATGTTGAACATATTATAAATAAAATTGGATAGGTTAAAAGGTTTTCATTGCATAAACATTTTTCAAGGTCTACTACAACAGAAATTCATTTCACATAAATCAAGTGAGGACATGTCCATGGGTGAAGTCTATGAGAAATAGACACATTACCTTAACAGACTATGTGCCTATAACACATTACATTATTAGTTTAAGCATTACAAACAGTTTACAAGTTCAGCTTATACAAGATAGAAATCCTTGTTAGATAGGATTTTATGTGATTCCTTTATATATGTGTTGTACGAAACATCTTGGTAAGAACGAAATGCCTTTGACTTCGAATTCCAATGTCATCCTTGACACACATAACATGGTTAAGACACGACATCTTTTACTTAAGATATGATGCTCTATTTCAAAACATGACATACTCTATACAATACATCTTCTATGAGAATATCGACCTCACGTCTATTGCGGAGCTTATGGCGAATGTGGTTCCTAAGTGAGACCATAAAGCATTGACCCCGTGGAAGATGGTTGCTTTCCCACAGATGCTGAGATGCCTGACTTCAGTAGTGACGATAAGGCGGAGGTGGTAGCCTTGGACAACAACTCCATTAGTGGGACGAGGTCCCTGTGGCTCATACAAATCACGATTGACGACACACTTGTCCAGACAAGGAAGATGAAGTACTCATCTTAAAGGTGTCCCCCAGTTGTTATTTTTACAAAATTCTCTCTATTTTTATTTCATCTAACGTCGTGCCATTCCACGAGTAATGACAACAGACGTTGACACATGAACTATCATGAAGTTCCCTCCCGTGTTAAACATAGACAACAGTGTCCTCTCTCTGACTGATTTTCTGCTTTGAACGAGAGAATGCTAGGGTGACCATGCAAGACAATTTATTATTACGGGGGCCCACGTAATAACAACTTGTAGTGCATGGAAATCCTAGTGGACTTTACGGGTCAAGCTAATGATTATTATTCATTCAAGATTTTTAAGCTGTTACTTAAAATTCAGTCTTTTCTGTCCAATAGAACACTAACCGAGATGATTACTATAACTCCCTACAATACAATACAGGAAGACGATACGTATTCATTCGCGTCTAAACATTTGATCTATAACACGAGTTGTTCGAGACTAGTCATCTAAACAAGCAAAACTTGTTAGCCACTCATGGAGGATCTTCCCTCAACATTCTAGAATTCTTGTACATGAGTTGGTTCCTTGGTGTCTATGACACCTTATCTTATTTATTGGAAATGAATACAATAAATTCCGTCGCTTGACATTTGTCTTGTCCCAAGGGATAGTACGGCATGAGCCATGCTACAACTCCCTCATCACATTCTATTCGACATCTATGGAGATTTTAATGATCTCGTTGGAGCTCGTGAAGCTCAAGCACTATTACCATATTCGTCACATAGACAAGTACGACAAAGGAATTTCTCTACTTCGGATGATCAAAGCCTATGGAGTATGGAATGCATACTATATGGACGGAGGCCACTGGTTGGTTTCCCCTCCTCAACAAATTATTTCTTCTTCCACTTAGACTTATGACCAGTACACGCAAGAGGCACTACGCATTTTTTGGTTGCGGTTACCCACATTATCACTTATTCAAAAGATATATGAACAATACGATCTTGAGGTTTCCATGACCGACTGCATTCTTCATTTTGGCGCATGATAGACTATATTGTCCAAATATATGTACAGATTCTTTTAATAATGCGTATTAAAAAGGATCATGGAGCCAAAAGGAAGGTTCACACCCAGAAAGGGGTTAGCAAATCAGCATCTTACTGATTAAGCCGAACAAGAGCTCTTATGGAACAACACGAGGGAGCAGAAATTGCACAACATGAGGTTAATCGAGGTGACACTAGTGACGGTACTGGTGGTACTGGTAGTTCAAGTGGTTCAAATCCTGATGGATCAGGAACGAGTAGCAATGCCACACCGGAAGATGCGACAGCACAAGGTTTTAAGTCTAAGGCCTTTCCGAACTGTAAGCCGCAAGACCTCATTAATACGAGAGGTGCGGTAGGTTCTGTCCGCCAAATAAAGACAATGAAGTCAATTAGTCATACTAGGAAACATATTCCTGAGTAGACAATTAGATACACAGAGAGTCTCCTGCTGAACGCAGCCTTAACTTGGGGGAATCTCCAAGTACAAACGCTAGGAAGTGATACAGTGAAGAGGTTGTCGGGGGAAGAACTCAAGGATCTTATGCGAGAAGAGTATTGCTAGCTGATTTAAATTCAAAGGTTGGAAACAAATTCTAGAACTCGATCTTAACTAGAGCCAATGTTGTTGGTTACACTCGAGGCTTTCGCGATCTCTTAAGGGTTGTTCCATACTGGGTAACACCCGAATTCAAACGCATTGAGTGTTACATTTAGGATTTAGCCTCTGAGATCCGAGGCATGACCGCATCATTTCCACCCAACCTCGATCACTCAAACAGTAGTTACCCGACACATTTCTTACCAATCAAACTCATGCATGTGAAATGAGTTTCATGGCTAGTGACGGGATTGTCCTAGCTACAATTAGGGATTGGATTATCCTACAACTAAACATAGGGATTGGATTATCCTACAACTAAACATAGGGATTGGGCTATCCTACATCTAAACATATGGATTGGGTTATCCTACATCTAAACATATGGATTGGGTTATCCTACATCTAAACTTATGGATTGGGTTATCCTACATCTAAACATATGGATTGGGTTTATCCTACATCTAAACATATGGATTGGGTTATCCTACATCTAGACATAAGGATTGGGTTATCCTACATTTAAGCATAGGGTTCCTAAAACTATACAGTGAAGTACTTGCCACATAGAATTCAAAATGTACTTGGCCTAGAGTCAAGTAAACTAGACGTCCCCCCATTCTATAGAATCGACATACGGTAAACTAGTAGAGTCTGGGAAAGTTGTTAGAGAATGTTCCTTGGAACTTGGCGAGCGAAACATTCAATATCGATCTCTTACCCATTGAGTTGGGTAGTTTCGACGTAGCGGTTGGCATGGATTGGTTATCCGATAACCAAGCCGAAGTCTTTTGTCATGAAAAGGTCATTCGCCTACCACTACTGAAGAAAGAGACACTTGTTATTCATGGAGATAAGCATGACACACCATTGCGGATCATCAATTGCATGAAGGCACAAAAGTGCTTACGGAAAGGTTGTGTTGCCTTTCTGGCACATGTTGTCGACAAGAAGGCCGTTGGGCCGAAGCTGACAGATATTCCAGTGTTAAAAGGGTTTCCTGAAGTCTTTCCTGAAGATTTGCTGGGACTATAACCTTATCGACAAGTCGAGTTTCATATCGACTTGGTACCGGGAACCGCACCCGTAGCCAAATCTCCATATCGATTAGCACCTTCTGAAATGCAAGAGTTATCCACACAACTTCAAGAGTTGTTGGATAAAGTATTCATTAGGCCAAGCTACTCACCTTGGGGAGTTCCAGTACTATTTGTGAAGAAGAGGGACAGAACGTTCAGAATGTGCATGGAGTACATAGAGTTGAATAAACTCACCATTAAGGATCGGTATCCACTACCGAGGATTGATGATTTATTCAATCAATTGCAAAGTTCAAGCTTCTACTCCAAGATAGACTTACGATTAGGGTATCACAAGTTATGAATACAAGAGGAAAGCATACCAAGGACGGCTTTTCAAACTCGTTATGGTCATTACGAGTTTCTCGTTATGCCCTTTGGTTTAACGAACGCACCAGCGGTCTTCATGGATTTAATGAACCGCGTGTGCCACCCGTATCTTGACAAATTCGTCATAGTGTTCATTGACGACAACCGTATCTTGACAAATTCATCATAGTGTTCATTGACGACATTTTAATATACTCACGATCGGCCGACGAGCATGAACAACATTTGAGAAATATTTTAGAACTACTCAAGAAGGAGACACTATACGCAAAATTTTACAAATACGAGTTTTGGATTCGTGAAGTACAATTTCTCAGGCATATAGTGAATGAGAAAGGCATTCAAGTAGACACGTCGAAGATCGAAGCGATTAAGAGCTGGGAAGCACCCAAGACTCCAACTGAAGTTCGACAATTCTTGGGATTAGCGGGGTACTATCGGATATTTATGGAGAATTTTTCTAAAATTTCTCAACCGCTAACCTCCCTCACCCAAATCGAGAAACAAGAAGAATTATTTCAACATCTCAAGGATAAGTTGTGCGATGCACCAATCTTATCACTACCCGATGGTACTGATGACTTCGTAGTTTACTGTGATGCTTCGCATAAAGGATTGGGTTGCGTACTTATGCAACGGGAGAAAGTTATCGCGTACGCATCGCGTCAACTGAAAGTTCATGAAAAGAACTATACCACTCACGACCTCGAGTTAGACCCAGTGGTATTCGCTTTGAAAATATGGCGACATTACTTATGGTACTCAGTGTACGATTTTCACTAATCATAAAAGTCTTCAGCACATATTCAATAAAAAAGAACTAAATATGCGTCAGCAACGTTGGATTGAATTGTTGAACGACTATGATTGTGAAATAAAGTACCCTCCGGGCAAGGCGAACGTTGTAGCAGACGCCTTGTGCCGCAAGGAACGAGTTAGAACTTTGAGAGTTCAAGCATTAGAGATGACGATTCACACGGATCTTACCACACGAATTCATTATGCACAACAAGAAGCGCTCAAGGAAGAACATATTCGAGCAGAAACACTTTGAGTCACAGAAAAACAATTAGTATCGAAAGAAGATGGAACTTTATACTCTGTGGGTAGAATTTGAGTTCCACTCTTTGGCGGCCTTCGAGATGTTATTTTGAGGAAGCACATAGGCCCAAGACTTGAAAAAGTACTATTGGTGGCCTAACCTCAAAAAGGATATCACGAATTATGTCGGGAAATGCTTGATCTGCGCAACGGTCAAGGCAGAATATCAGAAACCCTCGGGTTTGCTACAACAACCCGAGATTCCTGTCTGGAAATGGGAACAAATATCGATGGACTTCGTTACGAAGTTACCCAGGACCTCAAGAGGCCACGACATGATATGGGAAATCGTCGATAGATTGAAAAAGTTCACACACTTCTTGCCGATTCGGGAGAAGGATAGCACAGAGAAACTAGCAGAACTCTATCTCAAAGAAATAGTGGCTCGTCATGGAGTGCCTATTTCAATCATCTCACACCGAGATGGTCGTTTGATTTCAAGAATTTAGAAGTCATTTCAAGAGGCCTTTGGGTCTTATTTAAATCTAAGCATGGCCTTTCATCCACAAACTAACGGCCAGGGCGAACGGATAATCCAAACACTCGAAGATATGCTTCGTTCGTGTGTTATGGATTTGGGCGGAAATTGGGATACTCATTTACCTTTGGTTGAGTTTTCCTACAATAACAGCTACCATATAAGTATACAAACTGCACCATTTGAAGCTCTCTATGGTCGAAAGTACCACTCTCCGCTATGTTGGGCGGAAGCGGGCAATAAACAACTAAGTGGTCCGGAATTAGTCCAAGAGACTACGGATAAAATCTTTTAGATCAGAGACCGTATCAAGGCGGCTCGCGATCGACAAAAGAGCTACACAGACAAGAGACAGAAGCCATTATCTTTCGAGGTTGGAAACAAAGTCTTATTGAAAGTCTCACCTTGGAAGGGCGTAGCGAGGTTCTGTAAGCGTGGAAAGCTTAACCCTCGTTATGTAGGATAATTTGAAATCTTAGAAAAGATTGGCACCGTTGCCTACAAGTTGAAGTTACCAGACGAACTGAGCAGTGTGCACGACACATTTTATGTGTCGAATCTCAAGAAGAGTCCAACGCAAGAAACAGTTATCATCCATGAGGATGAGATTGACATTGATGACAAACTCCAATTCACAAAGCACCTGTTAAGGTCATGGACCGGAAGGTCCAGAAAACAACACGAAGGAGTCGTAACATATTAGTTAAAATTCGTTGGAACTCTCGACACGGACCCGAATATACTTGGGAACGTGAATATCAAATCAAAACCAAAATACCCCCACCTGTTTGAGAATACTCCTGCAAAGGATGACTTAGCTTGAATTTCAGGACGAAATTCTCAATAACAGGGGGAGAATGTGACAACTGCCACTTTTCGGTAACTTTCTTACACTTAAATTACTCATTTTTAGCTACACTTTTATGTCTTTTGAACATCCGAACTGCACATTTCATGACATACACTTATAATACTCGTGGAATACTTACTTAGGATGCATATGATCCATTTTTATTAAGTACATTTGAAATAGTTTAAACAATGCATCGAAACTACTAGAAAAGCACCTAGTAAACTAGTATTTTGACGAAAACGCAGGATCCGCAGAAACCATCTAAACGACATCTTTAGGACTCAGACGAAAGTCCAACATCGAATATACATTAAACCCTAACTAGGAATGCAAGGGTTTGATTTAAAACCTTCCCGAAGTCTGATAACACTAAAAACTACCCGAAAAGCACTAAAAGCGACGATTTCAACACTTTTCCGCAGAAATCAGCTTTTTAAAATTTTTGCAACATGTAAAAATGCTGTTTAACATAGAATTCATGTGAGGATACCTTCAGGTATCATCCGGACCAATAACTTCATCAATTCACACAAGTTACACAACTTAGCGTTCAAATAACAAGTAACGGAAACAATACGAAACGAATATCCGAACGATATCAAATCTTTTTTTTACTGACCATCTAGTGTTAATTGGATCATTATGGTCTAGTAATGGTCACTTAACACCCTCTAATCACTTAAACACTTGAACATACAAGTTTCCTAAACATTTCCTCAATAATCCTTACACTTTTTAACAAGGAAAATCAAGTAGCAAAACAAGGGTACCCCCCCCCCCCTGTCACACCCCCAAAATCCACCACGCGGAGTATCACCGCTTGGAGGCGTGACATGACTAGGATCGAGCCACCAATCATATTGAACAACGTAATCTTATTAAGTAAAACCAACCACAATACGGTGGGTGACCAAAAGAGAGTAACCGATTTTAAGTTAACAGCGGAAGCATAAAACGTAAGTTCAAAACATAAGTTTCATAGTTCATAAGTTTAAAGTCCAAAACGCAAGTTTAATAAGTTCATAAGGATTAAAGGTTTAGCACGGGACATAACAATTCATATTCCACAACAACCTCCTCCTCGTGCAAGCTCCATAAGCGTCTAGCGACCTGTAAGGAATGTAACAACGAGTCAACAACAAAGTTGAGTGAGTTCACGATTGGTTGATTAGTTTTAAGTTGTTTCTGAAAACGTGGTTTGACTTTCGTTGGCATATTTGCCGTGGGGGTTACCCCATAGTTGAAAGTATGTTTAACCAGATTCTTTTTATTACCCAAACCATATCCATAATCAATGGGGGCTTCCCCATGTGAACTACTAGACGGTATGATATCGACTACTACGAACAATAGTTGTGCCCTACATCAGTGTCTATCATCACTGACAGTTTGCCATAGTCCATTAGTACACGCCCGTTCGAACGACACGGTGTGAGGTTTGTTAAACCTAATAGCGCTATTAACTAATAACCTCCTCGCCATCGGCCTCGGCGATTAAGTCGATATAAAATGAGGGACTTATGATAGAGTTTTGTCTAGTAAGTTTTAAGGTTGTTGTCCTACCCAAGGAGGACGAATGTACGTAGTTCTCCCCAAAGAGAATACGCAGGATTAATATTGGCATCCTATCCAAGGAGGATGGCCGTACATATCCTACCTAAGTAAGATATGTAGATTCCGTTTTAATTGTTTAACCCATTCCTAAACCACCGGGAATCCCATGCCTTAGAAAGTGTGTGAACTCACCTTTGGTTGCTCGGTTTTGACTCTCAAATATAGCTAACAGTCAAGGTCGGTCAATCACGTCCTAATATGATTACCAGTTAGTCATTTAGTGGTTTCAAATAGAGCACAAAGTTCCTACACGTATCTACTACATAACATGCATTCACTTCAATAGTTCACGCTCATATAAACATTCCACCTATCGTTACTCAAGAACAAGCATACGATATTGCACAATAATACTTTCATTGACATATAACATGTTAGATCATCCTCAGCTAGCATACTCGACATTTGGACACGCAATTTACGACTTATGTCATTTCAGCTTTTATATTCAAAACTGGCTGTTTTCGGGGATTTTAATAAAATAGTTAACTGGTTCCAAAAATTCCTAACTTTTTACAGAAGGTCTTAAACGATCCAAATCTTATTGTGTAAAAATCTCGGGATCCAGTTTATTACCAATATTTTGTAAAAAAATCATTTTCCGGACTGAAATAAGATTTATCTTTTTCTGACTGCAGTCCATGGAATAATTTATTTAAAATTCATCGAGAGTCCAATTTACGATATTCTGGTGAGAGAATTACAAATACATCGGTGGTCATCTACAGTACAAATTTCATGATCTAACTCTACACAGAACTCAAGTTATGACAGAAAACAGAACGCATATTTTCAGCAGTAAAAATGCAGCTCTAGCTGCTGTTACAAAACGACACTTTAAAAATAGTAAACCAAGTCCAAAAATTACGATTCCAGTGCCATTAGAACCGTATTCATAATACATAAATCTAGACTTCAGAAAATACATTTTTGGTTTTATTAAGGTCCTGTTACAGCCAACTGAAGTTGGCTGTAATCACTAAACAGCTTTCTGTTTTCAGTCTTTAACATTCTAAAGCGCGCTCGATTGATTCCGTTAACATGTTTAGCGATAAACAACAATACTTACAGCAGATTATAAGTCCTTCATATCAGCACATAATCATCATACACCAAACAACACAAGAACAACATGATTTAACCATATATCTTCTCTTTATCCACTCTTTACCCTTTATGTTCAAGACTTAGTTCATGTTCTTTAGTGTTTCTTAATATTTCACCATTCAATCATCTATTAACCACTAAAAATAAGAACAAGATGAAGTTTTTAAGCACTTACTACTAGCTCAAGGCTAGGGGAGAAACAAGGCGTAAAAGTGGTGGACAAAAGAAAACTAGAGTGGTCCTTGAGCTTCCGAGTGCACCAAGCTTAGTTGTTGAACCTCTTACACCTTTGTATGTATGTGGAATGCTTGGATGGAAGCTTGATGGTGGTGATATGGTGGTGTTGGGTGGCGACCGAAGGTGGGGAAGGAGAGGAAGAGAAGAAGTTTGTTGTTTGATGTTTGGAAGTGAGAAGTTGGAAGTCTTGTGGGTTAATTTATAAACCAAGTCCATCATAATCCAACATGTAATATGCTCCTTGATGTCCAACATTAGCAATAAAATATTCAAAAGAAATGTGAGGGTGTCCCCCACACCTTGTAACCGTCAATTAGGGGGGGGGGGTATGGGGTTGGGTTTCAAATATTGGTTACTAGTTTAGTTACAACTCTAGTTAGGAGGTTAAGTGATAAAGTTAGTGTATTATGAGTGTTATATGATATAAGGTGTGTTAGGGTGTTCGGGGACCCTAACTAGCTCAGAAAAGTGAAAACAGTGTGTTTGGCAATATTTTTGTGTTCCGGGTAAAGTCTGGTTGTTCGGTTCGGTGTTGTTTCGTTAAAGTGCTTAATTAATCCGTAAAGTGTCCTACATATATATTTTTGTAACGTTTTTAATTTTCAATAGTCAGGAAAATATAACGGACTATTTAGTAACTTTTCTGTACACTGCTAGTATGTTAACAAGCACATGTAAGTATAACACAGAAATCAAAAAGCAGTTAAATAATTCCACACAGTCATCAAGCACTTTAATTATCATTAGTAAACTGTACGGATACATGAAGTTTTGAGGGTTGTCACATTCTCCCCCTGTTAAGAAAATTTCGTCCCGAAATTTAGCACGTGGTTACTGAGGAAGCTAGTTGAGTTGCGTGGTTTTCCTGACTTTCCTGGGGTGTCACATCATCCCCCCTTGATTTGGAATTTCATCCTGAAATTCTGCAGTAGCTTCAGCCTCAGTAGTGGTTGCACTTTTCTTAAACAGCTGGGGATACTTGAGTTTCATTTGGTCCTCTCATTCCCAGGTATACTCTGGGCCACGACGGGAGTCCCAACGAACTCGGACAAGAGGTATCCTGGTACGCTTGAGAATCTTGACATCTCGATCAGTAATCTCTACTGGTTCCTCGACGAATCGCAGCTGGTCGTCAATAGTGAGCTCCTTGAGAGGAACTATGAGGGTCTCGTCTGACAGACACTTCTTTAGATTCGACACATGGAAAACATTGTGAACTCCGCTGAGTTTTTTAGGTAGATTCAACCTGTAAGCGACTTTGCCAATTTTCTCGATGATTTCGAACGGTCCGACATTACGTGGATTGAGCTTGCCTCGTTTGCCAAAGCGGACTACACCTTTCCAAGGTGAGACTTTAAGTAGCACTCGATCCCCAACCTGGAACTCGAGTGGTTTCCTTCGCTTATCTGCACAACTTTTCTGACGGTCTCGAGCTGCCGCCATTCGTTGTCGTATCTGAGCAATCCTTTCGGTTGTATCTACTACAAGTTCTGGGCCAGTGATTTGACTGTCGCCAACCTCTGCCTAACAAAGAGGTGATCGGCATTTACGTCCGTACAATGCCTCGAACGGAGCAGCCTGGATGCTGGTGTGGTAACTGTTGTTATACGAAAACTCCGCTAGCGGGAGGTGCTTTTCCCAGCCGTTACCAAAATCGATTACACAAGCCCTAAGCATATCTTCAAGAGTCTGGATTGTGCATTCAGATTGCCCATCCGTCTGTGGATGATATGCCGTGCTCATGTCTAATCGAGAACCAAAGGACCTGTGCATAGCTTGCCACAATTCAGATGTAAAACGTGAGTCATGATCAGAAATGATGGAGGTTGGCACTCCGTGCCTTGATACCACTTCTTTTAGGTAGATGTCTGCTAAAGTAGAAAACTTATGCGTTTCCTTGATTTCCAGAAAATGTGCAGACTTGGTCAGTCGATCCATGATCACCCAAATGGTATCGTTTCCGCGTTGTGATATCGGTAGGCCAGTAACGAAATCCATGGTAATTTGCTCCCATTTCCATTTCGGGATCTATGGTTGTTGAAGTAGGCCTGATGGCTTCTGACATTCGGTCTTGACTCTCTGATGTGCGGCTCACAGCCTGTTTTTATGTTCGAAGGCTTTGATGTTGTATGAAACGTGTTGTTCAAAAGCCTTGGTGTGTAAAAAGCTTGATGTGAGGATGTTTATTCAGATGCTTAAAAGTTGGACATGCTTTGGCCTAATAGGTGTCGGTACTCTCATTGGGATTGTCCCCAGGTAGGCAACGGGTCCTTATAATTGGATTTGTACGAATGCCAGCCTAGACAGGAGTTCCCAATTTAACGGTACTTAACCCTTCCAGTTACTACATGTCCGAGCATATGATATTTCGTTTTATTTTCAAAACAAGTTTTAAATGGAATTGCTACTAAACCACACACAATCGGCAAGTGCACCGGTCGCGGTGTAGTGTAGATGGCAAGACCGGATATCAATCCGTGGACACTATGGGCAGCCTTTAGATAATAAACCTCTATCGACTATAAAGTTAAATTTGGAAGTTTTGATTTAAATTGATTTTTGATTTTTAAATGATAACTTAATTAATTACGGAAAAGAAGACAGGAAACCAAAAGTAAAACAAATAAACAAATACAGTATAACAATCACAGAAACACAGTTTTACAAATATATAATAATAAACGGACTACCTGGGTTTTGAATTCCTAGAATCATGCAATGTTAATTTGACAATAATAACAGTTAAATATCTTTTTCCCTTGATTAACACCCCTTAGAGATGTATTAAACAAAAGATTAAGACTAAATGTGAAGTGCTAGAACGAACTGGTCTCGGGCTATCGATACCAAATCCTACGAGAATCCGACCTTTGGAACCTCATAAACTAAGTTATGAGAAGATCTTTAAAAACCCGCAAAGCGAACAAATCTTTGAAAATTAAAATTTTAATCATGATGTAATAAACAAGTTCGAGTTATTGATTACCCAATTTACCCCACCAATGATTAGCTAATAACCTAGCTCACCCTAATATCTTTCAAGTCATAAGGTGAGGATGCAAGTTTTAGTATTTTGATTTGAATTGTCGACAAATAATTAATCAAAATATGCCAACATGCAATAACAAGATTATTTCCAAGATAAAGTTATGTAAATCACATCAAATAACTGAAATTACGTCAAATATACATTACAATCATTTAGTTCATCATAACCCAGGTAGTTTATAAATTTAAGCACACATATTATACAAATACAGAAAGTAAACAAAATTACAAACACAAGGTAACGTGGTAAAAAGTAAAAGATACGAGAACTTAACGTTTGTCGGACATTTGTCGGAACCGGAGCGCTTTTAACTCGAACCGAGAGCTTCCGAGACCTCCAAAGACCTCCAAAGGTGCTCCAATATCGACTACATTGATCTAAACCCGAAGGTTTTGTGTTATTGAGGTGTGAAGGGTGTGTTTTTCGAAGTTGCAAGTGAAGGCTATTTATAGTTGAGATTTTTGAGCTTCTGCGCACTGCTTGCGCACCGTAACATTCTCCTTGTTGCAGTGCGCAAGCACTTTACAACCACTTCTCTTCAACTGCTCCATTCGCGACCAGAAAGTCCGTGCCGACAAACCCTTGCGCACCGTAATATTCTCATTGTTGCGGTGCGCAAGCTCTTTCCAAAAACAAACTTTATTTTTGGATTTCTCTCGTCGAGCTACCCCAAAAGCATATATTATGGTTCCCGTAACTCATTTCCTAGCTCCGGATATGTCCAGATGAAGTTCTGACTGTTTCTGGCGCGTATTTACGTTCTTTTCTTCAGTTCTTCTTCATCCGGACTCCGTTTTATTCGCTGTTTTTGCTCCCTTTACACCAGGACGGTCCGTAAGGCCTTTTGTTCAGCAAATTTATTTCTTGTTTTCCGACACGTCTTTTCCGTGCTTTCTTCGCTGTAATTATTCCCTTCGTTTTCCTCGCTAAATCCACATGTTATTCACAGTTTCCTGTAAATATAACATATAATCAAATAAGTACCAATATCGCGAGAAAATCATATTCAAACAGATTAAAATGTAAGGAATTTGATGTATAAAATGTGTATGATTTAAGACAAATCAAATATCCCCACACTTAACCTTTTGCTTGTCCCTAAGCAAAACTTCAAACAACTGTACATACTTAAATTTAAAATGATTATTTTACAATGAAAAATTAAACACACATAAAATTAATGTACATAAATGATTTAAAATTAGCTAATAATGATAGAGATGAGAAAACTAAATGTGATTTTTCAAAAATAGAGTTTTATCTTCAATTACTCACTTACTTGCATCTTTTATTTACTTCCCTCGGCTCACTGGTGTAAACTAGTGAATGGTGCACTAGTAATTTTTTTGTGATCACTCAAAAGCCGGGCCATATAGTATCATTGTCATAAGCTTGTAATGAAATCTTATCTCTACCAATTAACATATAAAAATCATATAAATCAAGAGGACTTTTATTTTGGGTTGTAACTTGGCTAGGGTTTAAAGGTAGGAAAATTGTGGATATTTACTGGGCGAAGTGTTTCAATCCGGTCTAGCAAATTTTCCTAACTAACCTCACACAATAATTTTTTTTTTTTTTTTTAGATCACATCTCACAAACCAAGTGACTCTTTTAAGGTTAGATCGTCAAGACCGGTTTTATCCTTGATGTAGATTAAATCTTCCTGTATCCTATAGTGAACATTACTTTCAACTCTAATGGATCGTTCAGCATCAAGCCTAATAGCACCCATCCTGATTAGAAGCTTGTATTCATATTCGGATTCCGTTTGACTTTTTCGACATCTCCCTGTGTGAGACCAGTTTCCACATCCAATGCATTTATCGTATCGTTTTGCTCTTCTTTTCATAGCACTTTTGGATGTCCCATAAACTTGGTTACGCGAATTGTAAACAACAAAGTAAATTTAAATCGAACGAATGCATATCCAGTTCTTTTACGGTCTGCCGGTAAAAGACCAAACTAACTTCCTATGAAAGGAAAATTATACTATACCGGAATTCACACATGGGTTGAAAAGGTAAAATAAAAAAAGCTTAATTGGTTTAATATGGTGGGTTTATAACAAACGAAAAAGGAAAAAGGCTCAACTTGGTTTTCTATTGGATAATATTTTTGGTTTTTTTTTTAAGTTTTAACAAATGGGTAAACACATGGGTGTATCCTAATGCCTCTGTCATTTTTATACAATATTATAGTTAATGAATTCAACAAGTATATTCAAGACAACTTCTGAAAATGTATACTATTATGCGACACACTCAATCAAATAAAGTCTTAAGCATATGATGAATGCTTTTAGAAAGGCTCAAAACTCACTGAAATTTGGTGTGTATTTAAGATGCAAATTTATGAATAATTAGAGAAAAAATTCCTATTTATGAAAATCACATTTTATTTTTCTCATATGTATAATTATTAGATAAAAATAAGTCAAATATGCACAAAATCAAAACAATAATTATACAATTTTTTTTTTATAAACTTTATGACTTTAACGATAGTTTCCCATCCCACACTTAAATTCTACATTGCCCTCAATGTAGGATGGAAACCGACTCAAAAACACAAAGATAAATAAGAAATAAAATACTAAAGACAAATTTGGAAAGGACTTAGCTGGTTATGATGATAGTCTGTGCCAGCTATGTATGTTCCTTATCCAAACTTAAATATGACCGTATAGCATTTCTTTCGCGGTCTTCTTTTTACACCTTGGTTGCTTTTTCACAAGATTGCAGTTCCGAGATTTCCACCCGAATGGAGATTGAGTACGGGCGGATTAAGCAAACCTGCACATGACACAACAAACAAACCTAGGCATAAAACTGACTCAAAGACAAAAACTAACTCAAACCACACAAAAGATAAAGATAAAATAAACACTACGAAAAATCACACCAACTACATAACTATGTGTCATTCCAAAGCCTCAATCAGGAGGCTTCTCCTTTATCCAACCCCAGTCTAGCTAATTCAATTTCACCCGCTTCTTGTTATTTGAAAATTTGGAACTTTTAAACCTTTTAACATTTTCAGATGGGTCACGCCACCAATACTTAAATTTACCTGGACCAAACCTGATTAGTGTCATATAAAGAGGATGATGGTTGTCTCTGCACTTGAGCTTCTGTTTGCACCATCTTTGCATCCTCAAGATATGTTGATCCAAGTTTCTTCCTGTCTTCTCCCGTGTTTTTAATTGTGGTAGTGATCCAGCTTCTAGCTTTTCCACGGGCCAACTTTCAAACTCCTCAGCCACTTTCTCTTCTTCTTCGTTTGGTATTTGTTTGATTTCCATAATCGGTTCACCTTCAAGTAATTTCTTTAAATAGGCAAGATCACTGATTGGTTCAAATTCTTCATTTTCAATAGTTGGCAAACCTACCAACTCATCACCAAACTCTTCTTCCCAAGATGGTTCATGGTCTTTCTCGTCCTCCATCATGTCAAGTGGCTTTTCTTCAACTTCTCCAATTAGAGCTGCTGAGTATCGAGGCACCTCTAATTCAATCTCTTCTACTACCCCTTCATCGTCATCACTCCAAAAGTCATCATCCCAATGGTTGGAAATAACGACTTGCTGAACCGGAGGTGGGATTTCAGTGTCCATTTTTATCTCTGGTTCTTTTTCTGATAACTCTGGCTCACCGGGTAGCTCCTTTTCCCTCTCTTCTTTTATTAATCTCCTATATTCAGCCAGCTTCGCATCTATCTCCGCATCATCACAGGAAAAATCAATTATTAGTTTAACATTTTTCTCTTCCTGCTTTACCTTATTATCTTCACCAATACCCTCATCATCCTTCAATGTTGTCTCCATATTGGTAAGCTCTGTGGCATCTACCGACTCGTCATTCATGTCTTGATTTAAAGTCAAATTATCCTTGTCGGCCCAATATATCCCCTTTGTAACCGAAGGCATTGACCATCGAAAAGAGTTCGGACAATCTTTAGACTTGTGCGGTCCAGCGCAGTTCCCACAAAATGGATTTATGATTTGATCGTTGTTTTTCATCTTTTCTAACATTTGTTCTAGTAGTTCGCAGTTTTGCTTCAGTAAAGATGTTGTCTGAGCGATAACTTGACATTCTACAAAAGTCTGAAAATAAGGTGGGTACTTGCTTTCGTTGCATGGTTGATATGGTGAAGAATAATAGTTTTGATATGGTTGTGGTTGTGAATATAAGTTAGAAGAGTAATCTGTGGAATACTCTGATGAATTTGGACAATATTTGGTATAATGAGGCCCTCCACAAATCAAACACATTATAAAAATACACAAAACAAACAAACAAACTTTAATCTAATAAAAACAAGTAAAAAAAAATAACCTAATAGACGACTCGGGTCGTTCTCTAAAGTTTGCCAGTGTCCCCGGCAGCGGCGCCAAAAACTTGATGTGCGGCTCACAGCCTGTTTTTATGTTCGAAGGCTTTGATGTTGTATGAAACGTGTTGTTCAAAAGCCTTGGTGTGTAAAAAGCTTGATGTGAGGATGTTTATTCAGATGCTTAAAAGTTGGACATGCTTTGGCCTAATAGGTGTCGGTACTCTCATTGGGATTGTCCCCAGGTAGGCAACGGGTCCTTATAATT
Organism: Helianthus tuberosus; assembly: GCA_030545235.1. Classification (NCBI taxonomy): domain Eukaryota; kingdom Viridiplantae; phylum Streptophyta; class Magnoliopsida; order Asterales; family Asteraceae; genus Helianthus; species Helianthus tuberosus. The sequence goes on from CM060443.1 coordinate 86,445,662, forward strand.
GGATTTGTACGAATGCCAGCCTAGACAGGAGTTCCCAATTTAACGGTACTTAACCCTTCCAGTTACTACATGTCCGAGCATATGATATTTCGTTTTATTTTCAAAACAAGTTTTAAATGGAATTGCTACTAAACCACACACAATCGACAAGTGCACCGGTCGCGGTGTAGTGTAGATGGCAAGACCGGATATCAATCCGTGGACACTATGGGCAGCCTTTAGATAATAAACCTCTATCGACTATAAAGTTAAATTTGGAAGTTTTGATTTAAATTGATTTTTGATTTTTAAATGATAACTTAATTAATTACGGAAAAGAAGACAGGAAACCAAAAGTAAAACAAATAAACAAATACAGTATAACAATCACAGAAACACAGTTTTACAAATATATAATAATAAACGGACTACCTGGGTTTTGAATTCCTAGAATCATGCAATGTTAATTTGACAATAATAACAGTTAAATATCTTTTTCCCTTGATTAACCCCCCTTTAGAGATGTATTAAACAAAAGATTAAGACTAAATGTGAAGTGCTAGAACGAACTGGTCTCGGGCTATCGATACCAAATCCTACGAGAATCCGACCTTTGGAACCTCATAAACTAAGTTATGAGAAGATCTTTAAAAACCCGCAAAGCGAACAAATCTTTGAAAATTAAAATTTTAATCATGATGTAATAAACAAGTTCGAGTTATTGATTACCCAATTTACCCCACCAATGATTAGCTAATAACCTAGCTCACCCTAATATCTTTCAAGTCATAAGGTGAGGATGCAAGTTTTAGTATTTTGATTTGAATTGTCGACAAATAATTAATCAAAATATGCCAACATGCAATAACAAGATTATTTCCAAGATAAAGTTATGTAAATCACATCAAATAACTGAAATTACGTCAAATATACATTACAATCATTTAGTTCATCATAACCCAGGTAGTTTATAAATTTAAGCACACATATTATACAAATACAGAAAGTAAACACAATTACAAACACAAGGTAACATGGTAAAAAGTAAAAGATACGAGAACTTAACGTTTGTCGGACATTTGTCGGAACCGGGGCGCTTTTAACTCGAACCGAGAGCTTCCGAGACCTCCAAAGACCTCCAAAGGTGCTCCAATATCGACTACATTGATCTAAACCCGAAGGTTTTGTGTTATTGAGGTGTGAAGGGTGTGTTTTTCGAAGTTGCAAGTGAAGGCTATTTATAGTTGAGATTTTTGAGCTTCTGCGCACTGCTTGCGCACCGTAACATTCTCCTTGTTGCGGTGCGCAAGCACTTTACAACCACTTCTCTTCAACTGCTCCATTCGCGACCAGAACATTCTCATTGTTGCGGTGCGCAAGCTCTTTCCAAAAACAAACTTTATTTTTGGATTTCTCTCGTCGAGCTACCCCAAAAGCATATATTATGGTTCGTGTAACTCATTTCCTAGCTCCGGATATGTCCAGATGAAGTTCTGACTGTTTATGGCGCGTATTTATGTTCTTTTCTTCAGTTCTTCTTCATTCGGACTCCGTTTTATTCGCTGTTTTTGCTCCCTTTACACCAGGACGGTCCGTAAGGCCTTTTGTTCAGCAAATTTATTTCTTGTTTTCCGACACGTCTTTTCCGTGCTTTCTTCGCTGTAATTATTCCCTTCGTTTTCCTCGCTAAATCCACATGTTATTCACAGTTTCCTGTAAATATAACATATAATCAAATAAGTACCAATATCGCGAGAAAATCATATTCAAACAGATTAAAATGTAAGGAATTTGATGTATAAAATGTGTATGATTTAAGGTACATCACTCTCGCACAAGTCAAACATTTGCTAACGTAGGTTGCTATGTGAGCTTTCATACCAGGCCACCAATATGTAGTCTTGAGATCGTGGTACATCTTATCCGAACCAGGATGTACTGAATAACGAGACTTGTGCGCTTCGTCCATCACAAGCTCGCGTAAGTTTCCATAAAGTGGAACCCAGATGCGCCCTGTTACATAGTAGGCACCGTCTTCCTTTTGTTCTAGCCGCTGCCTCGATCCTCGTAAGGACTCAGCCCTGATGTTCTCTGCTTTCAGTGCTTCAACCTGAGCGTCTCGTATTTGAGCGGGAAGGTTAGATTAGATGGTAAGCTATAACGCACGTACACGCTTAGTTAGAGTATCCTTTCGACTGAGGGCGTCGGCCACAACATTGGCTTTGCCCGGATGATACTTGATCGCACATTCGTAATCATTCAAGAGTTTGACCCATCGACGTTGTCGCATATTTAACTCCTTTTGCTTGAAGATATGCTCGAGACTCCTGTGATCGGTGTAAATGGTGCACTTGGTACCGTACAGGTAATGTCTCCATATCTTAAGCGCGAAAACAACTGCTCCCAATTCCAAGTCGTGCGTAGTGTAGTTCCTTTCGTGAACTTTAAATTGGCATGATGCGTAGGCAATGACCTTATTACATTGCATTAACACGCAACCAAGTCCTTGGATGGAAGCATCGCAGTAAACCACAAAATCTTCTGTGCCTTCATGCAATAAGAGGATAGGCGCGCTACAAAGTCTATCTTTTAAGTGCTGAAATGCGGACTCCTGTGCATCTCCCCAACGATAGGTGACACCCTTCTGAGTCAGTGAAGTGAGAGGTTGCGCAATCTTTGAGAAATCCTTTATAAACCTTCTGTAATATCCCGCCAAACCCAAAAATTGGCGGATTTCTGTTGGTGTACGGGGTGCAGGCCAGTTCTTGATTGAGTCGACCTTAGATGGATCCACATGAATTCCATCCTTGTTTACCACATGGCCTAGAAAGTGGACTTCGCGAAGCCATAAGTCACATTTCGAAAATTTAGCATACAGTTGCTCTGCTCGAAGAAGTTCCAGCATAAGTCGTAGATGCTGCTCGTGTTCCTCCTGACTCTTCGAATAGATCAGAATATCGTCGATGAATACAATAACGAACTTATCCAGGTAAGGTTTGCATACTCGGTTCATGAGATCCATGAAGACCGCTGGTGCATTCGTCAACCTGAAAGGCATGACCAGAAACTCGTAATGGCCGTAGCGAGTTCTGAATGCTGTTTTGGAGACGTCCTCATCTCGGACTCTCAGTTGGTGGTAACCTGACCTTAGGTCAATCTTGGAGTAGAAACTCGACCCTTGCAACTGGTCGAACAAGTCGTCAATACGTGGAAGAGGATAACGATTCTTCAAGGTCACCTTGTTGAGTTCGCGGTAGTCAATACACATTCTGAAGGTACCGTCTTTCTTCTTTGCGAATAACACTGGAGCTCCCCATGGCGAAGAGCTAGGACGTATGAAACCCTTTTCCAGGAGTTCTTGTAGTTGCGTAGACAGTTCTTCGAGTTCTGATGGAGCTAGACGATAAGGTGCTCGAGCTATGGGCGCTGCTCCAGGAGCTAGCTCGATTTGAAATTCAACCTGACGATGAGGCGGAAGACCAGGTAATTCCTCAGGAAATACCTTAGGAAAATCGCGCACAATAGGAATGTCTTCAATTCTCTTCTCTTCCGTTGATGTGTCAGTAACGAGTGCTAGAATGGCAGTGTGGCCCTTTCGCAAACACTTCTGGGCCTTAAGGAAAGAGATAGTGCCTACGACAGCATCACTCTTATCGCCATGGATCACGAGGGGTTCTTCACCAGAACGAGGAATGCGGACGATTTTCTCCTTGCAAACAATCTCCGCTTGATGATGAGATAACCAATCCATCCCAATAACGACGTCGAAACTACCCAGAACAATAGGGATGAGATCGATAGAGAAGGTCTGACCAGCTAAGGCGAGGTTACAACCCTTAACTGTGTGTGTGCCCTTAAGACTTTCACCATTAGCTAGTTCTACAACATGTTTGGTGTTTTATGGGTAACGGGGTACGCTTAAGCACCTGACTAACTCTTAGGAACACATATCTAACATCTGCACCCGAATCAACTAAAATAGAAACAAGGAAATTGTCTGGTAGGAACTTACCCGCCACAACGTTGGGGTTGTTTCTTTCTTCCTCTTGTCCATTCAGGAATTCATGCTCACTAGTCCTGCGGTTATCCTTATTGTTTCCGTTATTGTTCCCGTTGCCCTGGTTGCCGCTGTTGTCACGATTCTATCTCAACTGCGGACAGTTCCTCTTGAAGTGACCCTCAGCACCGCACTGGTAACATCTCTCATTACCCAGCTGGTGTTGCCGTTGCTTCCGGTTTGCAGGATATGGGCTCCTACAGTCTCTAGCCATATGTCCCAACTTCTTGCACTGATGACAACACGATTCCGCACATGACCCGCTGTGGTGCCGTTGGCACTTGCGGCATCTCGGTTTATTCCCTAGGTATCCCCCCTGATTTTGGTAGTTCAGCCCGAGTTTCCTGTGCGGTTCCCGTCGTATAGAGCTAGGACCCTCACCTTGGTGATCACCCCAAATATACTTGTTACTAATAAGAGCATTTGCATTGGAAGAGTTACGCTTGGGCAACTTGCCCTCTTCCACCGCCTGATCGGTGAGTTGGTGCGCCAAACGAATGACTTGCTGGATTGTGGGAAGGTTGGCCGCACTCACAGACCCTTGGATTTCCGGGACTAAGCCTCTGAGGTATAGCTTGATTCGCCTAGATATGGGTTGTGACATGTTAGGACATAAGGCAGCCAACTCGTTGGACCTCTTTGTGTATGCCTCAATCTCTGATCCTTCCATCTTCAGACCATAATATTCTATTTCAAGTTCCAGGATGTCGTCCAGGTGGCAGAATTCTTCCTTAATCCAATCCTTGAAGTCGCTCCAGAGGGTGGCATTCACGTCTGCCAACCCGAGCATCTGAACTTGTGCATTCCACCAAGAATACGCTTTCCCCTGCAACATGCCAGTAGCGTACTTTACTCGTTTGCTGGCAGGGCTTTCACTTTCTTCGAATGTATATTCGATTCTACGGATCCAATGTAGAAGGCCGATTGCCCCTCCAGTGTCGTCGAAAGTGGGAGGTTTGCACTCCAAGAACGCCTTGAGGTTGCCTATGCGCGTTTGACGGTGCATGGGGTGACTCCCTGTTTGGGTTGCTAAGGCTTCCGCAATCCGTTCGTTAATCAAGGTCGTCAGCTGACCCTGGGTCATGTCGAGACGTCCACTCATGATCTTCACATCGAAGGAACACACGTAAGAAAGGTGTCGCAAGGTGCGTAAGTGTGGAGTGACAGAAGAGAGTAAGCACACAAGGTTTCAAACAATAGTTGTTACGCTAACTAAGCATACCATGATCAAATGTGCTTCTTAAACTAGCAGGTAGGCAATACAAACATAAACTATATTACCTATAGTGTTGAGTCTTGCACGTGGAGCGAAGCGTCATTGTGGATCGTTGAGCTCTGTACAGGTTATAGTCTGGTTTTATCAAAAAGCTTTTCCCTTTTTAAAACCAAGTTCACTATAACCAATGGCTCTGATACCAATCTGTCACACCCCCAAAATCCACCACGCGGAGTATCACCGCTTGGAGGCGTGACATGACCAGGATCGAGCCACCAATCATATTGAACAACGTAATCTTAGTAAGTAAAACCAACCACAATACGGTTGGTGACCAAAAGAGAGTAACCGATTTTAAGTTAACAGCGGAAGCGTAAAACGTAAGTTCAAAATATAAGTTTCATAGTTCATAAGTTTAAAGTCCAAAACGCAAGTTTAATAAGTTCATAAGGATTAAAGGTTTAGCACGGGACATAACAATTCATATTCCACAACAACCTCCTCCTCATGCAAGCTCCATAAGCGTCTAGCGACCTGTAAGGCATGTAACAACGAGTCAACAACAAAGTTGAGTGAGTTCACGATTGGTTGATTAGTTTTAAGTTGTTTCTGAAAACGTGGTTTGACTTTCGTTGGCATATTTGCCTTGGGGGTTACCCCATAGTTGAAAGTATGTTTAACCAGATTCTTTTTATTACCCAAACCATATCCATAATCAGTGGGGGCTTCCCCATGTGAACTACTAGACGGTATGATATCAACTACTACGAACAATAGTTGTGCCCTACATCAGTGTCTATCATCACTGACAGTTTGCCATAGTCCATTAGTACACGCCCGTTCGAATGACACGGTGTGAGGTTTGTTAAACCTAATAGCGCTATTAACTAATGACCCGCTCGCCATCGGCCTCGGCGATTAAGTCGATATAAAATGAGGGACTTATGATAGAGTTTTGTCTAGTAAGTTTTAAGGTTGTTGTCCTACCCAAGGAGGACGAATGTACGTATTTCTCCCCAAAGAGAATATGCAGGATTAATATTGGTATCCTATCCAAGGAGGATGGCCGTACATATCCTACCTAAGTAAGATATGTAGATTCCGTTTTAATTCTTTAACCCATTCCCAAACCACCGGGAATCCCATGCCTTAGAAAGTGTGTGAACTCACCTTTGGTTGCTCGGTTTTGACTCTCAAATATAGCTAATAGTCAAGGTCGGTCAATCATGTCCTAATATGATTACCAGTTAGTCATTTAGTGGTTTCAAATAGAGCACAAAGTTCCTACACGTATCTACTACATAACATGCATTCACTTCAATAGTTCACGCTCATATAAACATTCCACCTATAGCTACTCAAGAACAAGCATACGATATTGCACAATAAGGCTTTCATTGACATATAACATGTTAGATCATCCTTAGCTAGCATACTCGACATTTAGACACGCAATTTACGACTTATGTCATTTCAGCTTTTATATTCAAAACTGGGCTGTTTTCGGGGATTTTAATAAAATAGTTAACTGGTTCCAAAAATTCCCAACTTTTTATAGAAGGTCTTAAACGATCCAAATATTATTGTGTAAAAATATCGGGATCCATTTTATTACCAATATTTTGTAAAAAATCATTTTCCGGACTGAAATCAGATTTATCTTTTTCTGACTGCAGTCCACAGAATAATTTATTTAAAATTCATCGAGAGTCCGATTTATGAAATTCTAGTGTGAGAATTACAAATACATCGGTGGTCATCTACAGTACAAATTTCATGATCTAACTCTACACAGAACTCAAGTTATGACAGAAAACAAAACGCATATTTTCAGCAGTAAAAGTGCAGCTCTAGCTGCTGTTACAAAACGACACTTTAAAAATAGTTAACCAAGTCCAAAAATTACGATTCTAGTGCCATTAGTACCGTATTTCATAATACATAAATCTAGACTTCAGAAAATACATTTTTGGTTTTATTAAGGTCCTGTTACAGCTAACTGAAGTTGGCTGTAATCACTAAACAGCTTTCTGTTTTCAGTCTTTAACATTCTAAAGCGCGCTCGATTGATTCCGTTAACATGTTTAGCGATAAACAACAATACTTACAGCAGATTATAAGTCCTTCATATCAGCACATAATCATCATACACCAAACAACACAAGAACACCATGATTTAACCATATATCTTCTCTTTATCCACTCTTTACCCTTTATGTTCAAGACTTAGTTCATGTTCTTTAGTGTTTCTTAATATTTCACCATTCAATCATCTATTAACCACTAAAAATAAGAACAAGATGAAGTTTTTAAGCACTTACTACTAGCTCAAGGCAAGGGGAGAAACAAGGCGTAAAAGTGGTGGATAAAAGAAAACTAGAGTGGTCCTTGAGCTTCCGAGTGCACCAAGCTTAGTTGTTGAACCTCTTACACCTTTGTATGTATGTGGAATGCTTGGATGGAAGCTTGATGGTGGTGATATGGTGGTGTTGGGTGGCGGCCGAAGGAGGGGAAGGAGAGGAAGAGAAGAAGTTTGTTGTTTGGAAGTGAGAAGTTGGAAGTCTTGTGGGTTAATTTATAAATCAAGTCCATCATAATCCAACATGTAATATGCTCCTTGATGTCCAACATTAGCAATAAAATATTCAAAAGAAATGTGAGGGTGTCCCCCACACCTTGTAACCGTCAATTAGGGGGGGGGGGGGTATGGGGTTGGGTTTCAAGTATTGGTTACTAGTTTAGTTACAACTCTAGTTAGAAGGTTAAGTGATAAAGTTAGTGTATTATGAGTGTTATATGATATAAGGTGTGTTAGGGTGTTCGGGGACCCTAACTAGCTCAGAAAAGTGAAAACAGTGTGTTTGGCAATATTTTTGTGTTCCGGGTAAAGTCCGGTTGTTCGGTTCGGTGTTGTTCCGTTAAAGTGCTTAATTAATCCGTAAAGTGTCCTACATATATATTTTTGTAACGTTTTTAATTTTCAATACTCAGGAAAATATAACGGACTATTTAGTAACTTTTCTGTACACTGCTAGTATGTTAACAAGCACATGTAAGTATAACACAGAAATCAGAAAGCAGTTAAATAATTCCACACAGTCATCAAACACTTTAATTATCATTAGTAAACTGTACGGATACATGAAGTTTTGAGGGTTGTCACACCCCCATTGACGGTTACAATGTCCTTGTGGGACCTTTTTTTTGTTGGATCGTAGTGTGACCCTAACGAGTCAATCTGAGTAGTTCATCATCAAAGACAAAGGCGGAATCAATGTAAATGATGTCAACACAGCTTGTTACTTTCTAATCTATATCTATTACTGATTTCCTGAGCTTTTACAAGTTCAAATGACAAACGAACAGCACCTCGACTTAGAGAACATGAACTAATTCCGTTCCAAATGACACCAACACATGGGTATTTATAGATGGAGTGATTCCGCTTGAAACTGTCACATCCCATTTCAAGCGGAATTCATGGAGTGATTCCGCTTGAAACTGTCACATCCCATTTCAAGCGGAATTAACAAGTTAATTCCGCTTGAACTGATCCGTGTCACTTTCAAGCGAAATTACACACTTTAACATATAAAACCCTTATATCAACCCTGTTGTGTGCTCGTTTATCCTATCTAGACATAAGAGTCGATTAAGACGAAGTTAACAGACAGTAGATGCACCAACATTTTTTACCATTGTTCCCATAAATATCTTAGATATTTACTAAGATGTTGCAACTTGCACAAGTTGGTGAACTTGGTGGAAGACTTATAACACTAGTTACCATAATAAACAAAGCAATTCATCTCATTTTTCACCTTCATTTACACAAAGTTAAGAAACTATCTCAACCTTCATATTTTAGCCAAGAACACTATCAAAAACCCTCATCTTTTTAACACTTCCTTGATGAACAACATGGAGCTTGAAGATACATAGGATGATCTAAGGATACTACAAGAAGAAGCAAGCCTTTTCATCCATTCCATAGCTTCCAAACACCTAGATCAACACGTTTTCTTTTCTTTAATCATCATCAAGATCATCCCTAGCCATTAGTGCTAGAAGTAAGCTTCTAAAATCTCTTTTTCATACTTATTTATGTATTATTTGTTTAAAGAACATGTAATAAACTAAATAATCAAACAAATAATATGAAAATACAAAGAAGCAAAATAATAATCATGATATAAAAGTGTGTTTATGTTGTGATTTAAGGATGATTACTCGCATATTTGATCTAGTTTTGATGATTAGTATAAGAATAACTTGTTAGATAATGTTTAAAAACATAATCTAACAAGTATACATGTTAAAGTTTAAGCGTTTTGTTAAACATAAATGCTTAGATGGATGATCATAATCTTGGATTTTGTTAAAGTATATGAGGGTTTTCACTAAAAATAATACTTTTACAAAGTTATAAAAAGAAACATACTAGATGGGTTTTTTATAAAAAGTTTGATAAAACTAGAAGTAAATCATGGATTTTGAACTAGTTAACATATGTTATGATCATACCAAAACCCTACATGTTATTGATTTCATCTTGTTAAGATTTTGATATAAATCTCATATGTTTTTATTAAGAATGATATGAGAACATGTTGGTGATTTTTATAAAGAAAAAGACATGTTTTATATAAACATGGCAAAGTATATATTTCAAAGGAAATATGACCATTTTTCTTAAAAATCATAAGTTATAAAAACTATTATTTTTGAAAAAATCTTTATTAGCATAAAAAGATTTAAAAGAATAGTTTTTATAAAAGCAAAAACTACATATAAATATATATTTTTGAGAAAATATATATTTAGTTATCTTAACAACTTATGTGCTAAGTCTTATTTGTTTATATTAGTTATATATTTGAAAACTTGTAACTTGAATACAATGGTACAAATAAACAAAAGACACATTACAACTAAAGTCTTATAAGACTACATAAAAAAACACCTTAAAAACAACTTACGGACGATCCGAGTTTTCGTACACAACTTATGGACAAATCGGACTTACTGACAAATATACGGACTATATAAATATTACGGACTGTAATATACCATATATCGATGACTTGGTAAACCTACGTTTTCTAAAACCAAAGAAGTAAACATATTTTTTCTACAAATATACAAAAATATTACTTATGGTTTATTATTAAAAAAGGTATTTTTGGAAGATATAAGTTATATATATTTTCTAAACATCTAAAATATATAGTTTTAGTAAAAGACTAAAATTATATTATTAAAACCAATCTTAAAAATAGATTACTTTTAAGATATTTTTCTACATGTAACACCTCGTAAATTTATGTCCAATAATATATCGACACGTGTCATGAGCATTAAATGTGTAAAGAATTACTTTAGAGGGACTAAAGTTGACAAACAAAGAAAGTATGTGAATAAAAGGGTTCAAAATGTCAACAATGGATAAATATGCCTTTCAATAACCCTACACGATGTTTATACCCTTAAACGAATGAATTATGGATCACACGAAGCTAATTGTGGAAGAAAGTGAGAAAATTTCAAACTACAGGGGTTAAATGTGTCAACATGTTGAAAGTATACCTCTGAGTGACCTTTTAGCAAACCTGAAGCTTTGTAATGATTAATTATACTCACTAGAATAAGTGATAAAAATTTCACGAGGTTTCGATAAAGTATGAGAAAGTTATGATAACATTCGTATACGAGGGGTTAAAAGCATCAACGTAGAAATTTATGACTTTTCGGGTGAACATAAAGTTAACCGAGAACTTAACGAAGTTTGGTTATGTCTTGGAGCCCTTAAAAGTTAAGTTAGAGGGCTCAAAATGCAAGAAATAAAGTTAAAACCACGTTTGGAAAGGATCAGGGGCCAAAATGTAATAAATGAAACTTGGTTAACCTTTTCTGGCCATCCATACCGGCCGCGTAAGACATGTATGGGTCTTACGCGGGCCGCGTGACACCTACAACGACAGAAAACACCTGCAGCTGCCAGTTCAGGCCTGTTAACCTACTCAACTCGCTTGTTTTACATACCAGGGGCTGCCCCAATGGTTTCTCATGCACTAGGGGCACTTGTAATGATCTGGAACCATGCATAGACTTCCTTGGCATGATCCTATGTGATTAAATTCACTATATAAGCACCCTCTTTGTTGCAACACTTCACACACCCACTTGGAAACTTGCATAACTTCATTCCTGGAGATTGCTGGAGCTCAAGACCACCTCCTAGGGATTCTTAGTCGTGCATAGGACCTCAGTAAGTGTCCTTAACTTTCCTTAATTCAGTTTTGCTTAGTTAATTAGCCTAAAGTCAAACCGTTGTAATTAAGATTTGACTTCGTGTTTAATCATAATTTGTCCAGTAAAATCTTGAATTGAAAGTACCTATGAGTGGTAATTATGTGGGCAATAAACCCTTAAAAGGGCACCCTCTAATTCCCACTCTAACTAGGTCAATTGTCGGGTCAAACTTAATCATAAAAAGTCAACAGAAAGCTTATTTTCAAATAAACGCATAATTAACAATGTAGAAGCCATGAACCTGTTTTATCACTCATATAACTTGGCAATTAATGTAAGAACATGTCTAAACATGTTCAATCCGATAATTTTCAGTTTAGGCTCTGTTCGGAACTGAAAGTCACATAATTTGACTTTTGCTTTGACTTTCAGTTCTGACCCAATGTAGCATGTTTTAGAAATGCCTTAGAGCTTTATTTGGACCAAGTTTCATGTTAGTATAACCCTCTGTGATTATACAACTTGGTTCATTAGTTATCCGATTCATATGCATGTTTCCGTTAATTGCTTAAATGTTGACTATTATGCCCATATGACCTTAAAACGTGATTATTGAAAATGTAAAATAATAGAAACCTTAGTTACTGATTTATAAAGTTGTCCCTAAAATTTGACATCAGTTTGAGGTCTAGATTAGGAGTTATGCTCATTAGCGTAATTAGAAAGCTTTTTATTAAATAAACGGCGTAATTAGCATAAAGCCTATCTAAATCCAATTTTTATATGAAAATTTTTTACCTACTGATATAAAATAATATTTTGGTATTTTTGAAGATTTTTATTTATTTTTAGGCTGAGCATAACATAGGGTTCTAGCTTTGATTCGGTAACTGTCGGTTTTGCCCTTTTGGCCTATAAAATGAGTTTTACAAATCATTTTGATACCATACCTTTTTCTACTGATTTTATATGATAAATAAAATATTTTGAGCCTTCTGGAATAATAAAAATATCAGCTTTACTTATGAAACCCGGAAATCGCTTAAAACCGTCTTTTTACGCGTTTTAAAAGCATAGTATGTATTAAAACTATTTTAAATATATAAGACTTGATACCTACTGATATTTTTAGTAAATTCTTATACTTTAACAGTAAGCAAAAGTTTTAAACTCAGATTTCCATATTTGACCCTTAAACCTTATGTGAAATTACCAAAATGCCCCTTCGGTGCATAGTTTGGTTATAAATGATAAATTTCACATATATGCAATACCTTACTGATATAACTTATCAAATCAAGTATTTTTACTGATTATATCAGACCTGAAACTCAGATTTATATTAAATCTCTTTTATAACCTTTTAAATGACCAAAATACCCCTACGGGGCATAATTTGAGTTCATATTCGTTTTGGGCATAATAGGAGATATCTTACTGATGTCACAACATATTTAAGGCATATTAACTTAGGAAACCTGTATATGACTCTTATGGTTACCCGTTATGCATTTTTCGCGTTCGGTTCGGCTTATGTAACTAGTTTGCATAAATTGACCGAAACGGGTCAAACCTTATCATTTTTGTCTCAAAATCCAGAATGTGTTTAGTTTACCCATATTACACAAGTCTACAAACTTGTCGGGTCTAAATCACATTCTATTCCGGTCTTCGCTTAATCGTGTGTTTGAACCGTATCTTCTTTTAAAACTAACCGGTCTAAGTTTAGGCTTAATTAAAGACCCGTTAGGAATCTAATAGGTTATTAAAAACCTTTGTTCCAGATTAGGATACCCGGTAAAATCTACTTGCACTTGCTGTTTGTGAATTATACTTGCTCAGGTAAATACTTTTAACTAATTTTCCCTTATACGGGCTTGGGGTACGGTATATAAAATACCGCTTGGTCGGGCATTGAATTGTTAATCATATGAAGGTTAATTTATTGAGATGACCCGTTTAATCTGTTTTGTTTGCTTAAATCCTTTGGGGGGTTAATGACCATGTCCCGGATATCCTTGGCATCATTTTAAGAAATGGCCACGACCTAAGCACGGGGTGTAGGCGTACACCCTACAGTGCATTTATAAATAATAAGGTATAACCGCTGGTTTCGGGAATAACTCGTCGCGGGACTATATCATGTGGTGTGTCTATTAATCTTTAACTCGGTGTCAATCCAGGCTACTGAACGTATAAGAAACATGTAATTCTTTTACAAGTTTATATATAAATAATTATCCCAAGTTATAAAATGTTTTGTGCCTTGTGCATTCAAATCAATTTTTCTAAACCTTTTCAAAATGAGTCAGTTAATTGTATTTACCAGTGTAAACTGACGTATTTTCCCAAAAAGGCTAAGTGCAGGTACTAATCGAAATAGGCTGGCTTCTCCTTAGCATCAATAAGAGTCTTGCAAGCTTGGATGCATTTTAAGTCTGATGAATTATGTTTCCTTTTTATTTTGATCTGCCTGTGGATCCTTTACAGTCCGGTTGTAATACCTTGATATTACTTTATATTCGGTTTGTAATGTGATTCATCTTTTGCTTCCACTGTGCATTTAAAATTGAGTTGTTTGACTATGATGATATCAACTACGTCACGATACTCCCCACCGGTAATACGTGGAAATATTGGGGTGTGACAGGTTGGTATCAGAGCCAACACTGAGTGAATTAAACACTAGCCTTTTGTGTTTAATCTCAGTTACATAGTTGCACATTCCTCAATTTTCGAGTCTAGACAAAGAACTTAGGACAAATCCTGATTTGTTTTATTTTTTTTTTCCTTTATATATTTCCTTGTTGTTATCTTTGTTTATGTTGACAGGTTCAATCATGCCACCAAGGTTCATAAGGGGAAGAGGAAAGGCACCAACCACAGGCCACGACCATGAGGCCGGGCCATCACACAGACGAACCCCACCGGCCTCAATAAGTACAAGTCCTCAGGAACATTGGAGGACGTATATAGAGCCAACAAGGCGATCCGTCTCGCTAAGTTCGTCACCATCCTATCACCATTCCTACGGGCCTCAATCTGAAAATGAGCCCCATAACCCGCAACCATCTTTCATCCCCCTCCAGAGATCCAGCCCTCACCATTCATTCGATGACCCGACGCCTGTCTTCCAAAGCCAGTTCAACCCGGCAAACTACATTGAAGAACCAGTGAGTTTTAACCCATTAGGACCTGAAGACCACTTCTTGGGTGACCATGCGATGGACATGGACGAGGACACCGATCCCGTAGAGCCACCGTCCTGAACCCCTACGAACCCCATCGAAATTTCGGATGGGTCACCCTTTCTGGGATCACCTTATAATGGTCCCGATAGCTACGAGGAGAGGTTCAACCAGATCGACTGGGTGTTTACTCCCAGTTACCACAACTCACCGCAGCAGCAGCAGCCACAGCAGGATCCCTCCGAGGATTCCCGTTTTGTAGCGGTCACTCCACCACCACCACCAGTTCAGCAACAGCCTCCGGAGCCACCGAGGCGAAGAAGATCGAACGCACGGATGTCCGTGCAAGGAGGAGTGCGTATCAGCACCCCTCAACCTTCAAGTGGCAGCCACTACCCACCACTCCATGAAGACCCGTAGATGGGTGGGCCTTCAAACCCCGTCTCGGAATTAACTCTGCGCCAGTCGCGCCACCACCATTGGGTTTTGGTAACCCAATTCCTACATACCCCGGGTCAGCGGCGTATAATCCCTTTGAGCAGCTGGCCCACACCAACTACAACTACGTTAATGTTGACCCGTACCAGGCAGCGTGGGATTACAATGCTCTCCATCCCGAGGGACCCTTTGGAGTTCCATATCAAGCTGGATATTCACTCTATGGGTACCCACCCTATGGGTACCAACAACCGCCACCTCCTCAACCTCCGCTGTATCCGCAACCCCCGCAGCCGCCAGTGATATTACCACCGCAGCATCAGGAGATTCCTCAAAGGTTAAATCAGGTGCAGCAGGAGGTTCGGGAAGGGCGTAGGCAAAACCGAGGAATTTTCAAGGGCCTGGCGAGCTTAATCAAGGGGAAGAGCAAAAAGGATCATTAAATCCTTTATTTGTTTGTTTTTTTAGTGTTTAATCAGTCCCTGTATGGACATCTGTTTCTGTAACCAGTCCCTGCGAGGACTTGTAGTTTCTGTTTAGCCCCTGCGTGGGCATGTCTTTCCGTTTGACCCCTGCGTGGGTATGTTTGGTTTGTTTAGCCCCTGCGTGGGCATGTTATTTCAGTAGAAGTCCCGTTTAGGGAAAACTTGTATTTTCTTAATTTTGTAGTGGAATGGTTAAATTTTTAATTTCATTTTCGTCATTATGCATAAATATAATATGTAAAATAAATGAAAAATAACATTCCTTTTATAAGACCTACCATTATAATAAAATAATAAAAATCTAAAAAGGACAAAACCTAGCCCATGTGTCATTTTAAGACAGGGCCAAGATGGTAGTTCCTCAAACTGGATTCAGGTCCTTATTAACATCTCAATTTAGGATCGTTCCGCGTAAAAAATTAAAAAGAATCTTAAAGGTAAAACCTAGCCACATGTCATTCTAGATATGGCCAAGACGGTAAACCTATCCAAAAGATTCAAAACCTTGTTAACATCTGAAAACATGTTAACACTCCTGACAAAATGTGATTCGATAAAATCACATAAGTCATCCTTACATTGGATTCTTCCAATTTCTTTTATTATATTAAACATCCAATAGGGATGTAATGCCTACGGGCTATATTCATTGTCATATAAGACAAAAGACAGTTGTGGTCTTCGACCCCCTGTTAAGAAGAGGTAATAAACTATGATTAAAAACCTCAATACCTTGATCCTATAAGATCATGAATAAAAATTTAAAACTGTCCTTATGACTTGGCCTTTTTGCCATTAAAATATTTTAAACTAAGGATTTTTATAATGAAAAATCCTGAATATATATATGCCTAACAAGTTAATCGAAATGGTTTCATAAATACCATGATTAATAATCATCTAGATTGATAAAACTGTTATAGACCTCTGAGTAAATTAAAATCATTTATCTTATGTAGCAATCAAGCTACATGGCGGGGTCAGACGAAGTCAACAGCCACCCCAGAGATAATCATGACACTTCCAGAGTCAACATAGCTGGAGCAGAATTACAGGCATTGATAGATAATGCTATTACGCGAGCTCTAGATAGACAGTTCAAAGAATCCAGTGATACCCAGGTCAGGACTCAGTCGGTACCACACACTAAACCACCCTCTAGAACTCATACCGCTCACAAAAGTGATTCTCATCACTCATCAAATCAGAGGAGTGTTCCATCTAAGAGAGTTGTGTTAAATCACGAACCACGTGCTAAAGGTTGCACCTATAAATACTTTGTCTCCTGCAAACCCAGGGATTTCACCAGGGAGAAAGGAGCAGTTGATTGCATGTCATGGTTAGACGAGATGGACACTGTGGTAGATATCAGTGGTTACACTGATAAGGATGTGGTAAAGTTTGTATCTCAGTCATTCAAAGGCGAGGCACTAGCGTGGTGGAGGTCTTTGATTCAGGCCACTGGGAAGATCCCATTGTACAATCTGTCTTGGAATCAGTTTGTGACGTTGATTAAGGAAAACTACTGCCCTCAGCATGAGGTTGAAAAGATTGAATCTGATTTCTTGTCTTTGGTTATGAAAAATCTGAATTGTCAAGCCTACCTTACGAGCTTCAACACTATGTCAAGACTGGTTCCGTATCTTGGGACACCGGAACCCAAGAGGATAGCTCGTTTCATTGGGGGGTTTGACCCTAGAAATCAAGGCCAGTGTGAAGGCCTCCAGACCAGCTACTTTTAGGTCTGCAGCTGATATATCATTGTCTCTTACTTTGGACGCGGTCAGGCAAAGATCACTCAGAAACACCGATGCTGAGAAGAGAAAGCGTGAGGATGACAATTCATGACGGTCAGACAAGAAGCATAAGGGAAACAATGACCACAAAAAGAGTTCTGGAACTAAGAAGGATGGTCAACAGTCGGGTGATAAGCCCAAGTGTAAAATCTGTAAGAAGCACCATTTCGGGAGGTGCAGATATGAATCAAAATCCCAATCACAGCCGAGAGCTTGTGGGATTTGTAAATCTTCTGAGCACAAGACATTAGACTGTAAGAAAATCAAGGATGCGACGTGCTATAACTGCAATGAAAAAGGGCATATCAAGTCCAACTGCCCAAAGTTTGCAAAGAAGGCTGAAGATGGGAAAAAGACCAATGCTAGGGTCTTCCAGATGAACGCGCAGGAGGATATCCAAAACAACAATGTGATAACATGTACCTTCCTTATAAATGATGTTTATGCAAGGGTGTTATTTGATTCTAGAGCAGATAAGTCATTTGTTGATGATAAGTTTTGTAAGTTGTTAAATCTACCTGTTAGAACCCTAAGCATAAAATATGAGGTTGAATTAGCCGATGGCACCATAGAAACCACATCAACTGTATTAGATGGATGTTTCATATCCATTAGGAACCACTCTTTTCCTTTGTCCTTACTTCCTTTGAAATTAGCCGGTTTCGACATAGTAATAGGCATGGATTGGTTATGCCATAACCAAGCTCAGATTATGTGTGACAAGAAGCAAGTAGTGATCAAGACACCTTATGGTGAGCCATTTTCCATACAGGGAGATACTCAGTATGGATTGCCTAAGCAAGTGTCTATGCTTAAGGCTTCAAGGTGTATAAAGAAGGGTTGTGTTATCTACATGGCACAAGTGACTATTGATGAGCCGAAGCCTAAGATTGAAGACATCCCCGTCATTTCTGAATATCCCGAAGTATTCCCTGAAGAACTACCTGGTTTGCCACCAGATAGGCAAGTAGAATTTAGAATTGACATTATTCCAGGAGCAGCACCTATTGCAAGGGCACCTTACAGGTTAGCACCAACAGAGATGAAAGAGTTGAGGACTCAGTTAGATGATTTATTGGCAAAAGGTTTTATACGTCCTAGTTCGTCTCCTTGGGGAGCACCAATCCTGTTTGTGAAGAAGAAGGATGGATCGATGCGTCTATGCATCGATTATCGCGAGCTCAACAAGGTTACTATGAAGAATAGATATCCATTGCCCAGGATCGACGATTTGTTCGATCAGCTTCAAGGGGCGAGTTATTTCTCCAAGATCGATTTAAGATCAGGCTACCACCAGTTGAAGGTTAGAGATGAAGATGTGCACAAAACTGCATTTAGGACTCGTTATGGTCATTACGAGTTCCTAGTGATACCTTTTGGGCTCACTAATGCACCAGCAGCGTTCAAGGATCTCATGAACCGTGTCTGCAAGCCATACTTGGACAAATTTGTTATCATCTTCATTGATGACATTCTGATTTATTCAAAGAATCAGGCCGACCATGAGAAGCATCTTCGATGTATTCTAGAACTACTTCAACAAGAGAAGCTTTATGCCAAGTTTTCAAAGTGTGAATTTTGGCTTCGCGAAGTCCAGTTTCTTGGACATATAGTTAGTGAGCGTGGTATCCAAGTGGATCCCACTAAAGTTGAAGCTGTTATGAATTGGCAAGAGCCAAAGACGCCCACAGAAATTCGTAGCTTTTTGGGTTTGGCAGGATACTATAAGCGATTTATTGAAAACTTCTCAAGGATTGCTGCAACCCTAACCTCACTAACCCGCAAGAATATCAAGTTTGATTAGGGTCCTAAGCAGCAAGAGTCTTTTGACATTCTTAAGCAGAAGTTGAGCAATGCACCTGTGTTGACGTTGCCTGATGGAATAGAAGAATTTGTGGTTTACAGCGACGCATCACACACTGGTATGGGATGTGTACTCATGCAGAAAGGCAAGGTTATTGCCTACGCTTCTCGACAGTTGAAGGTGCACGAGAAGAATTACACCACCCACGACTTGGAGTTGGGTGCCGTTGTATTTGCACTAAAACTGTGGAGGCATTACTTGTATGGTACCAAGTGCGTGATTTATTCTGATCACAAAAGCCTTCAACATCTGTTCAATCAGAAGGATTTGAACATGAGGCAGCGACGATGGATGGAAACTTTGAATGATTATGACTGTGAAATATGATACCATCCAGGCAAGGCAAATGTGGTTGCCGATGCCTTAAGTAGAAAGGAAAGGGTGAAGCCCATAAGAATCAATGCCAAGAGCATTGGATTAAAGAATAGTTTGAATGAAAAGTTGTTAGCTGCGCAGAAAGAAGCTGTACTAGAAGTTAACTATCCTGATGAGAAGCTAGGAGTAACAGCTGAACAGTTATCCTATGGCAAAGATGGAATCCTGAGATTAAATGAACGAATATGGGTTCCAATTTATGGAGGACTTAGGGATGTGATCCTCCAGGAAGCCCACAGTTCTAAGTACTCCGTTCATCTTGGAGCTGATAAGATGTACCAAGATCTGAAGGCAAATTTTTGGTGGATAGGCTTAAAGAAGTCTATAGCTACCTATGTAGCCAAATGTTTGACGTGCGCACAAGTTAAAGCTGAACACCAAAAGCCGTCAGGTTTGCTACAACAGCCTGAGCTTCCCACTTGGAAGTGGGAAATGGTGACAATGGATTTTATCACCAAGTTACCAAAGACAAAGAAAGGGAATGATACTATTTGGGTGATAGTGGATAGACTGACTAAGTCAGCTCACTTCCTACCTATTAAGGAAACACATAGCTCAGATAAGTTAGCTCAGCTATACGTGGATGAGATTGTATCTCTCCACGGAGTGCTAGTGTGTATCATTTCTGATAGGGATACAAGGTATACATCGCACTTCCCTGGAAAATTTTTCAACAATCACTAGGCACTCGATTGAATTTCAGCACTGCATATCATCCTCAGACGGGTGGACAGAGTGAGCGTACTATTCAGACACTCGAAGATATGCTATGAGCTTGTGTTATTGACTTAGGAGGAAGTTGGGATGATCATATTCCATTGATAGAATTCTCATACAACAATAGTTATCATTCCAGTATACAAACTACACCTTTTGAAGCTTTGTATGGAAGAAAGTACAGAACGCCCATTTGTTGGGCAGAAGTTGGAGATATCCAACTTACAGGACCTGATATAGTCCTGGAGACAATAGATAAGATTGTACAGATACGAGATCGTCTCAAAGCTGCCAGAGATAGGAAGAAAAGCTACGCAGATAAAAGGCGTAAACCTCTAAAATTCAAGGTAGGTGACAAGGTACTACTTAAAGTATCACCCTGGAAGGGAGTGATGCGATTTGGCAAGAAAGGTAAGTTAAGCCCAAGGTATATAGGACCATTCAAGATCATCGAATGTGTCGGAACAGTGGCTTATAAGTTAAATTTGCCTGAAGAGCTCAGTGGTATTCACAATGTATTCCACATCTGCAATCTGAAGAAATGTCTAGCTGATGAATCACTAGTCATACCGCATACGGATGTGCACATAGATGAGAGCTTGAAATTTGTTGAGAAACCTTTGTTGATTGAGGATCGACAGGTTAAGAAGCTTCGAAGGAAGCAAGTGCCGATTGTAAAGGTCAAATGGGATGCCCGTAGAGGTCCCGAGTACACGTGGGAGGTAGAGTCCACAATGAAAGAAAAGTGCCCAAATTTGTTTCAGTAAATCTCGAGGTCGAGATTTATTTTAAGGGAGTGAGGATGTAACACCTCGTAAATTTATGTCCAATAATATATCGACACGTGTCATGAGCATTAAACGTGTAAAGAATTACTTTAGAGGGACTAAAGTTGACAAACAAAGAAAGTATGTGAATAAAAGGGTTCAAAATGTCAACAACAGATAAATATGCCTTTCAATAACCCTACACGATGTTTATACCCTTAAACGAATGAATTATGGATCATACGAAGCTAATTGTGGAAGAAAGTGAGAAAATTTCAAACTACAGGGGTTAAATGTGTCAACATGTTGAAAGTATACCTCTGAGTGACCTTTTAGCAAACCTGAAGCTTTGTAGCGATTAATTATACTCACTAGAATAAGTGATAAAAATTTCACGAGGTTTCGATAAAGTATGAGAAAGTTATGATAACATTCGTATACGAGGGGTTAAAAGCGTCAACGTAGAAATTTATGACTTTTCGGGTGAACATAAAGTTAACCGAGGACGCAATTAAGTTTAGTTATGTCTTGGAGCCCTTAAAAGTCAAGTTAGAGGGCTCAAAATGCAAGAAATAAAGTTAAAACCACGTTTGGAAAGGATCAGGGGCCAAAATGTAATAAATGAAACTTGGTTAACCTTTTCTGGCCATCCATACCGGCCGCGTAAGACATGTATGGGTCTTACGCGGGCCGCGTGACACCTACAGCGACAGAAAACACCTGCAGCTGCCAGTTCAGGCCTGTTAACCTACTCAACTCGCTTGTTTTACATACCAGGGGCTGCCCCAATGGTTTCTCATGCACTAGGGGCACTTGTAATGATCTGGAACCATGCATAGACTTCCTTGGCATGATCCTATGTGATTAAATTCACTATATAAGCACCCTCTTTGTTGCAACACTTCACACACCCACTTAGAAACTTGCATAACTTCTTTCCTGGAGATTGCTGGAGCTCAAGACCACCTCCTAGGGATTCTTAGTCGTGCATAGGACCTCAGTAAGTGTCCTTAACTTTCCTTAATTCAGTTTTGCTTAGTTAATTAGCCTAAAGTCAAACCGTCATAATTAAGATTTGACTTCATGTTTAATCATAATTTGTCCAGTCAAATCTTGAATTGAAAGTACCTATGAGTTGGTAATTATGTGGGCAATAAACCCTTAAAAGGGCACCATCTGATTCCCACTCTAACTAGGTCAATTGTCGGGTCAAACTTAATCATAAAAAGTCAACAAAAAGCTTATTTTCAAATAAACGCATAATTAACAATGTAGAAGCCATGCAACCTATTTTATCACTCATATAACTTGGCAATTAATGTAAGAACATGTCTAAACATGTTCAACCCGATAATTTTCAGTTTAGGCTCGGTTCGGAACCGAAAGTCGCATAATTTGACTTTTGCTTTGACTTTCAGTACTGACCCAATGTAGCATGTTTTAGAAATTCCTTAGAGCTTTATTTGGTCCAGGTTTCATGTTAGTATAACCCTCTGGGATTATACAACTTGGTTCATTAGTTATCTGATTCATATGCATGTTTCCGTTAAATGCTTAAATGTTGACTATTATGCCCATATGACCTTAAAACGTGATTTTTGAAAATGTAAAAGAATAGAAACCTTAGTTACTGATTTATAAAGTTGTTCCTAAAATTTGACATCAGTTTGAGGTTTAGATTAGGAGTTATGCTCATTAGCGTAATTAGAAAGCTTTTTATTAAATAAACGGCGTAATTAGCATAAAGCCTATCTAAACCCAATTTTTATACCAAACTTTTTTACCTACTGATATAAAATAATATTTTGGGATTTTTGAAGTTTTTTATTTATTTTTAGGCTGAGCATAACATAGGGTTCTAGCTTTGATTCGGTAATTGTCGGTTTTGCCCTTTTGGCCTATAAAATGAGTTTTACAAATCATTTTGATACCAAACCTTTTTCTACTGATTTTAAATGATAAATAAAATATTTTGAGCCTTTTGGAATAATAAAAATATCAGCTTTACTTATGAAACCCGAAAATCGCTTAAAACCGTCTTTTTACGCGTTTTAAACGCATAGTATGTATTAAAACTATTTTAAATATATAAGACTTGATACCTACTGATATTTTTAGTAAATTCTTATACTTTAACAGTAAGCAAAATTTTTAAACTCAGATTTCCGAATTTGACCCTTAAACCTTATGTGAAATTACCAAAATGCCCCTTCGGTGCATAGTTTGGTTATAAATGATAAATTTCACATATATGCAATACCCTACTGATATAACTTATCAAATTAAGTATTTTTACTGATTATATCAGACATGAAACTCAGATTTATATTAAATCTCTTTTATAACCTTTTAAATGACCAAAATACCCTTATGGGGCATAATTTGAGTTCATATTCGTTTTGGGCATAATAGGAGATATCTTACTGATGTCATAACATATTTAAGGCATATTAACTTAGGAAACCTGTATATGACTCTTATGGTTACACTTAATGCATTTTTCGTGTTCGGTTCGGCTTTTGTAACTAGTTTGCATAAATTGACCGAAACGGGTCAAACCTTATCATTTTTGTCTCAAAATCCAGAATGTGTTTAGTTTACCCATATTACACAAGTCTCCAAACTTGTCGGGTCTAAATCACATTCTATTCCGGTCTTCGCTTAATCGTGCGTTTGAACCGTAACTTCTTTTAAAACTAACCGGTCTAAGTTTAGGCTTAATTAAAGACCCGTTAGGAATCTAATAGGTTATTAAAAACCTTTGTTCCGGATTAGGAGACCCGGTAAAAGCTACTTGCACTTGCTGTTTGTGAATTATACTTGCTCAGGTAAATACTTTTAACTTATTTTCCCTTATACGGGCTTGGGGTACGGTATATAAAATACCGCTTGGTCGGGCATTGAATTGTTAATCATATGAAGGTTAATTTATTGAGATGACCCGTTTAATCTGTTTTGTTTTCTTAAAGCCTTTGGGCGGTTAATGACCATGTCCCGGATATCCTTGGCATCATTTTAAGAAATGGCCACGACCTAAGCATGGGTTGTAGGCGTACACCCGACAGTGCATATATAAATAATAAGGTATAACCGCCGGTTTCGGGAATAACTCGCCGCGGGACTATTTCATGTGGTGTGTCTATTAATCTTTAACCCAGTGTTAATCCGGGCTACTGAACGTATAAGAAACATGTAATTCTTTTACAAGTTTATATATAAATAATTATCCCAAGTTATAAAATGTTTTGTGCCTTGTGCATTCAAATCAATTTTTCTAAACCTTTTCAAAATGAGTCAGTTAGTTGTATTTACCAGTGTAAACTGACGTATTTTCCCAAAAAGGCTAAGTGCAGGTACTAATCGAAATAGGCTGGCTTCTCCTTAGCATCAATAAGAGTCTTGCAAGCTTGGATGCATTTTAAGTCTGATGAATTATGTTTCCTTTTTATTTTGATCCACCTGTGGATCCTTTACAGTCCGGTTGTAATACCTTGATATTACTTTATATTCGGTTTGTAATGTGATTCATCTTTTGCTTCCGCTGTGCATTTAAAATTGTGTTGTTTGACTATGATGATATCAACTACGTCACGATACTCCCCACCGGGCCCACCGGTAATACGTGGAAATATCGGGGTGTGACACTATACCTTTTATTACCAAGTGTTAATTATATATTTCACCTATATCTTTGAATATATAAGCATATATATTCTAAGAATACAAGAGCACGTATAATACACACGAGAACATACGTATTCCTATACGTGCAACAAAATGCACATTCACCTAACACTTGGTGAAAACACATTTATACAACTACGATATAAATCACGATACAAGAATATATATATTTGGCGAAATATATATATACACTAAACAGTTATCAGTTAATACATCTAAAGACACAGTTCAGCTAATAACAAAGACATACAAGTCTTAACACATATTCAAGATAAAAGACTTGTATTCAAGTCATTACAAGACCGAAGTGTCTAACAAATGTAGAATGTTTGTAGGTCGTGACACTATTCAGGACGACCGTACGTCAGATCACAGTTACTTACCATTCACGGACACATTTCTGTGAGTTCATGTCCCCTATTCATTTTATATGCTTTACAACTTTATAACTATCGGGGAAAATACATGTTCAATTGTATGTTAAGTCATGGAATGAAACACCTTAGGTCATGTGTGATTAGGTTATACATCTAAGCACCATTAATCTAGTTTGGACCTAGGTACAGAGGGTTAGATCTAATGGGTTTTGGCGAGCCCCACTCTTGGTCGGGGACCCATACAGAAGAGTGCGTTTGTGTCCCAGTCGATGGTAGTTGACACGAAATCGTCTAGGTTTGGATTGCTTCCTAATTCGTCACACATATTAATGTCCTCGCAAAACATTAATGATCAACGATTTCATTGACGCTTTACATACTACATCTTTACATACTGGGTTACATTTTATACAACTCACATTTTACGGATACATTTTATACAACTCACATTTTACAAGATACATCTTATACCTCTAAACTGCATGAACTCGCCAACTTTTGTTGATGTTTTCAACTTAACATGTATTTTAGGTAATTAGTGGACCATGTCGGAGATTTTAGACAAGAAAACAAGTATCTAGACTCCATGCCATCATTTGAAGGCTTTGCCCATTATATACCGCCTCTTTGCGGTGATATAGTGGTCAAAGCTTTGACATTTTAAGACTTACATTTTGATTTATAAAAAATGACAACTTATTTTCATTTGATGGTTGGTAACCAATACATTTAAATTATGTTGCGTTTTTTTGGAACGATTCTGACAATGGCATTGGAGCTTGTTTTTATTCATTTAGTATGTTCACTTATATTGTTATGCAATGAGAACCGATCAGATCACACCTCGCGCTTCCGCTATGAGAGGGTGTGACAGTTTTCCCATGAAATGACTGTGTGTGTTATCATGATTCCTTGTGTAGAATGAATGCACATGATTCTGTTGATGTAGCTTTGATTTAATGAAACAGTGTTGGCTTGATGATATTTAGGATGTATGTTGTGGTGAAAATGATGAAATGTGTTCCTGCTGGATTTAATGAATAAAACAATGTTAGAAAAGGTTGGATTAGATCTATTTTGATTAACGAACATGATGAACTATTTGAAGGTGCTATGAATATTTGAAATTGTCGTGTTTTGATCTGATTTGGTGATTGTACGGTAGAATAAAACATGTTAAGGTAATGTGATTGGTTCGTACTGATCTGAAAAAGGGTTTTAGAAACATCAGCAATGGTTGCGAGTCGAAACCTATGGTTGCGACTCGAGACCACTTAGTGACAACTCGAAACCAGACATCACACAACATGGGTGTCACACCCCTTTCTAAGGCGGAAGCACGAGGTGTGATCCTGAAGGTTCTCATTGCATACGAATGGTAAACATACTACATGATCATAAAATAAACTCCACTTGCCATTCATAGTTTAACATTCCAAAATGAAAGTTAAGTTAAAAGTTTACATCACACATAATATAATTGTTTGAAAAGTTTACAACTTCATTTCAAAAACAAATATCAAGGTTTAGTTCATTATATCTCCGCAGTGGGCGGGAGATAACGAACAAATCCAGCAAAAGTGGCATGGAGCATCGACACAAAATGACTTGAAACATAAACAACCATCCTGAACAAGGAGACCGCACGTACATCCACCTAGTTACCTGAAATACATGTAAGTTTTGAAAAATCGTCAACAAAAGTTGGTGTGAATTCATGCAGTTTTGTGTAAAACATTTAAGTATTTGTTGTAAGAATCATGGTATGTAATTGTACTTGAAAAAGTATTATGTAAATGAAAGAAAATTAAGATCGCTGATGGTTTGCGAGGCCATTAACATGTGTAACGACATAGGAAGCATCCAAACCATAGGCATTTTACTTGTCGGTTCACGACTAGAGGCACAAAAGCACTCATGGTGAAAATGTGGCCAAGAGTGTGGCTGCCTGAAACCATTATATCTAACCTTTTGTTCCGCGATCTAGGTATTACGCTAATTAATGGTGCTTATGACACCCTATTCATGACATGATCTATAGTATCATTCCTTAGTTTTGTTTCTACGTACCACAGTACATGTATTTTCCCCAGGTTTAGAAAACAAGAAAATGTTTAAAAGTGGGGACATGAACTCACAGTTTTGCGTAACTTGCA
Source organism: Helianthus tuberosus (assembly GCA_030545235.1). Classification (NCBI taxonomy): domain Eukaryota; kingdom Viridiplantae; phylum Streptophyta; class Magnoliopsida; order Asterales; family Asteraceae; genus Helianthus; species Helianthus tuberosus. The sequence goes on from CM060443.1 coordinate 86,473,013, forward strand.
TCGTAAACTTCACCGGCTGTGTTCGTAAGCGTCATGACCTATATTTGTTCTATGTACGTTAGTCACTAGACTTGTAACACATAAGTACAAGTCACCATCTTTAGTTTATGTATTTGTCTTGTATAAATTCATCATGTGTGTGGGTCGTGCCCTTATGTGTCGGGTCTCGCCTGTTCGTCGTGTTCTTGTATTTTGAATTTGTATTGTTCTCTCATAAATATATATTTTGCTTTCAAAAATATATATTTGTTTATGTAGTATTTGACAACCGATAGGTGTTAAAATAATTACATTTTTAACTTGTCCAAAAAGGTTACTTATATTATTTTTCCAAAAATAAATATAAGTCTTTTGTTAAATAATATCTTCAATATTATTTTTGTGCAAGTATACTTAGGAAATTATACTTGTATTCTTATGTATACTTGTGTATTTTACATTAATTTCAAAAAATCAATACTTTGATTTTTAATACTTTTCGGAATTATTTTTCTTAAAAATAATACATTTTTAAGACTTGTGTGAAATATATATATATTTTGTCATGCTTGGAAATATATATATATATATATTTATTTTTGTTATTCACCCGATTTTGTATAATTTTACTACTTTGTAATCATTATATATATTTGTCCAAATATATATTTATGTCCATACTTGTCCATAAATTGTCCAAGTCCGAAATCCATTAAGGAATATATTTATACAAATACAGTTTCTTGTATTTGTCCATACACCCTTTCATGAGTTATTTTGTATGAATATTCATAGGTATTTGTGTGACAATTGTCAAAATTTGCATGTATCCGTACAATAATTAGACAATGATTAGTGCTTAATGACTGGGCTGATTTAACATTTATGACATGAATGCGTTCTGATTATTGTTATCATACATACATGTGCATCATATATTGCAAAATGTCATATCATTATTGCATGCAACACTTATTGATTTAAATGATGCACGAAACAGAGATAGCACAGTTACCAAACAAATCAGAAAAAAGCTGACGGAGTTCAGTACATAGACAAACATGGTATTGAGACACAGAATGAGCCAGAAACCAAGAGTTACACTAGTATAGTGTGTAGGAAAGTATGGATCATAAAACTGCCTTCCTAGAGATAGTTTAAGTGTCGGAAAGTGCCTAAAACTCACATAAACTGCTGAATTCAGCAAAAATCAGCATTTAAACAACTTAATATTATGCAGAAATATGGTTAAATGGTCCAAAATGCTTTCCTAAGTGTCGGGAATCACAACTGTCACAAAAGGTAACAAAAAGCACACTAAACTGCATAGTTTAGCACCTTAACGAACCGGTAACCAACCAAACAACCGGACACTACCCGAAACACCAAATTTTCACTAGAAGCATTGTTTTATCATTTCTAAGCTAGTTATGGTCCCCGAACATCATAACACACTATATAACATTATAACAACTTATAACCTAACTAAACCCCTTAGATTTCAACTAACTAACTTAACTAATTTTTACAAGCTAACCAAGACCCCCCCCCCCCTTTGTTGGACGGTTAGACAAGGGTGGCCCACCCTTGATTTTTCTTGTTTATTTTATTAGATCTTGTTCCATCTTTTGTAGCACAATATACAATGGGTTAAGGCTTGTTAGGAGATAATACATAAGACCTCAAGTATCATAATCTTTCATTCTCATAAACTCACAACACACAAAACTCTCTCCCTCTTCTCCCTCTAGTCTTGGCTGAGAACAAGGCCACACACCACCACCATCTTCATCTCATTCTCATCCGTTTTCAAGTAATCACAAGGTGTAAGAAGCTTGTTTAAGGAGCTAGGAGCCTTTGGAAGTGGAAGGACCTCTCTCACAAGCTATTAACCACCAAATTAATCATCATCTTCATCTTGTGTTCATCCCTAGCCTTGTGCTAGTAGTAAGACCTTCATAATCTCATTTTACATCTTGTTTAGTTGGTTAAAAGATGATACAAGTAACTAATCATGAAGAACACTAATGATCAAGAACATAATCTTTAACATAAGGCTAAAATCACTATGAATCATGTTGTTTAAGTGTTATTATGCTTCTTGATTGTTGATTGTTTGTGTTAATGATGTTAAACATCATATGAACTTGCTAGATTATGATTAAAGACATGATCTAGCAAGATGAGAGGATGGTTATGTTATAAATCAAGATGATCATTCTTATGTGAAACATGAACTTGAAAGGTAAAATGTTTTTCTTGAATAATAATGATCAAAGTGTAATGTAAGTCATGTAAATATGTGATTTTAAAAATAATTTCTCAAGAAACTAAGTTAAAATACAAGATTTATATAAACTTGGTTCTTAAAGAAACTAACCACACTTTTAGTGGTTAATCAAGGGTAGAAACATGTTAATGACAAGAAGAATTCAAAAAGAAATATTTTTAGAAAATCATTTTACAAGTTGTAAACATCTAAGATCTTCAAGAATGATGTATTTAAACAAATAAACACACTTTAAAGGGTAACCAAGCTTACTAAACACTCTACTAAGTTACTACAAATTTTTTATTAATTTTCAAGTTCATGAAGTTGTGTAAATAGCTTGATTTTGGCACTTGGTAAGTATAGTTTGATTTGTTGTTGATTGTGATGATTTATAAAAGAAAATGATATGCTTTGAAAGCATGGAAACCTCCATTTTCAAGGGGAAACTATGGCAAAAATTTTCTAGAAATTTAACACTTAGAAAAATATTTTTAAACAAGTATTTGCAAGTATATTTTAACCATGATTTTTCATATAAAGTTTGCCATAATTTTTGTTACAAAAATTACAAAATATTGGAGGTTGGTTTTGATAATAAAAGTGACTAAATATGTATTTAGGAGAATATATATTTAGATGTCACCATGTGTGTGATTACTTGTATATTATGTGTATTAGTTATATTATTTTAGGACTTGAAATAATATAACTCACCAAAATACCAAAAAAAAATTACAATACAAAATATTACAAAAATTCCAAGAAATAAATATATAATTTACCCAAAATTGGAGAAACTGAAAAAGGAATATAACTTACATAAATATTCCGGAAATAAATTTATGAGTATATTTTGGTAAACGGTATTTTGGACACCAAGAGAACAAAAATATGATTTTTACAATTATTACAAAATTATATCGTATTTTTTGACAAGAAGAAATCATATTATTTTTGGGAAAGAAAAATACATATATTTTCTTGAATTACTAGAAAATATACTATTTTTGGAGAAAATATATATTTTCTTAAATAAACATAGAATATATTATTTTTGGGTGAAAAATGGATTTATAAATATTTTCTATGATAATCTTGAAAATATATTATTTTTGAGAATTATATGAAAATATAAATAGTTTTGCCAAGAAAAAGTATATATAAAGTTCTATAAATGATTTCTTAAAAATATATATTTTAAAGAATATATATTGGTGAATTTTTTTATTAGAAATATTATTCCGGAAAAATAAATACGAAAATTTAGTATAAGAATACTTAATAAACACAATAAAAATACGTATTCTCGTACGCATAAATACACCGGAATACGCCACCGATACTTGGCAAAAATATACAAGTTTAAGAATACGAGTATGAATACGCCCATCCTTGGGGAAGTTATACATGTACAAATACATTATGTGTCAAGTTAAAATATATTACTTTAACAAATATTCCAAAATTTAATAAATATAATTTAAGTTAAAATATTTATTATTTTAACAAATAATTATACACATTGGGATAACATTAAGACACAAGGAAACATAACTCAAAGATGTTAATTAAGACTAAAAGTCAATGCACTACCCATCCGTCTAATAAACCATAGTACGTTTGTAGGTAGTCGTGTGAACAAGTAGCCACTTTGAGTTACATCGGATTCGAGACGCAAGACTGTGAGTTCATGTCCCCCTTTTCTTTTAACTGTTTTTCAGTTTTACAACTTCGGGGGTGAAGTACATGTTACAAATTGTTTACAAACGTTTACATATGGTATGGTTAGCTAAGGAATGAACTGTTGGTGGGTACAACACTTTAGACCATTAATCCTCGTAGTAGGACCGAGGGACATGAGTGATAGATCTATTTGGGTGTTGCGAGCCCCACCCATGAGGACCAGGATTTGGCCCATGAGGTGACTATGTCTTCCAGCCGGAAGCCCGGTACAAAATCCGCTAGGATTGAGCCTTCCTGCATCAACTCACACATATTAATGGCCTTGCAAACCATTAATTGATCTGTTTCCTTGTTTGCTTTCATACACAAATACATACATACTTACAATGATTACAAAGTCTATTCGAGCTCACATACAAAACACATGAACTCGCTCAACTTTTGTTGATGTTTTCAAACTACATGTATTTCAGGGAATTGAAATGGATCTGGCGGGCACTGAAGTTTTACAAGTTGTGTCTTCCAAATAAATGATGTCATCCCACCTTTTGTAGGGTTTGGAGTGGATGTCTCATCCCAGATGAGACATACATTTCAAAGCCTTGTTTTATCGTTGTATCGTGTCAAATCCGTTATGGAACTTCAAACTTTGGTTGTTATGTATTTCAAACTTGAAGTCTGTGTTTAAAACAATGTTGGTTGTAATGTGTTGAAACTTAATTTATGGATGAACATCATGGTTTTATCATATAGTTGTTTGTTATGGTTGAATGCAGTGATATTAAGCAAGTCACACATAATCACGCTTCAGCAAAAGTCAGGGTGTGATAGTTTGGTATCAGAGCTTCGATTGTAGCGAACTAGGATTCTTTCTCGAGTCTAGACTACAATCATTAGGGCTCTCACGAAAATATTTTTACAACATATTTTTCATTGCATACACAAAACGCCCAGATCCATGGAACAAACGTTTTACAAAAGGAAAGGCAAAGAAACACAATGCAAGGTCACATTGGTGGTTTACTCTGCATGGGGTAGACTAGGAAAGATAGAAAACATTTCATGAAGGATAATGTGAACACATGATTGAGTGATAACTGTCTTGATTGCATACTAAGTGATAGTGGTTAATATATGTGCACATGTTATGATTGCTATGTTATAGGCATCATGTCATCTTCAGAGAGTGGGTTGTCAGATACCCATGACCCGATGGCTTTCGTACCAGACGATGAGGTGATACCCGATCCAGAGATATTTACGTCAGCCACTGAGAGTGATCCTGACATGCTATCCGAGGACAAGGACGACTTCTAGCCATTCGCTCTACCAGACTTTGGCGATGATTTACCTCTTGCTGATGGTTTCACTAGCGAGGATCCTTTTGTCATTCCTGCTCCAGTCCATGATCACCTCATCATTGCTCACCCCGATGGTGAGCACATCATGGCTCCGATCCTTGATCCTGTTCCTCTTGTGGTCATCCCCTCGAGGATTGGCCTTTCGATGACTTGTTCGATGACGATGTCGATTTGTTTGTTGACGGTCCCTCAGTTGACGCCCTGGGTGATGGGGAGATTGATGAGGATGTTGTAGCTGTCCCACCTCCTGTTGTTCCTGTCGTTGAGATATCTTCTGACACCAGTCTGCACTCGGTTTCAGACTCCTTTGAGTCTGTGACTTCTTCATCTTTACAGGCGGCCGGATTGCAGCGTTTTGCTACTGACCCCGACGATGACACTGCTACATCTGCTGCACCATCTCCTGCTCATGATCCCACGCCTCCACACGACCACGAGCATGTCCCCGATCCAGTGATGTTGCACCTGTTGACCCTGAGCCGATTCCTGCTCATGACCATGTCCCGTTTGGGTTACCTGATATTGCACCTCTTATTCCTGACCCAGTTCCTGCACCTGTTGATCTTCCGGTTGTTGAGCCATTTAATCCTCCACCCGCACCCGCTGATGTTGCTCCTCTCCCTCCTATAGAGTCTGATGTCCACCGCACTGATTTGCTGATTACTTTCTTACAGGACATCCCTGCACCCCGTCCAGGGGAAGGTACTTCAGGTCAGCAACCGAGTTTCGGTCCTTTTGCTTCGGCAGCTTTTCCTCAGATTCCTCAGACTGCACCGTTTGCTCCGTTCACTTCTTCACCGCTTGATGAGCTATTCCGATGGTTCCCACCATACTCTATGCTGATCTCAGCCCCCTATCATCCCTCCCATTTTGTTGGCTACACACAGGATGAGTTGCTTTTATCGCTTCAGTTACAGTTTGAGGTATTGAGTCGCAGGGTTTTGGAGCTTGAGCTGACTCCACGTCCTCCACCTTATCCCTGCCAGTCTACTTTTGTTCCTCCACATTCATCACCATCTCCTTTTTCACACCCACCTGCTGCTCTTATACCTTTTCCAGGTTTTGATGCTCGTTTCCTTACTGTCGAGCAACAAATAAGTTATTTGCTTCATCGTGTATATGAGCTCGAGAAGGAGCTTGCACATGTTTGCAACTTTCTTTTCTTCCCTCCTCCACCTCCACCATCAGCATAGTTAGTTTTTGGTTTTGTGTAGATTGCATTACTTTTGGTGAGAGCTGTAACACCTGTGCCTCCACGGCCATCAAACAAATACCGAACCAATGAAATATTGTATTTCATACTTGGAATTTGTAAAAATATGTGTATCGTTTACACATATCAACTCTTGTTCGATTCCAAACTCTAAATCGCTTTCTGGAAGGTTATACGCGCACCGACGCGTAAATATAACCAGTTTAATGCAACGAACACTCCGGAATAGTGACATAGGCTTAACATACCTTAAATAACCTTTACATAACTTAGAAATAAGTTTTGAAGGCTTTGGTATGGCAAAAAACAAATTAATTCGCTTACAGGGACTAAACTTGACAAACTGCGAAAATATGACGATTCGTACTGGAACAGACATTCCGGAACATGACCATAAGTTAAACATACCATAAATATCCTTCACATAGCTTAGAAATAGGCTTTGAGGGGTTCGGTGTGCTAAAATAAACTTTTGGCTCATTCAGGGACTAAAAGTGTCAAAAAGTGCACAAGTTTGCATTTTCGCGCATAACTTACGTTCTGAATACATCCGGACATCCAAAAATTTATCTAAGCACTAAAATATTTTATTTTAGTGTTTGACATAAAAAAAAAATCCATTCGTCACGCATTTTGGATTGTTTTTCACGCTTGTGCGCATTCCGTCGTAATTAGCGAACATCGCGTTCGTACGACCAAACGAACCAACATCCGACATATTTTTGAGCATGTTTCATGTACACAATGTTTAGGCATCATTTTAGGGCCTTAAAGTTGGCTTTACTGGCCTTAGAAGTGTCAGAAATGTCATTAAACATCAACAGGGACTGAAACTGTCAATTTCAAACTTGTTTCTGATCTGTGCAGGCCAGGCGGCCCGCGTGACATCTGAGTGAATCCTCACGCGGCCCGCGTCAGTCTCTCTGATCAGATAATAACAAACAGTCAGCATGTTCCAGCTGTTTTAACCACAACCACAAGCTCACAACTTGCCTATTCAGCTGATAAGGACCAATTTGAGCTACCACAACTTTGCAACACATGTACGGAAAGGATTCGAGCACGGTTTCCATGAAATGATCTTAACGGTTACCCGAAAACTATAAATACACCACCCCCCATGCTTCAAAATTACAAGAATTCTGATTTGAGAAGCTCTAAGTTGAAACCATTGTTTCATACCTGAGCTACTTGGATCGGGATTAGCATTCGGGGACCCTTCGTAAGTATTCTTTCGTTCTTTTCTTTATTTTATTGCTTTTCGAGTCAGAAAGTCAAACTTTGTTTGACTTTCAGCGTTGACCAGCTTATGGTCAATGCGAAGTTCGTAGGAACTTCGCAACGTGAGTGTAATCACGTTGGTTATAGTCCCTTGGGACTATGCCTACTGATTACCACGTTGTCTAGGGTCGTAGGGTAAGCGATCTAATAAATCGCTTATACCTTCGAACCCGACCCAGTTTGGTCGATCATTAGGATCCGACCAAATACATTAGGTGACCCTAGTATAGGGCATAACCTTCCGAGGTTATACCTTATGGTCACATCGTTTAAGTAGTTGTATGATAGGTAGTTTATATGCCTTAGGTAAATTACCAGAATACCCTTTTCATGTATAATTGGTAATTAAGCATATGTAACCTAAACTTTTGACACATAACTGATTATGTAACATGTTTAGGCATATAACACGTTAAAGTAGCATAAGCTACCTTAATGGGTCGCGATGGGTCGAAAGCACTTAGGTTAGGTTTCATGTAGTATGTAGGCCTTGTTAAACCATATCATATGAGTTCCAATACTCATTTGGTTTACCAAGCCTCATCCTATCCGATCTCCCGATTTAAGTCCGGTTTATTTATATAGTTTTAGATTGCCGATTGATTCCGTGCTTCCTCTAGCTTTGTTTGGTTGTTGTTCAAGACTTCTAAGCATTCTCAGGAGAGTACATTATTCCCCTCTTTTACTGTTTTCAACTGTTTTGGGGTGACTCATATGTGCTAAATGTTTTAACAATGATTTCAAGAACGATTACAATAACAATTACAATGTGGTTTCAAGAACGATAACGATGGTTTCAAGAACGATTACAATGGTTTCAAAAACAATAACAATGGTTTCAAGAACGATTACAATGGTTTCAAAAACAATTACAATAGTTTCAAAAACAATTACAATGGTTTCAAGAACAATTTCAATAAAGTGAACAAACTTGTGGGTTGTAGTTACATAACCAATGACATTCATTAGCAATGATCAAGCCGACCAGTATTAGGTTATGGTACCATAGGATCTGACAAATCCCGTTATTCTCTATACCCATAGTTATGTGTGAGTATTTTGGGTAACGACTGAATCTGTAATTATTAATTTACCCTTTGGTAAGGGTTTGTTAAGAACGAGAACGAGAGCGAGTTGGAACGAGGATCGAGTCAAGAAGGTTTGAATGTTATTAGAGAATCGACCATAAAGTAGTTTCACAATTAAAACAAGAACGATTTGAACAATTAAAACAAGAACGATTTGAACAATTAGAACAAGAACGACTTGAACGATTTTACAAAATGTTTTAACGATTGGGTAAACATTGGGACATGATTTACATTTGATCATGCATTTACACGAAACATAGTATTGATTTAAACCAAGTTTTACTTCAATACTTTGTTTTGTGCGTTTCACCTATGGTTTAGTTGATGCATTTCACTAGCCATACATATCATTTTGGTTATACATATTACATGATTTACATTGGACATGAACATTACTTTGGTGGTTTGGTTTGATTAAGTGATTAAGTAACGATGCGTATGTAATATGATATAAACACGGTGGATACGCCGCTGGTACTTCCTATATATAAGTGTTTGTATGGTATTACATATTGCAGCGGTATTTGAATCATTTCAGTTTGAGACATAGAACATTTTATACAAGTAATATACTTTTCACAAGACATTGATTTATAAACAACTTATCTTATACAAACTCATTTTACATGGTTATTCATTTAATCATGCATTATTCTCTTATTGATACATATCATCTAAACTTATTATTTTTTTCACAAAGACAAAGCAAATTACAAGGTTCATGACTAAACATTTTCTTAAACAGAAGTCATGAATCTTATTTTCAACAAAACCAATGTATTCGCCAGCATTTCTTTGCTGACCTCGTTTTCACATATGTTTCAGGTATTGTTGGATGATATCGTTTGATAGGATGCATGCTCACATAGGACTGGACAAGGCCTTAGTGACTCAATAACAATGATAGGCTATGTTTAAATTGTGTATTTAGATTTCCAGATGATGTAATTATTCAATGTTTAATAAAACGAAACACTTTTTGGTATCCATGGTTATGAAACATTAATTCTGTTACAACACTCCCCGACGTTTCCGCCACGTTTTGTATGTTACACGTGGTCGGGGTGTGACAAGAGCACTACTATTGAGTCGAGATTATGAAGCCTTTTGAAGACCACTTTTTGACCATGTGATTTTTGTACATTGAATGACTTATTGGACAAGGGTAGTGTGACCCTATGTCCCTTTTGATGTGATACACGTTGTAAACAATGTAACTGTGATCGGTAATTAATGAAAGCTCAATCGTCATGTTCTCACTAAATACATTGTTGGGTTACAAATTTATGCTATAATTGTATTGTTGCATGATTGTTTGATATGATGATTGTTTATATATATGTACATACGACCTCTAGATAATTACTTATTTACTTAATGAATAAGACCTGACCTATCAAATCTTCTTATTAGAAGGAGAATGCCTCCTCGAAGGAACAATCAACTGCCCACGACCGAGGCAGAATTACAAGAGCGCATCTCACAGGCTATCACACAGCACGAGGCCCTTCGCTCCGAACACAGCGGAGGTACCTCAGGGAATAACCCACCTAACGATAATGTTTAAGTCACCTAAGACACATTACAATACGTTTGGACATTTCCAAGTGTGCTTTGCTAATGCTTTCTGTGAATGATGTTGCTTGTGTACAGGCTGTACCTATAAGCAGTTTTTGGACTGCAAGCCTCTGAACTTCGACGGCACTGGGGTGCCGTAGCTTTTGTGAGATGGGTTGAGAAGATGGATTCTGTTTTGCAAATGAGTAAATGTGCTCCATAGCATCAGGTCACGTACATTTCTGGACTGTTTCTAGATAGGGCTCTGTCATGGTGGAACCTTCAAGTTCAGACCTTGGGTGAGGCTACTACGTATGCATTGTCGTGGGATGAATTGAAAGAATTGAAGCGAAAGAAGTATTGTTCCCGAGCCGAAATCTAGAAGTTGGAAACTGAATTCTGGAATCTGAAAATGGAAGGTCCAAAGGTGGCTGAGTATGTGCAGAGATTTCATGATTTGTCTCATGTTGTTTCGTACTTGGTAGAGCTAGAGTTTAAGAGGATAGAACGTTTCATCTGGGGTTTAACACCACAAATTTTGAGCATGGTGACTGCTTCCAAGCCACCAACGATTACTGAGGCAATTGACTTGAGCGTAGCACTTACTGAAGAAGCAGTCAGGTTGGGCAAGTTCTCAATTTCTGAGACAAAGAAGAAAGAGACTCATGTGGAGTCGTCTGGGGAAAACAAGAGAAAGTTTACAAACTTCAAGAAAGGTACTCGGGCGAACAACAACCATGCCAACAAGCGCAGAGATGCTAATCCGCCAGTTGAGGCACAAGCTGGCACTCCAAATGCTGAGAACAAAGGGAAAGGGTACATGGGTACTCTACAAAAGTGTGATGTATGTCAGTTTCATCATGCCGGCCAGTGCAGGTTTAGGAAGTGTGGTAACTGTGGGAGAAATGGTCATTCTAAGGAAACGTGTTGGGTTGGAGCTGGTCATGGAAACGGTGGGCAAGGAGGAAATGGAAATGGAATTGGTAATGGTAACTGTGGTGGAAGTGGTTATGGGAACATAAATCAGGGAGGAAACAACAATCAGGGAGGAAATGGAAACAGGAATGGAAATAGAAATCAGGCGGAAATGGAAACCGCGGGGGAAATAATAACAACAACCAAGGTGGTAATGGGAATGAACGCGGCCAAGGTTGCTATGGTTGCGGTGATGTAGGGCATTTTAAGCGGGATTTCCCAAAGAATAACCAAGCCCGTGGAAGAGTGTTTAACATTAGAGCTAGTGAAGCTCGCCAGGATCCGAACGTGGTTACTGGTAAGTTCCCTATTAATCAACATTTTGCATCTGTGCTATTTGATACTGGTGCCGATTATAGCTTCGTCTCTCTAGAGTTTAAGAATATACTTGGTTTAGTAGCAAGTAAGTTAGACATCCCGTACTCGATAGAACTAGCTAATGGAAAGCCAGTAGAAGCCAACGTGGTGATTAGAGGTTGTGTTATAGAGCTTGGAGAGCGTGAGTTTTCAATAGATCTTCTGCCAGTTGAGTTAGGAAGCTTCGACGTTGTTGTTGGAATGGATTGGTTGTCGAGTAATCGTGCAGAGATTGTATGCAATGAGAAGATTATCCGCATCCCGATGGCGAATGAAGAGACGATTGTGATCCACGGGGAGAAGCATGATACGCCTCTGAGGATTATTAGTTGCTTGAAAGCACGGAAGTTTTTGCGTAAAGGATGTGTTGCCTTCTTGGCTCACCTTGTGGATAAGGAAGCCGAAGAGCCGAAGCTAGAAGATATACCTGTGGTTAGGCAATATCCTGTAGTCTTCCTCGAAGACTTGCCAGGATTACCTCCTCAACGACAAGTCGAGTTCAACATTGACTTGGTTCCAGGCGCCGTGCCTGCAGCCAAGGCACCTTATCGACTTGCGCCTTCAGAGATGCAAGAGTTATCAATGCAGCTTCAGGAGTTATTGGATAAGGGATTCATAGGGTCGAGCTTCTCGCCTTGGGGAGCTCCAGTGCTGTTCGTCAAGAAGAAGGATGGTAGTTTTCAAATGTGCATCGACTACCAGGAGCTGAACAAGTTAACCATCAAGAATCGGTATCCCTTACCGAGGATTGATGATTTATTCGACCAACTTCAGGGATCAAGCTACTATTCCATGATTGATCTTCGATCAGGTTATCACCAGCGGTGGATTCAAGAAGAAAATATACCGAAGACTGCCTTCAGGACTCGTTATGGACATTACGAGTTTCTAGTGATGCCGTTTGGGTTGACTAATGCACCGGCATTATTTATGGATTTGATGAATCGGGTTTGCAAGCCATATCTCGATAAATTCATGATCGTATTTATCGATGATATTTTGATCTATTCACAGACGAAGGAAGACCATGAGCAAACCTCAGAGCCATTCTAGAGCTGCTAAAGAAGGGGAAGCTCTACGCAAAGTTTTCAAAGTGTGAGTTTTGGATACGTGAAGTACAGTTCCTCGGTCACATGGTAAATGAGAATGGTATTCATGTGGATCCCACCAAGATCGAGGCAATCAAGAATTGGAAACTCCGAAGACGCCAACTGAGATCCGACAGTTTTTGGGTTTAGCAGGCTACTATCGCAGGTTCATAGAGGATTTCTCCAAGATAGCTCAACCATTGACCTCCCTTACTCAGAAGGATAAGAAGTATGAATGGGGATACAAACAAGAAGAAGCTTTTCAGCTGCACAAGAATAAGCTATGCGATGCACCTATATTATCCCTACCCAAAGGCACCGATGACTTCGTGGTCTATTGTGACGCCTCGCGTCAGGGATTAGGTTGTGTGCTAATGCAACGCCAGAAGGTTATCGCTTATGCTTCATGCCAACTGAAGGTCCATGAGAAGAACTACACCACGCATGATTTGGAGTTAGGCGCAGTGGTATTCGCTTTGAAGATCTGGCGACATTATCTGTATGGTACTCGATGTACTATTTTTACGGATCACAAGAGCCTTCAGCATATATTCGATCAGAAAGAGCTTAATATGAGACAGCGATGATGGGTTGAGTTGTTAAACGATTATGACTGCGAGATCAAGTATCATCCCGAAAAGGCGAATGTGGTAGCAGACGCCTTAAGTCGGAAAGAAAGGGTCAAGCCCATAAGGGTTAGGGCTTTAGAGATGATTATTCAGACGGACCTCACGTTACGTATCTGTGCAGCACAAAAAGAAGCTCTTAAGAAAGAGAACATTAAGGTTGAATATCTCCGAGGAATGGAGAAGAAATTGGTACCCAACGAGGAAGGAACCTTGTATTTTATGGGACGTATTTGGGTTCCGCTTTATGATGGTATTAGAGAGGTTATTTTTGATGAAGCTCATAAATCGAGGTACTCGATCCATCCAGGATCGGACAAGATGTACCAAGATCTGAAGGATTACTACTGGTGGCCAAAACTTAAGAGTGACGTTGCCATGTATGTTGGAAAGTGCTTAACTTGCGCCAAGGTAAAGGACGAGTATCAGAAACCCTCAGGTCTTCTGCAACAGCCAGAAATACCCATGTGGAAGTGGGAACAGATTTCTATGGACTTCATCACGAAGTTACCCAAGACTCCCAAAGGTCACGATACGATTTGGGTAATCGTGGACCAGTTGACAAAGTCTGAGCACTTCTTACCGATTAGAGAGAAAGATAACACTGGTAAGCTAGCTGAGCTTTACCTAAGGGAGATAGTAGCACGTCATGGAGTGCCTATCTCGATTATATTGGACATAGATGGACGGTTTGTGTCAAGGATTTAGTAATCCTTTCAAGAAGCTTTTGGTTCTCAGTTGAATCTGAGTACAGCTTTTCACCCGCAGACAGACGGGCATAGCGAGAGAACTATTCAGACGCTAGAAGATATGCTACGCGCTTGTGTAATGGATTTAGGTGGCAGTTGGGATACTCATCTGCCTCTGGTTGAATTTTCCTATAACATCAGCTATCATACAAGCATCCAAGCTGCACCGTTCGAGGCTCTCTACGGACGTAAGTGCCGATCGCCGTTATGCTGGGCAGATGCAGGTGACAGACAGATGGTTGGTCCTGAACTGGTCCAAGAAACAACTGATAAGATCATACAGATCCGAGAGCGCATCAAGGCGGCTCGTGATCGACAGAAGAGTTACGCGGATCAAAGACGAAAACCCTTGGAATTTGAAGTGGGTGATATGGTTTTGTTAAAAGTCTCACCTTGGAAAGGTGTAGCACGCTTTGGGAAGTGTGGCAAGTTAAACCCATGATATATCGGGCCATTCAGAATTCTGGAAAGGGTTGGTACAATAGCGTATAAGTTGGAGCTACCAGCGGAACTAAATGATGTTCACGATACATTTCATGTATCTAATCTGAAGAAAAGTCCAACTCAAGAGATAGTGGTCATCCCTGCAGATGAAGTGTATATAGACGACACACTCCACTTCACCGAAGAACCCGTTGAGGTTACAGATTGGAAGGTTAACTAAGACTCGGAGGAGTAGTGTCAAGCTTGTCAACGTTCATTGGAATACACGTCACTACCCAGAGTTTACCTGGGAGCGTGAAGATCGTATGAAAGCAAAATATCCACATTTGTTCCCTAACTCCCCTGCAGCTAATAGCGCAACTTAAAATTTCGGGACGAAATTTTCTTAACAGGGGGAGAATGTGACAATTGTCAAAATTTGCACGTATCCGTACAATAATTAGACAATGATTAGTGCTTAATAACTGTGCTGATTTAACATTTATGACATGAATGCTTTCTGATTATTGTTATCATACATACATGTGCATCATATATTGCAAAATGTCATATCATTATTGCATGCAACACTTATTGATTCAAATGATGCACGAAAGAGAGATAGCACAGTTACAAGACAAATTAGAAAAATGCTGACGGAGTTCAGTACATAGACAAACATGGTATTGAGACACAGAATGAGCCAGAAACCAAGAGTTACACTAGTATAGTGTGTAGGAAAGTATGGATCATAAAACTGCCTTCCTAGAGATAGTTTAAGTGCCGGAAAGTGCCTAAAACTCACATAAACTGCTGAATTCAGCAAAATTCAGCAAAAATCAGCATTTAAACAACTTAATATTATGCAGAAATATGGTTAAATGGTCCAGAATGCTTTCCTAAGTGTCGGGAATCACAACTGTCACAAAAGGTAACATAAAGCATGTTACATCCCCAAATTCCACAAGCGGAGTATCACCTCAGGAGGCGTGACATGACCAGGATCAAGCCACCAATCATATTGAACAATGTATAAAAGTAAATATAAAACCAACCACAATATAATTGGTGTCCTAAAGAAATCAACAAAGTTCAAGTTATCAGCGGAAACATAAAGTTTAAAATCAAAACATAAGTTATAAGTTCATTAAGTTTAACTTGGAACTCAACTGTCCATGTCCCACAACAACCCTGTCCTCCTGTGCAAGCTCCATCTAAGCACCTAACGACCTACAAGGCATATAGTAACAAATCAACAACAAAGTTGAGCGAGTTCACAGTTGGGTGTTCGTTTTAAGTTGTTTAAAAAACATAGGTTTCCTTTAGCTGGCTTTCTTGCCGTGGGGGTTACCCCATAGTTGAAAAACATGATTATCCGTTCTTTTTTTTTTTTACTCTGGCTCCCAGCCGTGGGGGCTACCCCATGAATATCCCACTAGACCCGTTACCATATCGACTACTGACTGAGAAAGTTGGGTGCCCTAAGTCAATGTCTATCATCATTAACGTGCCCAAATCCATTAGTCCACGCCCGTCCTCTGCGGCACAGTGTGAGGCTTGTCAAACCTAATAGCGCTATTTAACTAATGACCCGTTCGCCATTGGCCCAGAGATTAAGTCGATATAAAAATGAGGGACTTAAGGATAGAGTTTTTGGTCTAGTAACAATGTTATCACCCTTCAATTAGAGGGTGTAGGTACGTATTCTAACCAAGAGAATACGTAGGTTTCCTTTCAATCAATTACCCATTCCCAACCACCGGGAATCCCATGCCTTGTAGAAAGTGTGAACTCACCTTAGGTTAGCTCGGCAGATACACAAAAAGGTCACTTGAGCTATATGTGGTAAATCACGTCCTAACATGGTCACTTGTACAGTGTGCCTAACCAGTTGTACCCTAACATATCTTGTGCATCTGACTTGTGCGACTGGCCTTGTGCGACTGGCTTGTGCGATCGGTTATATCATTCCTAAAATCATACAATCCGATTCTCTAATCTAACAGTTTCCATATTTGCACACAATCAATCAACACAATCACCGTTTCTATCTCTACTTTAATCGATCAAATCATGGTTCTTATCACATAATTCATATGAACCCTAATCATGTTCAAGGCATACAAACAACTCATAACATTAAACTATCCGATTAAGGGTTTCAAATCATCATACAATACTTCATGTTCGACCATACAATTGATCCGATTACACATACATACAGCCGATTACATTCATTCGGTTCTAGATCATCATTAACATCACATGATTATCAACCCTATATTAATCTAACATACTACACATGTGAGCCGATTTACATGAATACTAACCTCATAAATTTATATCATAATCAATCATATATCATTCGTAAATCATTATGTAGGAACATATAAATCATAATATCATCTAACAAAACAATAATCATGAAACACTAACTGGTTAGTAGGTAGAACAAGGATGATCTGAATCAAGAAAGCTTCGAGGAAGAGGGGATATGGCCGTCGGCTTCGAGAGGAGAGAAAGAGAGCGAGTAGGGTTTGTGTGTTTGTTGTGTTTTTGCAAACAATGAGGAAGCAAAACCTCATAAGGGTTAGGTGTTGGTTTAAATAGGGGAGTGGGCCGAACCCTTGCATGGGCTGCCCATTGGTTTCGATTACAAAAGGTGTGGGCCGAGAGTTGTGTGGAACCAAAGCCCAAAGGCTTGTGCGATTGGATTTCATATACATACATTACACACATTCACATAACATGTAACATTTAATCATTCATTAAAATCAACGTATCAATTAATCACATAGAGTTCATACAAGTTACATCAAGCATAAAGATAGGTTCGGAAATGCGAGTTGTCATATCATCCCCAAGTTGAAAGAAATTTTGTCCCGAAATTTAGCACGTAGTCACTGAGGAAGCTAGTTAGGTTGAGTGGTTTTCCTGGGGTGTCACATCCTTCCCCTGTTGGTTTGGAATTTCATCCTGAAATTCCGCAGTAGCTTTAGCCTCAGTAGTGGTTGCGCTCTTCTCGAACAATTGGGGATACTTGTCTTTCATTTGGTCTTCTCATTCCCAGGTAAACTCTGGGCCACGATGGGAATTCCAATGAACTCGAACAATGGGTATTATAGTACGTTTGAGAACCTTAACATCTCGGTCCGTAATTTCTACTGGTTCCTCGACGAATCGCAGCTGATCGTCGATGATGAGTTCCTTGAGAGGAACTATGAGGGTCTCATCTGACAGACACTTCTGCAGATTTGACACATGGAATACGTTGTGAACTCCACTGAGTTCCTCAGGTAGATTCAGTCTATAGGCCACCTTGCCAATTCTCTCAACGATTTCGAAAGGTCCAACATAACGTGGATTTAGCTTGCCTCATTTACCAAAATGAATCACACCTTTCCAAGGTGAAACTTTAAGTAGCACTCGATCCCCAACCTGGAACTCGAGTGGTTTCCTGCACTTATCAGCATAGCTTTTCTGAGGGTCACGAGCTGCCGCCATTCGTTGTCGTATTTGGGCAATCTTTTCTGTCGTGTCGACGATGAGTTCTGGGCCAGTGATTTGGCTGTCACCAACTTCTGCCCAACATAAGGGTGATCGGCATTTTCATCCATACAAGGCCTCGAACGGAGCGGCCTGGATGCTGGTGTGATAACTGTTGTTATACGAAAATTCTACCAAAGGTAGGTGTTTTTCCCAGCCGTTACCAAAGTCAATAACACATGCTCGAAGCATGTCCTCAAGAGTCTAGATGGTGTGTTCAGACTGTCCATCTGTCTGTGGATGATACGCTGTGCTCATGTCTAGATGTGAACCAAAGGATTTGTGCATCGCTTGCCACAAATCAGAGGTAAAATGACTATCACAATCAGAAATGATGGAGGTTGGCACCCCGTGCCTCGAGACTACTTCCTTCAGGTATATGTCTGCTAGAGTGGAGAACTTATCCATTTCTTTAATAGCCAGGAAGTGTGCAGACTTGGTTAGTCGATCCACTATCACCCAAATGGTATCATTTCCTCGTTGAGATCTAGGTAAGCCAGTAACGAAGTCCATGGAAATTTGCTCCCATTTCCATGTGGGGATCTCTGGTTGCTGAAGTAGGCCTGATGGCTTCTGGTATTCAACATTGACCCTAGCGCAGGTCAAACATTTACTAACATAGGTCGCTATGTTAGCCTTCATGTGGGGCCACCAGTACGTAGTCTTGAGATTGTAGTACATCTTATCTGAACCAGGATGTACTGAGTAACGAGACTTGTGAGCTTCATCCATCACAAGCTCACGTAGATTACTATAAAATGGAACCCAAATGCGCCCTGCCAGGTAGTAGGCACCGTCTGCCTTTAGTTCTAACCGTTTCTCCAATCCTCACAGGGACTCAGCCCTGAAGTTTTCTTCTTTCAATGCTTTGACCTGAGCATCACGAATTTGGGCGGGAAGACTAGAGTGAATGGTAAGCTGTAATGCACGTAGAAGCTTAGGTTTGGTTTCTTTACGACTAAGGGCGTCAGCCACAACATTGGCTTTGCCTGGATGGTATCTGATTGTGCATTCGTAGTCGTTAAGGAGTTCGACCCATCGACGCTGTCGCATGTTCAACTCCTTCTGATCGAAGATATGTTAGAGACTCTTGTGATCGGTGTAAATGGTGCACTGGGTACCGTACAAGTAATGTCTCCATATCTTAAGAGCAAACACCACTGCTCCCAACTCCAATTCATGAGTAGTGTAGTTCTTTTCATGAACTTTAAGTTGGCGTGATGCGTAAGCAATGACTTTTTCACGTTGCATCAGCACACAACCAAGTCCTTGGATTGATGCGTCACAATAAACCACAAAATCGTATGTGCCTTCAGGCAATGAGAGAATAGGAGCACTACAAAGCTTCAACTTCAGCTGCTGAAATGCGGATTCCTGGGCATCACTCCAACGGTAGGTGACACCCTTCTGAGTAAGAATAGTAAGAGGCTGCGCAATCTTTGAGAAATCCTTGATAAACCTTCTGTAGTACCCCGCCAATCCCAAAAATTGGCGGATTTCAGTTGGAGTTCGAGGTGCAGGCCAATTCCTGATTGAGTCAACCTTGGATGGATCAACGTGTATCCCATCCTTATTAACCACGTGGACTAGAAAATGGACTTCACGAAGCCAGAAGTCACATTTCGAGAACTTAGCATAAAGCTGTTATGTTCGAAAAAGTTCCAAAATGAGTCACAGATGACGCTCGTGTTCCTCCTGACTCTTGGAATAAATCAGGATGTCGTCGATGAACACAATAAAGAACTTATCTAAGTAGGGTTTCCACACTCGGTTCATAAGATCCATGAAGACCGCAGGTGCGTTGGTCAACCCGAAAGGCATAACCAGAAACTCGTAGTGTCCATAACGTATCCTGAATGCCGTTTTGGAGATGTCCTTGTCTCGGACTCTCAACTGATGATAGCCCGATCTCAGATTAATCTTAGAGTAAAAGCTCGACCCTTGCAACTGGTCGAACAGGTCATCAATACGAGGAAGAGGATAACGATTCTTCACGGTCACCTTGTTGAGTTCACGATAGTCTATGCACATTCGAAAGGTACCGTCTTTCTTCTTCACAAACAAGACTGGAGCTCCCCAGGGCGAAGAGCTAGGACGGATGAAACCCCTTGTCCAAGAGTTCTTGTAGTTGTGTAGATAGTTCTTCTAGTTCAGATGGGGCTAAACGATAAGGAGCACGAGCTATAGGCGCTGCTCCAGGAGCTAGCTCGATTTGAAACTCGACCTAACGATGAGGTGGAAGTCCAGGTAATTCCTCAGGGAATACCTCAAGAAAGTCGGGTAAAATTGGGATATCTTCTATCTTCTTTTCCTTCATGGAGGTGTCAGTAACGAGAACTAGAATAGCAGTGTGGCCCTTTCGCAAACACCTCTGGGCCTTAAGAAAAGAGATGATGCTCACAACAGCACCACTCTTGTCACCACGAATAACGAGAGGTTCCTCACCAGAACGAGGAATGCGGACGATTTTCTCCTTGCAAAGAATCTCTGCTCGATGATGGGATAACCACTCCATCCCAACGACGACATCGAAGCTACCAAGAACGATGGGGATGAGGTCGATAGAGAAGGTCTGGCCAGCTAAAACGAGATTACAACCCTTAGCTATGTACGTGGCCTCAAGACTTTTACCGTTTGCTAGCTCTACAACATGCTTGGTGTCTAAGGGGATTGGGGTACGCCTAAGCATCTGACTAACTTTTAAGGACACATAACTAGTATCGGCACCCGAATCGAATAAAAAAGAAACAAAGAAGTCATCCAGTAGGAACTTACCCGTCACAACGTTGGGGTCGTTCCTTGCATCGCCTAGACCAATCACAAAAGCACGTCCCCTGGCACCATTGCCATCGTTGTTACCCCCATTGTTGTTCCCATTTCCCTGGTTGTTGTTGTTGTTCTGATTCTGGTTCAGCTGGGGGCAGTCTCTTTTGAAGTGGCCTTCAGCACCACACTGAAAACATCCTTTATTGTTACCTTGCTGTTGACGCTGATTCTGCGGAGGCTGCTGCTGCTGTCGCCTCTGATTTGTAGGATAGAGACTCCTATAATCTTTTGCTACATGGCCTGGTTTGTTACACCTCTAACAGTTTCCCTTGCTACACAGCCCGTTGTGGTGCAAGTTACATCGATTGCACTTAGTGTGGCTTCCCTTGTACCCACCCTGACCTTGGTTACCAGAAGATTGTTGACCAGGGCTCTTGTAGTCGTCAGTCCTTCGCTGCTGAGATTGAGACTGAATAGAAGTTGAACCCTTGTTTGAATTTCCATCCCATTTGCGCTTGTTGTCACTAGGAGCATCAGATGTAGTGGTAGCACTAATACGCTTTGGCAGCTTATTCTGCTCAACTGCCTGATCAGTGAGACGGTGGGATAGTCGTATGACCTGCTGAATCGTGAGAAGGTTAGCCGAATTCACCATACTCTGAATCTCTGGCACTAAACCCTTGATGTAAAGCTCAATACGTTTGCAGGGAAGATCCCCCATGGTTGGACACAATGCAGCTAGTTCATTCGATCTTATAGTATATGCCTCGATTTCAGACCCCGTCATCTTTACATTGTAGAACTCCACTTCTAGCTTATGAATGTCATCACGATGATAATATTCCTCTTTGATCAGATCTTTGAAGTCATTCCATGGGGTGGCATTAGCAGCTGCCAACCCTAGCATTTGAACCTGAGCGTTCCACCACGTGAGCGCACTACCTTCAAGAGTTCCTGTAGCAAACTTCACCCTACTAGCAACAGGGCATTCACACATTTCGAAGACATATTCAATCTTCTCGAACTAGAGGAGGAGACCTACAGCTCCTTCTATACCACTGAAGGTACTAGGTCGACAGTCCATAAAGGTCTTGAACGTACACACGGGAGGCTGAGCATGCTGACCTGTCGTGCGAGAAAGAAAAGACAAGATTAAGCACGAGAGTTTGTTCGCGAGAGTAGGATCTAAACATCCTATGATGGGTTGATATGGCAGGTTATACCTCCTGCTGGAGCTGCTGCGAGTGCCTCAGCAACTCGTTCGTTGATTAGAGCCGTCAGCTGAGCTTGAGTCAAGTTCAGGCGTCCACTCATGATCTTCACATCGAAGGAAACACAAGTGAGAATAGTGTCGCGAAAGTGCGAAAGTATGGGATGACAGAAGAGAGCAAGCACACAGGGTTTCAAGCAATAATTGTTACGCTAACTAAGCATACCATGATCGATGCACTACTTAAACTATCAGGCAGGCAAAACAAACGCAAACCATGTTACCTATAGTGTTGAGTCTTGCACGTGGAGCGAAGTGTTGTTGTGGATCGTTGAGCACTGTACAGGTTATAGTATGGTTTTGTCAAAAAGCTTTTCCCTTTTTAAAACTAATTTCACTATAACCAATGGCTTTGATACCAATCTGTCACACCCCCAAATTCCACAAGCGGAGTATCACCTCAGGAGGCGTGACATGACCAGGATCAAGCCACCAATCATATTGAACAATGTATATAAGTAAATATAAAACCAACCACAATATAATTGGTGTCCAAAAGAAATCAACCAAGTTCAAGTTATCAGCGGAAGCATAAAGTTTAAAACCAAAACATAAGTTATAAGTTCATTAAGTTTAACATGGAACTCAACAGTCCATGTCCCACAACGACCATGTCCTCCTGTGCAATCTCCATCTAAGAACCTATCGACCTGCAAGGCATATAGTAACGAATCAACAACAAAGTTGAGCGAGTTCACAGTTGGGTGTTCATTTTAAGTTGTTCCAAAAACATAGGTTTCCTTTAGCTGGCTTTCTTGCCGTTGGGGTTACCCCATAGTTGAAAAACATGATTATCCGTTCTTTTTTTTACTCTGGCTCCCAGCCGTGGGGGCTACCCCATGAATATCCCACTAGACCCATTACCATATCGACTACTGACTGAGAAAGTTGGGTGCCCTAAGTCAATGTCTATCATCATTGACGTGCCCAGATCCATTAGTCCACGCCCGTCCTCTGTGGCACGGTGTGAGGCTTGTCAAACCTAATAGCGCTATTTAACTAATGACCCGTTCGCCATTGGCCCGACGATTAAGTCGATATAAAAATGAGGGACTTAATGATAGAGTTTTTGGTCTAGTAACAATGTTATCACCCTTCAGTTAAGAGGGTGTAGGTACGTATTCTAACTAAGAGAATACGTAGGTTTCCTTTCAATCAATTACCCATTCCCAACCACTGGGAATCCCATGCCTTGTAGAAAGTGTGAACTCACCTTAGGTTAGCTCGGCAGATATACAAAAAGGTCACTTGAGCTATATGTGGTCAACCACGTCCTAACATGGTTACCATACAAGTCAGGTCTAGGTCTAAACGGTACACATAGGTTGACACATAAACTAACAGGTTACAAACACGTAATGATCATGGCAAACACGTAGAACACGTTAACACATTAACAGTCAAGTACACACATAATGTCCAACTTGTGCGACTCAGATGATTGGGCTCGCACAAGTTCAACGGCCCAAATCATCTTGTGCGATTCAACAACTGAAGCCCACTAAACCTTCGGCCCAACCTGTTGTGCGTCCAGCACAATCTTGTGCGACTCACAACGGGTTGTGCGATCCAGAACATACTCGGCCCAATAATAAAAGAAGTCCAAAACTCATACGGCCCAAACAAATAAACAAACACTTGTCTTGTGCGGTCCAATGGACTTGTGCGATCCAGAACAGCTTGTGTGACTGGATTTTTGGGCTGCCCGGCCCAACAGCTTAAATAGTTATGTGGCCCAACATCTTGTGTGATTAGCACAACCTTGTGCGATTCACAAGATGTTGTGTGACTGAGCTTGAAGGGGTTGTACAGTGTGCCTAACCAGTTGTACCCTAACATATCTTGTGCGTCTGACTTGTGCGACCGGCCTTGTGCGACTGGCCTTGTGCGACTGGCTTGTACGATCGGTTATATCATTCCTAAAATCATGCAATCCGATTCTCTAATCTAACAGTTTCCATATTTTCACACAATCAATCAACACAATCACCGTTTCTATCTCTACTTTAATCGATCAAATCATGGTTCTTATCACATAATTCATATGAACGCTAATCATGTTCAAGGCATACAAACAACTCATAACATTAAACTATCCGATTAAGGGTTTCAAATCATCATACAATACTTCATGTTCAACCATATAATTGATCTGATTACACATACATACAGCCGATTACATTCATTCGGTTCTAGATCGTCATTAACATCACATGATTATCAACCCTATATTGATCTAACATATTACACATGTGAGCCGATTTACATGAATACTAACCTCATCAATTTATATCATAATCAATCATATATCATTCGTAAGTCATTATGTAGGAACATATAAATCACAATATCATCTAACAAAACGATAATCATGAAACACTAACCAGTTAGTAGGTAGAACAAGGATGATCCGAATCAAGAAAGCTTTGAGGAAGAGGGGATGTGGCCATCAGCTTCGAGAGGAGAGAAAGAGAGCAAGTAGGGTTTGTGTGTGTGTTGTGTTTTTGCAAACAATGAGGAAGCAAAACCTCATAAGGGTTAGGTGTTGGTTTAAATAGGGGAGTGGGCCGAACCCTTGCATGGGCTGCCCCTTGGTTTTGATTACAAAAGGTGTGGGCCGAGAGTTGTGTGGAACCAAAGCCCAAAGGCTTGTGCGATTGGATTTCATATACATACATTACACACATTCACATAACATGTAACATTTAATCATTCATTAAAATCAACGTATCAATTAATCACATAGAGTTCATACAAGTTACATCAAGCACAACGATAGGTTCGGAAATGCGAGTTGTCACAAAGCACACTAAACTGCATAGTTTAGCACCTTAATGAACTGGTAACCAACCAAGCAACCAGACACTACCCGAAACACCAAATTTTCACTACAAGCATTGTTTTATCATTTCAAAGCTAGTTATGGTCCCCGAACATCATAACACACTATATAACATTATAACAACTTATAACCTAACTAAACCCCTTAGATTTCAACTAACTAACTTAACTAATCTTTACAAGCTAACCAAGACTCCCCCTTTTGTTGGACGGTTAGACAAGGGTGGCCCGCCCTTGATTTTTCTTGTTTATTTTATTAGATCTTGTTCCATCTTTTGTAGCACAATATACAATGGGTTAAGGCTTGTTAGGAGATAATACATAAGACCTCAAGTATCATAATATTTCATTCTCATAAACTCACAACACACAAAACTCTCTCCCTCTTCTCCCTCTAGTCTCGGCCGAGAATAAGGCCACACACCACCACCATCTTCATCTCATTCTCGTCCATTTTCAAGTAATCACAAGGTGTAAGAAGCTTGTTTAAGGAGCTAGGAGCCTTTGGAAGTGGAAGGACCTCTCTCACAAGCTATTGACCACCAAATTCATCATCATCTTCATCTTGTGTTCATCCCTAGCCTTGTGCTAGTAGTAAGACCTTCATAATCTCATTTTACATCTTGTTTAGTTGGTTAAAAGATGATACAAGTAACTAATATGAAGAACACTAATGATCAAGAACATAATCTTTAACATAAGACTAAAATCACTATGAATCATGTTGTTTAAGTGTTATTAGGCTTCTTGATTGTTGATTGTTTGTGTTAATGATGTTAAACATCATAAGAACTTGATAGATTGTGATTAAAGACATGATCTAGCAAGATGAGAGGATGGTTATGTTATAAATCAAGATGATCATCCTTATGTGAAACATGAACTTGAAAGGTTAAATGTTTTTCTTGAATAATAATGATCAAAGTGTAATGTAAGTCTTGTAAATATGTGATTTCAAAAATAATTTCTCAAGAAACTAAGTTAAAATACAAGATTTATATAAACTTGGTTCTTAAAGAAACTAACCACATTTTTAGTGTTTAATCAAGTGTAGAAACATGTTAATGACAAGAAGAATTCAAAAAGAAATATTTTTAGAAAATCATTTTACAAGTTGTAAACATCTAAGATCTTCAAGAATGATGTTTTTAAACAAATAACCACACTTTAAAGGGTAACTAAGCTTACTAAACACTCTACTAAGTTACTACAAATTTTTATAAAGTTTCAAGTTCATGAAGTTGTGTAAATAGCTTGATTTTGGCACTTGGTAAGTATTGTTTGATTTGTTGTTGATTTTGATGATTTATAAAAGAAAATGATATGCTTTGAAAGCATGGAAACCTCCATTTTTAAGGGGAAACTATGGCAAATTTTTTCTAGAAATTGAACACTTAGAAAAATATTTTTAAACAAGTATTTGTAAGTATATTTTAACCATGATTTTTCATATAAAGTTTTCCATAATTTTTGTTACAAAAATTACAAAATATTGGAGGCTGGTTTTGATAATAAAAGTGACTAAATATGTATTTAGGAGAATATATATTTAGATGTCACCATGTGTGTGATTACTTGTATATTATGTGTATTAGTTATATTATTTTAGGACTTGAAATAATATAACTCACCAAAATACCAAAAAAAAATTACAATACAAAATATTACCAAAATTCCAAGAAATAAATATATAATTTACCCAAAATTGGAGAAACCGAACAAGGAATATAACTTACATAAATATTCCGGAAATAAATTCATGAGTATATTTTGGTAAACGGTATTTTGGACACCAAGAGAATAAAAATATGATTTTTACAATTATTACAAAATTATATCGTATTTTTGACAAGAAGAAATCATATTATTTTTTGGAAAGAAAAATACACATGTTTTCTTGAATTACTAGAAAATATACTATTTTTGGGGAAAATATATATTTTCTTAAATAAACTTAGAATATATTATTTTTGGGTGAAAAATGGATTTATAAATATTTTCTAAGATAATCTTGAAAATATATTATTTTTGAGAATTTTATGAAAATATAAATAGTTTTGCCAAGAAAAAGTATAGATAAAGTTCTATAAATGATTTCTTAAAAATATATATTTTAAAGAATATATATTGGTGATTTTTTTTATTAGAAATATTATTCCAGAAAAATAAATACGAAAATTTAGTATAGAATACTTAATAAACAAAATAAAAATACGTATTCTCGTACGCATAAATGCACCGGAATACGCCACCGATACTTGGCAAAAATATACAAGTTTAAGAATACGAGTATGAATACGCCCATCCTTGGGGAAGTTATACATGTACAAATACATTATGTGTCAAGTTAAAATATATTACTTTAACAAATATTCAAAAATTTAATAAATATAATTTAAGTTAAAATATTTATTATTTTAACAAATAATTATACACATTGGGATAACATTAAGACACAAGGAAACGTAACTCAAAGATGTTAATTAAGACTAAAAGTCAAGGCACTACCTATCCGTCTAATAAACCGTAGTACGTTTGTAGGCAGTCGTGTGAACAAGTAGCCGCTTTGAGTTACATCGGATTCGAGACGCAAGATTGTGAGTTCATGTCCCCCTTTTCTTTTAACTGTTTTTCGGTTTTACAACTTCGGGGGTGAAGTACATGTTACAAATTGTTTACAAACGTTTACATATGGTATGGTTAGCTAAGGAATGAACTGTTGGTGGGTACAACGCTTAAGACCATTAATCCTCGTAGTAGGACCGAGGGACATGAGTGATAAATCTATTTGGGTGTTGCGAGCCCCACCCATGAGGACCGGGATTTGACCCATGAGGGAACTATGTCTTCCAGCCGGAAGCCCGGTACAAAATCCGCTAGGATTGAGCCTTCCTGCATCACGTCACACATATTAATGGCCTTGCAAACCATTAATTGATATGTTTCCTTGTTTGCTTTCATACCGGGGTTTTACAAATACATACATACTTACAATGATTACAAAGTTTATTCGAGCTCACATACAAAACACATGAACTCGCTCAACTTTTGTTGATGTTTTCAAACTACATGTATTTCAGGGAATTGAAATGGATCTGGCGGGCGCTGAAGTTTTACAAGTTGTGTCTTCAAAATAAATGATGTCATCCTACCTTTTGTAGGGTTTGGAGTAGATGTCTCATCCCAGATGAGACATACATTTCAAAGCCTTGTTTTATCGTTGTATCGTGTCAAGTCCGTTATGGAACTTCAAACTTCGGTTGTTATGTATTTCAAACTTGAAGTCTGTGTTTAAAACAATGTTGGTTGTAATGTGTTGAAACTTAATTTATGGATGAACATCATGGTTTTATCATATAGTTGTTTGTTATGGTTGAATGCAATGATATTAAGCAAGTCACACATAATCACGCTTTCGCAAAAAGTCAGGGTGTGACAATTTGTTGTGTATTTTCATATGTATTTTGTTGGTGATACTCCTTTGGAGTATTTAGTGTATTTTCATGATCCTAATACACTACTACTTGTAATACACACAAAATTTGGTGATCACTAAATATATATATCTTCTCTAAAAATATACATACTTAATATTGATTTTAACTTGAAGAAATCCTTATTTCTTACCTTGTAATTTTGTACAAAAATTAGGAAACCTTGATAAATATTTTTAGGTGAATTTTTGGGGAATAAGTTTCACCAAAACTTATATTTTTCTAAGTGTCAAAATTTTGACATAGTTTCCCTTAAAATGGAGGTTTCCCTGGTTTTCAAAACATGTGTTTATTTTCTTTTTATCATTAAAACAATTTCCCACAATTTTCACAAGTAACATACACTAATTATATCATGTAAAACCTTATGATGAACTTGATTTTGGTTAAAAATGTGTAGTCTTTTAGATCTACACTTTACATACAAGGATCTTTCATAAACAAGTGTTCTTGCAAATTTTAAACAAACCTTTTATGAAACTTTAACTTACTAACTAAACCGTCCATGAGTTTTAGGGTTTCAAAGTCTTGAAAATCATGTTCTAAAACCATTCTTTTGCTCATTTAAAAGGTCTTTAGGTTTAAAACCATGTTTCACCATGGATCTTCCAAGATCCATACTTAACATACTTTAATCTTTCATAAACAAGCATCTTGATGAATCTTTTACAAACTTTTCATGGAGTTTAGTTTCAAAAGTTAGTTTTACATAAACTTAGTTACTTCAAGAACACAAGATCTTGCTTTAAAAATCATCTTTCAAGTTCACATAAAGGCTTCACAAGTTCATCTTCAAGTTTAACCATGGATCTTTCAAGATCCATGCTTAAACTTGTTAGATCTAAGCTTCTAACAAGCTTTAACATGATAGATCTAAACATAATCACAAGATTCAACATCAACAACTTCATCACAAACATCAAACATCACTAAAATCACTTGTTTTCCTCTAGAGTATGTTAGATCATTACATCTTCATCTTTAAAAGTTTAGTTTCTTAGATGGTATGACTTGTACATAACACTAATATGAAGTAAAATAGTGTTTAGAAGGCTTACTACTAGCTCTAATGGCTAGGGAAGTGGCACAAGGAAGAAGATGATGAAGAATGAGGAAGATGAGTGGTTAAAAGCTCCTTAGCAAGGTCATTCCACTTTCTTTGCTTGGAACCTTCCTTAAACACCTTCTAGCACCTTTGTATAACCTTTGATCTTCTTAATTATGTGTGAAAGATGATGATGTATGTAGTTGTGGGTGTGGCCGTGAAGTAGAAGTACAGAAGAGAGAAAAATGGTGAAATTTGAAAGTGATGAGATAAGGTTCAAGATCCTTTAGACAAGTCTTTATAAACTCCAACATTACATTATCCATGGGTTTAAGTGTTGGATATCTTGACTACATTTAGCAATATTTTAATGGGGAAGTAGTGGGGCCATGTTTGGGGCCGGCCACATAAAAGGGGGGGGGGGGGGGTAAAGTGCACAAATTTGGAAGTTGTGGGTTATAAGTGTAAGCTAGAAGGCTTATGTAAGTTTAAGTGTGTATAGGTGTTTTTATAATTTTAAGGTGTTTTATCACCATAACTAGCTTAATATCATAAAAACAGTGCTTCTAGTCTAGTTTTGATGTTTTGGGTAGTGTCCGGTTATTCGTTCGGTTAACGGTTCGTTAAAGTGCTAAATTGCGCAGTTTTACTAGATATGAAGAACCTTTTGTGACAGTTTTAATTCGCAACACTTTACAAGTTATTCTGGACACTAAAACATCAATTCTGCATGGTATTTTGGTGTTTAAATGATGTTTTTACTGTTTTTCTGCTGAATTCTGGAGAATTCAGCATTTAAAGTGAGTTTCGGGTGTCTTTTAGTGCTTATTTTAGCTTCCGAAAAGTGTATATGTTAACCCTTGCATCCACACTTGGGTTTTAATGTGTTTTTGATGTTGGACCTATTCCTTGGCCCTAAATCTATTGTCTGACTGCTTTCTGCGAAACTGCTGACACAGCGTGTCTTACCGGTGAGTTTACTAGTCTTTCTGACGCAACACTTAATGTAGTGCACAATGCAATATTTGAAGTATAAAACATGCATGAATTAGTATGTAAAGCAAGTAAGCACATAATGTTGACGTTTAAGCACATAATTGCAGATAGTAAATAATTAATAAAATAGTACGGAAATTACCGGTTTTGTGCCAGTTGTCACAGTCTCCCCCCGTTAATAGAATTTCGTCCCGAAATTCAAGCTGAGTAATCTCTCGCAGGAGCTTTCTCGAATAGGTGGGGGTACTTGGCTTTAAACTGGTCTTCGCGTTCCCATGTGTACTCAGGTCCGTGTCTAGACTTCCAACGTACTTTAACGAGTTTAATGCGACTCCTCCTTGTTTTCCGGATCTTCCAATCCATTACCTCAATAGGCTCTTTTGTAAATCGGAGGTTGTCGTCGATGTGCACCTCATCCGCTGGGATGATAACTGTTTCCTGGGTTGGACTATTTTTGAGGTTTGACACATGGAACATATCATGTACACCATTTAGTTCCTCCGGTAACTCCAGTTTGTATGCTACGGTACCAATCTTTTCCAAGATCTTGAACGGTCCAATGTACCGTGGATTCAAATGTCCACGTTTCCCGAACCTTGCTACACCTTTCCAAGGTGAGACCTTCAACAACACTTTGTCTCCCACCTCAAAGGCTAAACGTTCCTGTCTATGATCGGCGTAGCTCTTTTGTCGATCACGAGCCGCCATGATACGGTCTTGGATCTGCATGATTTTTTCGGTCGTTTCTTGAACAAGTTCGGGACCAATCAACTGTTTATCTCCGGCATCTGGCCAACACAACGGTGAGCGACACTTGCATCCATATAGAGCTTCGAACGGTGCGGATATTATGCTCGAATGGTAGCTGTTATTATAGGAAAACTCGACCAAAGGTAGGTGAGTATCCCAGCTACCGCCTAAATCCATCACACATGCGTGAAGCATGTCTTCAAGAGTTTGTATGGTCCGTTAGCTCTGGCCGTCTGTTTGCAGATGGAAGGTCGTGCTTAGATCCAATTGAGATCCAAAGGCCTCTTGGAAGGATTGCCAGATTCTTGATACAAACCATCCATCTCTGTCTGATATTATCGAAATAGGCACTCCATGATGTGCAACAATTTCCATAAGATACAGCCCAGCAAGCTTTCCAGTGCTATATTTCTCCCGAATTGGTAGGAAGTGTGCAGACTTTGTTAATCGATCAACTATTACCCATATCATATCATGCCCTCTAGGGGTCCTGGGCAACTTCGTTATAAAGTCCATCGAAATTTTCTCCCACTTCCATACGGGAATTTCAGGTTGTTGTAGTAGACCTAATGGTTTCTGATATTCGGCCTTGACGTTAGCACATGTTAGGCACTTCCCAACGTAAGCAGCAACGTCGCTTTTGAGTTTAGCCACAAATAATACTCTTTCAAGTCTTGGTACATTTTGTCTGATCTTGGGTGGATCGAGTATCTTGACTTGTGAGCTTCATCAAAGATTACCTCTCGAATACCGCCAAAGAGCAGAACCCAAATGCGTCCCATAAAGTATAAGGTTCCCTCTTCATTTAGCACCAATTGCTTCTCCATACCTCGGAGATATTCTGCCTCGAGGTTTTCCTCCTTGAGTGCTTCATGTTGTGCTTCATGAATGCACGAAGTGAGATTCGTCCGAATCGTCATCTCCAAAGCTCGAACTCTTAAGGTCTTAACACTTTCCTTCCAACTCAAGGCGTCCGTTACCACGTTCGCCTTTCTAGGGTGGTACTTGATTTCACAGTCGTAATCGTTCAGCAACTCAACCCATCGTCGCTGGCGCATATTTAATTCCTTCTGATCAAATATGTGCTGCAAACTCTTATGGTATGTGAAGATCGTACAATGAGTACCATATAAATAGTGTCGCCAAATCTTCAAGGCAAATACCACTACGCCTAGTTCCAGGTCGTGGGTGGTATAATTCTTCTCATGAACCTTCAACTGTCATGATGCGTAGGCAATGACCTTTTGGCATTGCATAAGCATGCAACCTAATCCTTGACGCGAAGCGTCACAGTATACCAGAAAGGCTTCAGTGCCTTCGGGCAGTGATAAGATTGGTGCATCGCACAACTTTTCTTTGAGAAGTTGGAAGGCTTCTTCCTGCTTTTCTCCCCAATCATACTTCTTGTCTTTCTGAGTAAGGGAAGTTAGCGGTTGGGCAATCTTAGAGAAATTCTCAATAAATCTTCAGTAATAGCCCACTAATCCCAAAAACTGTCGCACTTCAGTCGGTGTCTTGGGGGCTTCCCAATTCTTTATTGCTTCAATCTTCGAAAGATCTGCATGGATACCATTCTCGTTTACCACATGACCAAGGAATTGTACCTCGCGAATCCAAAATTCACACTTCAAGAACTTTGCATAAAGTTTCTCTTTCTTTAGCAGTTCCCGAATGGTTCTGAGATGTTGCTCGTGCTTTTCCTTTGTTCATGAATAGACCAGAATATCATTGATAAATACAATCAAGAATTTATCGAGATATGGTTTGCAAACACGATTCATCAGATCCATAAACACTGCTGGTGCATTCGTTAATCCAAACTGCATCACAAGGAACTCGTAGTGCCCATAACGAGTTATGAACGCTATCTTCGGTATGCTCTCCTCCTGAATCCCCAACTGGTGATAGCCCAATCGAAGGTCAATCTTGGAGTAATAGCTCAATCCTTGCAACAAGTCGAATAAGTCATCAATCCTCTGTAACGGATACCGATTCTTAACAGTGAGCTTATTCAACTCTCTATAATCAATGCACATCCGCAAGGTTCCATCCTTCTTCTTCACGAACAACACTTGACCTCTCCAAGGTGAGAAGCTCGGCCTTATAAACCCTTTATCCAACAACTCTTGGAGTTGTGTAGATAATTCTTGCATCTCAGATGGTGTAAGTCGATATGGTGGCTTGGCTACAGGAGCGGCGCCTGGAACCAAGTCAATATGGAATTCGACTTGTCTTTGCGGGGGTAATCCTAGAAAGTCTTTGGGGAAGACCTCAGGGAAATCCTTTACCATAGGAATATCTTCAAGCTTCGGCTCCTCAACCTTCTTATCTACCACGTGCGCCAGGAAGGCAACGCATTCTTTTTGTAAGCATTTCTGCGCTTTCATACATTTGATGATCCGCAGAGGTGTGTCTCTTTTCTCTCCATGCCCTATGAGTGTTTCATCATTCACAATGGGAATGCGAATGATCTTCTCGTGACAAATGACTTTGGCTCTATTCTTGGATAGCCAATCTATGCCGATGACAACATCAAAGCTACCCAACTGGACAGGCCAAAGATTGTTACTAAATCTCCGTTCACCAAGTTCCAATGTACATCCTCTAACAACTTCGCCCGATTCAATAAGTTTACCATCGGCTAGTTCTATGGAATGAGGAATATCTAATCTACTAGATTCTACTCCAAGCATAAGTTTAAATTCCACAGACATGAAACTATAATCGCACAAGTGTCAAATAATATGGATGCAAAGTGATTGTTAACGAGAAACGTACCGGTGACCACATTAGGGTCCCCGCGGGCGTTCCTTGCTCCTATCACGAATGCTCGAGCTTGAGCGTTGTTTTCCTTTGGGAAGTCTTTCTTGAAGTGCTCTTTGCTACCACAACCAAAACATCCTTGGTTTTGCCTATTTCCACTTCTATTACCAGTACCATTTCCATTTCCGTTACCGTTCCCATTACCAGCACCATTTCGGTCTCCATTCCCATTCCTATTTCCACTTCTTTTTCCCTAACAATCATCGGCACGGTGACCCAATTTTCCACACTTATCGCACTTTGGAATGCGACAAGCTCCATCATGGTGACGCTTGCACTTGTTACATTTGGGCATGGTTCCCTGGTATCCTCTAGTAGCAGCGTCATTCGCAGCTGCAAATGTTTTTGTCTCCTTGGGTGGATTGGGGTCATGCTTCTTGTTATTGGGACCTTTGTTGTTGTTACGTGTCACTTGATTCAAATTTGAATGTTTCCTTTTCTTGTCACCAGACGACTCAGCATGCATCTCGGTTTTCTCAGTAGTCTTCAACGATAACTTTTTCATGCGAACAACATCTTTAGTAAGGCTGACAACCAGAGTTATAGCCTGAGTGATTGTTGTGGGTTCTGCCGTAGTCACCAAACTGCAAAACTCTGGAGCCAGTCCCTAGATGTAGCGCTCGATGACCTTAAATTCAGGAGTCACTAGATAGGGGATCACTCTTGAGAGATCATGGAATCTTTGAGTATAACCAACAACGTCCGCACCAACCATGGACAGATTCCAAAACTCCATCTCCAGCTTTTGAAGTTCAGCACGTGAACAGTACTTTTCCCTCATTCGTTTCTTCAAATCGTCCCATGACATACCGTAAGCGGCATCATCGCCCAGAGTTTGGACTTGTATGTTCCACCAAGTCACAGCTTCATCAACGAACAATCCAGTAACAAAAGTGACTTATTGATCCGTAATACATTTGCTCATTCGGATCGTGGAATCAGTTTTCTCCGTCCAGCGCACGAAAGCAACTGCACCTCCAGTGCAGTCGTAATTCAGTGGCTTGCAGTCTAGAAACTGCTTGTAGGTGCAGCCTGGAATTTATTCAACCAATTCACACGTGAGCAATCAATGAAACATTGAAACAAAGACTACTCATAAGTTTCATCAAATTGTAGCAAATCAACTTAATGTTATGTTGGGTATGGTTTCCTCCAGATGAATCTCCATGTCCATTGCGTCAGGTACCGCCCGAGCCTCCACTGTTCTCAGCATAGTTCGCCTCATACTGGGCGATAGCTTCAAAAATTCATTCCTCCAGAAGAGAGTTCAATTCCTCAGCAGTCCTCGGCATCGGCGGCGGAGGAGGAGGAGGATTTACTTCTCGTGTGTGAATCATCTTTCTTTCTGGTGTCTTGTTCTTCCAAACAATAACACGACAATGATTATTAGAGTGGTATGAGGGGGATATGAAGTGTGAGTGGGTGTATGAGTAGCTGGGGCCGTAGAGGAGACATCATCAGTAGGATATGCCTCTAGGCCAATGGTCCAAAGCGCAGTTGAAGTAACTGACTCCTTAGGGTCAGAATCCGAAGGGATATCGACAACCGACACAGACTGACCAACCTCCAAAATAGCAACGTCGAAGACTTCTCCATCCTCGAGGTTCGCGTTGGCGAGGTACTCTTGGGATACTGGAATCTCATCATCGTCAGATACAATAGCCGTCAGGTCGTGCTCGTCATATATTCCGCTACTTATGGAGGAAGACATGATAGCTTGTAAAGGAATATTACGCCATATATATATACATATTAATAAATTCTACTTAATATACATATATATATATATATATATATATATATATATAGTTACACACAAATAAGCAAGTAGTCCCTAGTTAAAGTTAAGTGCTACCCCTGTGCACCCTAAGCCTTGTAGTGTCCTTACTTGACTCTTTGAAAAACAAGTTCAGGTAGTGGATGTCGCGGAATGTTTCATGCAATGAAAAAAATTTGTAAAATTGTTTTCTTGAGAGGATCCTATGGATTGTAGTCTAGACTCGAGAAGGAATCCTGGTTCACTGCAATCGTTGCTCTGATACCAATCTGTCACACCCCTTTCTAAGGCGGAACCACGAGGTGTGATCCTGAAAGGTTCCCATTGCATGCGAATGGTAAAAATACTACATGATCATAAAATAAACTCCACTGGCCATTGATAGTTTAACATTCCAAAATAAAAGTTAAGTTAAAAGTTTACATCACACATAAGATAATTGTTTGAAAAGTTTACAACTTCAGTTAAAAAACAAATATCAAGGTTTTGTTCATTATATATCCACAGTGGGCGGGAGATAGCGAACAAATCCTGCAAAAGTGGCATGGAGCATCGACACAAAATGAGTAGAAACATAAACAACCATCCTGAACAAGGAGACCGCACGTACATCCACCTAGTTACCTGAAATACATGTAAGTTTCGGAAAATCGTCAACATAAGTTGGTGTGAATTCATGTAGTTTTGTGTAAAACATTTAAGTATTCGTTGTAAGAATCATGGTATGTAATTGTACTTGAAAAAGTATTCTGTAAATGTAAGAAAATCAAGATCGCTAGTGGTTTGCGAGGCCATTAACATGTGTAACGACATAGGAAGCATCCAAACCATAGGCATTTTACTTGTCGGTTCACGACTTGAGACACAAAAGCACTCATGGTAAAAATGTGGTCAAGAGTGTGGCTACCTGAAACCCATTAGATCTAACCTTTTGTTCCGCGGTCTAGGTATTACGTTGATTAATGGTGCTTATGACACCCTATTCGTGACATGATATACAGTATCATTCCTTAGTTTTGTTTCTACATACCACAGTACATGTATTTTCCCCAAGTTTAGAAAACAAGAAAATGTTTTAAAGTAGGGTCATGAACTCACAGTTTTGTGTAACTTGCGTCGTAAACTTCACCGGCTGTGTTCGTAAGCGTCGTGACCTATATTTGTTCTATGTACGTTAGTCACTAGACTTGTAACATACAAGTACAAGTCACCATCTTTAGTTTATGTATTTGTCTTGTATAAAGTCATCATGTGTGAGGGTCATGCCCTTGTGTGTCGAGTCTCGCCCGTTCGTCGTGTTCTTGTATTTTGAATTTGTATTGTTCTCTCGTAAATATATATTTTGCTTTCAAAAATATATATTTGTTTATGTAGTATTTGACAAGAGATAGGTGTTGAAAAATAATTATATTTTTAATTTGTCCTAAAAGGTTACTTATATTATTTTCCCAAAAATAAATATAACTTTTTGTTGAATAATATCTTCAATATTATTTTTGTGCAAGTATACTTAGGAAAGTATACTTGTATTCTTATGTAAATACTTGTGTATTTTACATTAATTGCCAAAAATCAATACTTTTACTTTTAATACTTTCCGGAATTATTTTTCTTAAAAATAATACATTTTAAGACTTGTGTGAAATATATATATTTTGTCATGCATAGAAATATATATATTTATTTTTGTTATTCAGCCGATTTTGTATAATTTTACTACTTGGTAATGGTTATATAGTTTTGTCCAAATATATATTTATGTCCATACTTGTCCATAAATTATCCAAGTCCGAAATCCGTTAAGGAATATATTTATACAAATATAGTTTCTTGTATTTGTCCATACACCCTTTCATGAGTTATTTTGTATGAATATTCATAGGTATTTGTTGTATATTTTTATGTGTATTTTGTTGGTGATACTCCTTGGGAGTATTTAGTTTATTTTCATGATCCTAATACACTACTACATATAATATATATAATATACACTTAGCACAAAATTTGGTGATCACTAAATATATATATCTTCCCTACAAATATACATACTTAATATTGATTTTAACTTGAAGAAATCCTTATTTCTTAGCACGTAATTTTGTATAAAATTTAGGAAACTTGATAAATATTTTTAGGTGAATTTTTGGGGAATAAGATTCACCAAAACTTATATTTTTCTAAGTGTAAAAATTTTATAAAATCTTTGACATAGTTTCCCCTAAAAATGGAGGTTTCCCATGTTTTCAAAACATGTGTTTATTTTCTTTTCATCACCAAAAAAATTTCCCACAATTAACACAAGTAACATACACTAATTATATCATGTAAAACATTATGATGAACTTGATTTTTGTTAAAAATGTGTAGTCTTTTAGATCAACGCTTTACATACAAGGATCTTTCATAAACAAGTGTTTTTGTATATTTGAAACAAACTATTGATGAAACTTTAACTTACTATCTAAACCATCCATGAGTTTTAGGGTTTCAAAGTCTTGAAAATCATGTTCTAAAACCATTCTTATGCTCATTTAAAAGGTCTTTAGGTTTAAAACCATGTTTCACCATGGATCTTCCAAGATCCATACTTAACATACTTGAATCTTTCATAAACAAGCATCTTGATGAATCTTTTACAAACTTTTCATGGAGTTTAGTTTCAAAAGTTAGTTTTACATAAACTTAGTTACTTCAAGAACACAAGATATTGCTTTAAAAATCATCTTTCAAGTTCATATAATGGCTTCACAAGTTCATCTTCAAGTTTAACCATGGATCTTTCAAGATCCATGCTTAAACTTGGTAGATCTAAGCTTCTAACAAGCTTTAACATGATAGATCTAAACATAAGCACAAGATTCAACATCAACAACTTCATCACAAACATCAAACATCACTAAAATCACTTGTTTTCCGTTAGATTATGTTAGATCTTTACATCTTCATCTTTAAAAGTTTAGTTTCTTAGATGGTATGACTTGTACATAACACTAATATGAAGTAAAATAGTGTTTAGAAGGCTTACTACTATCTCTAATGGCAAGGGAAGTGGCACAAGGAAGAAGATGATGAAGAATGAGGAAGATGAGTGGTTAAAAGCTCCTTAGCAAGGTCCTTCCACTTTCTTTGCTTGAAACCTTCCTTAAACACCTTCTAGCATCTTTGTATAACCTTAGATCTTCTTGACTATGAGTGAAAGATGGTGATGTATGTAGTTATGGGTGTGGCCGTGAGGAAGAAGAAGAGAAGAGAAAGATGGTGAAATTTGAAAGTGATGAGATAAGGTTCAAGATCCTTTAGACAAGTCTTTATAAACTCCAATATTAGATTATCCATGGGTTTAAGTGTTGGATATCTTAAATACATTTAGCAATATTTTAATGGGGAAGTAGTTGGGCCATGTTTGGGGCCGGCCACATTAAGGGGGGGGGGGTAAAGTGCACAAATTTGGAAGTTGTGGGTTATAAGTGTAAACTAGAAGGATTATGTAAGTTTAAGTGTGTTTAGGTGTTTTTATGATTTTTAAGGTATTTATCACCATAACTAGCTTAATATCATAAAAACAATGCTTCTAGTCTAGTTTTGATGTTTTGGGTAGTGTCCGGTTATTCGTTCGGTTAACGGTTCGTTAAAGTGCTTAATTGCGCAGTTTTACTAGATATGAAGCACCTTTTGTGACAGTTTTAATTCCCGACACTTTACAAGTTTTCTGGTCACTAAAACATCAATTCTGCATGGTATTTTGGTGTTTAAATGTTGTTTTTGGTGTTTTTCTGCTGAATTCTGTAGAATTCAGCATTTAAAGTGAGTTTCGGGTGTCTTTTGGTGCTTATTTTAGCTTCTGGAAAGTGTATATGTTAACCCTTGAATCCATAGTTGGGTTTTAATGTGTTTTTGGTGTTGAACCTATTCCTAGGACCTAAATCTATTGTCTGACTGCTTTCTGTGGAAGTGCTGACACAACGTGTCTTACCGGTGAGTTTACTAGTCTTTATGACGCAACGCTTAATGTGATGCACAATGCAATATTTGAAGTATAAAACATGCATGAATTCATATGTAAAGCAAGTAAGCACATAATGTTGACATTTAAGCACATAATTGCAGATATGAAATAATTAATATAATAGTACAAAAATTACCGGTTTTGTACCAGTTGTCACAAGGGGACTCGAGACCGGGTAGATTGCGGCTCGAGATCTCATGATCTCGACTTAAGGCCTGACCCAAGACCTCAAGGTTGCGACTTAAAGATGCACAACTCGAGACCTCTTAGATTGCGACTCGAAAACCCATGGTTGCGACTCGAAACCTCTGTTTTCGAGTCGAGACCACATGGTTTAGATTGGACTGATTTACCTAGTTATTGGGCTGTTGTTTACTTGGGCCACACAATTGAATGCTATGTTTTAGGCTACATGTTAACTGTTATTGTTTACTGTTCACATGCTAGGTTAGGCCCAAATACCTTGTATGATGTTTTGTCACACCCCGATATTTCCACGTATTACCGGTGGGGAGTATCGTGACGTAGTTGATATCATCATAGTCAATTTATCACAGTTTAATGCACAACGGAAGTCTAAAGATAATAACATTACAAACCGATTGAAAGTAATATCAATTATTACAAAACGGTTGTAAAGGGATCCACAGGCGGATCAAGGATAAAAGAAACATTGTTCAATAGATTTTTAAACATCTAAGCTTGCAAGACTCTTTATTGATGCTAGGAGTAGCTAGCCCATTTCGCTTAGTACCTGCACTTAACCTTTTTTGGAAAATACGTCAGTTTTCACTGGTAAATACAATTTACCGACTCATTTTGAAAATGTCAGGAAAATTGATTTAAATGCACAAGGCACAAATAAACATTTATAACTTGGGATAATTATTTAACAATAATCTTATTAAAGAATTATATGTTTATTATACGTTCAGTAGCCCGGGTTGAAAACCGGGTTAAAGATTATAGACACACCACATAATATATCTCACGGCGAGTTATTCTCGAACAGGTGGGTACATTATTTTACATACGCACCGGCAGGTGTATGCCTACACCCCGTGCTTAAGTCGTGGCCATTTCAATGAATGAGCCGAGGATATCCAGGACATGGTCATTAACCCCCAAAGGCTTAAAATAAACAAAACAGATTAAACGGGTTATCTCAATGATTTAACCTTCATACGATTAAAAATTTAATACCCGACCAAGCGGTATGTTATATACCGTACCCCAAGCCCGTATAAGGGAAAATAAGTTAAAAGTAATTACCTGAGCAAATTATACAAATTTATCCCAGCCGTATACAATAAGCAAGTGCAGATATCTTTTACTGGGCTCCTAAATCTGGAACGAAGGTTTTAATAACCTATTAGATTCCTAACGGGTCTTACTTAGGTTTAAACTTAGACCGGTTAGTTTTAAAGAAAGGTTTACGGTTCAAAATGCAAGATTAAGCGAAGACCGGATTAGAATGTGTTCTAGACCCGACAAGTATGAAGACTTGTATAATATGGGTAAACTAAACACATTTTGGATTTTGAAGTGAAAATGATAAGGTTTGACCCGTTTCGGTTAATTTACGCAAACTAGTTACATAAACCGTATCGAACGCGATAAATGCATAACGGGTAACCAAATGATTCATGAACAGGTTTCCTAAGTTAATATGCCTTAAATATGTTGTGATATCAGTAGGATACCTTCCATTATGCCCAAAACGAATTTAAACTTGTTGGTGCATAGATGTCTGTTAACTTCGTCTTTATAGAGTCTTGTGTCTAGATAGGATAAACCAGTGCTCAGCAGGCTAGAATTTAGGGTTTGTGTGTGATTTGGTGATTTCGCATGAAATAGACACTAGCTATTTCGTACGAAATTACACATTGCTATTTCGCACGAAATTAGCCTGTGCCTATTTCATGCGAAATTACCACACCTATATATAGCAGAGTGGTCTAGTCATTTGTAACTTTTTCTGATTCGGAGCCGAGGTGCTGCCAATTTGTCAAACGATATGTAAAAGCTTTGAAATCATTAATAAGAAGATAATTAAGAGGAATCAAGTTGTTTCAAGTCTATTTCTCTGATTCCGCCTTTGAAATGGATCATAAACTCTTCTGATTGACTCGTTAGGGTCACACGACGATTCAACAAGTGGTATCAGAGCTCAGGAAGAAGAGTTTATACCAATTCAGCTTGTTTTCATCACTTCTACTCTTTCTTTTCAAAATTAAACGAGATTTTACGGTTAAAATGGCTTAATTTTCATACATTACTCGCGAAACATAGTTTTAATGAATCCTTGAGAGAATTGGACCAAAATTCAAACAAAAACCGGATCAATTTGACAAAATGGTGGCCGACATGCTGATGTCATCCTGATTTCGCATGAAATAGCTTCTTAATTTCGCACGAAATTACAGTTTGGGATTAATTTCGTTTGAAATTGCTGTGTAATTTCGTACGAAATTGGATTTCATTTGAGGATTTCATACGAAATTACTATTTCATTTCAAAGAGGCTATTTTCGTTTGAATCCAAGCTAATTTCGTACGAAATCATATTTCATTTGGTCAGTTCGAACGAAATCACTATTTCGTTTGAAAACTCTGATTTCGTTTGAGTTGGTATTTCGTGTGAAAGCTTATTTCGCTTGAAGGTTGTTATTTCATTTGAAGTCATTTCGTGTGAAGTGATTTCGTTTGAGATTGTTGTTAAAATAAAAAAATTTTCTAAGTGTTTGTTGATTGTTTCAGATACGTGAAGATGGATGAGTTTATGAATCCGTTCAGTGACATGTTTGCTTTCACGGGAAACACAGGAGATGATACATCAAACAACACTAATGAAAATGCTCCGAGTGCAAAGAAAACTCTTTCTGATGCTTTGAGTGTGGAGAGTGCATATGGCACATACAATAAACCTCCCAAACTGATGGCGATTGAAGAATACAATAGATGGGCTAAAAGGTTTGAAGAGTGGCTAAAAGCGTTTGCGTATCCAAGCTGGAAAAGCATGAAAAATGGTTTCAATATGGGAAGATCGGATTATGAAAATATAGCAGATAATGATGGTGTAGAAAGTTTCGTTGCCGAACAAAAGTGCATTGCATTGCTTCATCCGTCTATGAGAGATGACATAATATCGTTGATTGAGTACGCAAATGCAAAAGATCTATGGGAGAAACTAAGAGTGAAATGTGTGGGTAGTGCCGAGATAGTTAAAAACAAAAAGAAGTTGTTAAAAAAAGAATTTGA
This sequence comes from Helianthus tuberosus, assembly GCA_030545235.1. Lineage (NCBI taxonomy): Eukaryota > Viridiplantae > Streptophyta > Magnoliopsida > Asterales > Asteraceae > Helianthus > Helianthus tuberosus. Next base: position 86,516,242 of record CM060443.1, read on the forward strand.
TTTGTTTGGATGTTTGAAAAATGAATCTGTATCTAAGATGATTGAAAGATTTGGGCATTTGAAGCTGGAACTTGCAAGACATGGAATCGTGTACACTCAAGAAGAGTTGGTTGACAAACTGTTTGACTCGCTGCTGGATGATAAAGACTGGCAATACTTTGCTTTGATGCTGAAGAATACAATCAAGTCGAAGGATCTGATGGTTGATCTGTTAATTGAAAGATTAGAGAGTCATGAATTGGAGATCAGGAAATCAAACAAAGTCAATAACTCCTCATATCAGCAGAATGTTGAGCTGTATTACCGAGGAAGTATGATCCCAAAATCTATGTCACCAAAAACAGCATTTTCAGCAGAAAATTCAAACATGGTGAATCAAGAAACTCCAAGCAGTGGCTATCATGGAGGTTCAACTTCAACTGCTCAAAGTCAATCAGTTCCAAAGAATCTATTTCAATGTAACATTGCTGTGGATCTCAAGAATGCTCAAAATTTCAGTGAAGAATCCGCAAAGCAGCAGATGGTGTTCTTAGCTTCTGTTTCAGAATCTTATGAGAGCCTTGTTGCGGGAAAGATTGGAAACACTAACCTCACCAAGGAAGATTATGATCAGACCGACCTAGAAGAGATGGAGTTGATTGATATCAGGTGGTGTATGCCTAGTGCAGTTAGAAGAGCACAAAGATTCATGGAGATTACCGGTAGACATTCTATTGGTGGACCTTCAACCAAGTTAGGGTTTGATAAGTCGAAGGTCACGTGCTTTAAATGTAAACAAAAAGGTCATTTTAAAAGAGAATGTCGAAATGCATATGCTGATGATACGGCAAATCCGTTCCGTGAAGATTATTACAAAAGAGCCATTTATCATCAAAACAAATCTGAATCCCCCAGAATGAAGCAGATAGAAGAAAATCCCAAAGAAAAATCCAGAGCACTTGCTGTTATCCATGACGATGAGGGATATGATTCGAGTGAAGTGTTACCAGAAGAAGACGCAGTGGGCTATGCATTTGTGACAAAGATTGTTCCTTTCAAAGATTCCAGAACAGAAGAAGTGAAATACATCAACAGAAAGATGCTAGCTCAGAACAGGATTAGTAGAATCTATCGTACATACAAAGAAGCTAAACAGGAAAATAGATGGGATACTGATAGAGAATGTTACCTAGATCCCAGAGGAAACATTGCTGTTGATCCAAATACTGTCGATGTTGAAACTCTCACCCAGCAAATTGCAGCAGAAGAAGAAGCAAATCAGAGATTGTGGTGGGGAGGAGGAGAAACTGAAGAAAAAGAACAAGAAAAAGAGAAGGAGCTGTAGATAAAGAAAGTTGATGACGGGATTATTGATACGTCACAAGAATTCACAGCTGAAAATTTGAAGAAGATGGCTGACAAAGTACTTGCTGCAAAAGAGCTAGAGGTAGTTTCTGGTTCTGGAACTGAGTCTGAAAGCAAGGTCAGTCAGAATGATGCAATCAATGAGTCAGGTAAGAAAGCTAAAACTGAGAGCGACTGCAAAAATTGCATGAAAGACTGCAAGGTTTGTAGTACACTTGCTTACCTTAACGGTAAAAAGACCGAAGAACTGACAGGAAGAGTCAGAGACGTTGAAGATCAGATCTTAAACCATGACAAAATGTTAAAAGCTTCAAATGAACGATTAAAAGAATTAACTGAGAAAATCGAAAAAGATAAAAGTGACGTAGAAAGAATTAGGAAAGAGAATGAAAAGTTAATTCATGAAAATCGTCAACTTTCAGAAAATTTTGAGAAGCTAAAACGAACGGTAAAAGATTCTGATGAGAGAAATGGTAAGACAAACAAAGAAAATGTTCAATTGTTAGGAGTTCTTAGGGTAAAAGAAGAGCTAATCAATCAACAACTGGATGAAATTGCTATGTTGAAGCTTCAGTTTCAAGAAGCTAAAATTGAAAATGAACGCATTCAGTTGAAACTGAACAGTTACAACTCCGCAAGTTATGTTCTTCAACATATCGTTTCTAAACCAATTGGGAAGAACAAAGCTGGCGAAGACATTTATTCGGATGGAACCGGGGTTGGGTTTCATCAGGTTCCACCACCAGTGTTAAATAATTTTTCAAAGAAAAAGTCCGGGTTGGTTAATGATGAAGAAGAAAATGAAGTTAAGCTTCCAGACACAATTGATGTCACATTTACCACATCATCTGATGAAGATAGTGTTCAATCTGACGTTGTAAAAAGCATGGTTGAAAATGTTTTAAAGTCTGAAAGTGACACTACTGAGGATGATGAATGCTTTTTGGACAAATATATTCCAAAATCAAAATCCAAAAACAACTTAAGTGAAGAACCAAATCTTGTGATGTACAAGATGGCAGGATCTGATAAGTTGTATTCGGATCGTGATTTTCCTTTGGAGAATGTAAATGTGGATAAATTGAAAAATGTGTTCAAGTTGATTGAGATTGATGTGTCTGAGATCGAAGGTTTGAAACGTACAAAGAGGCATTTGAACTTTGAAAAAGATAAGTCTTATTATAAGAAACCCGTTGTACCACCGCATTTTTTTTAACAACTATCAAAACAAATGGTCGGGTGGATATCAGGGTGGTAAGAATTATCAAAGAAAGAATTTTCAAAACAAGAAGTTTGTTGAGAAAAAGGTGTTTGTAAAAAGCTCGAGTTCTCATTCCGAGCAGGAATCTGAAATTTTTTCAAAATCAAATGAAGAGTTTTTTGAAGAAAAGGCCTCACAATCTCAGACCGAAGGCACAAGTCGGGTAGTTGATACTCGTACATGCTTTAAGTGTAACAAAGTTGGACACATTGCATGAAAGTGCACCAACTTAAAGCCTATGTCTGAAGTTGCTGAGAGTCAGAAAAAGAAAGCTGATGCAAAAGGCAAAGCTCCAATGGTTGTTGAGAAGAAAGTTTTGAAAAATGAAAATACAAAAATTAAAACTGAACCCGTAAAGAATGTGGTAACTAAAACTGATAAGTTTTACAAATGGGTTGCTTCGCCTCAACAAGCATGGAAACCAAAATTAGTTGAAAAAAATTCAAGTTCTCTAAAACCAAAGGTTTCTGAAAAAGAAAAACAATCGTCTTCTACCACTCTGGTAAAGATGAATGTTCATGTGGATTACTATGAGAAACTTGAACCACAAGAGTCTAATACTTCTGAGAAGAAGTTTGTTCCAAAGAAAGACCAATCATGTGGTTCTACCTTCTAAAAATGATTTCTTTTTATACAAAGAGGTTGAGATTGGGTCTAAGGAGAGCTTAAAGATGAATGACAAGAATTTTCCGCCACTTTACACTGCAAAAACTCACATCAATGTCAAGTTACCTGAGTTGAAAGAGGCTTGGGTAGCATCAAAATCTAACTAAGTGTTTGTGATATGTGCAGGAGCTTCCAAGATCCGTTTCACATTGGATTATGGATAGTGGAGCTTCTCGGCACATGACGGGGAAGAAGACCCTACTGTACGATGTTAGAGGGTTTAATGGAGGATATGTGGGATTTGCAGGTAATCAAGGAGGTCGAATAATCGGTGAAGGAACTTTATCAAATGGAATCGTTACATTTGAAAGAGTAAACTACATCGCCGAACTTGAAAACAATCTTCTGAGTATTTCTCAGATTTGTGATCGTATGTATACAACGCACTTTACAGACAAAGAATGTTTGATCTTGAAACTAGGATTTGTTGTTCCCAAAGAGTGGGTTATCATGAGAGCACCTAGAGTGAATGATCTGTACGTGTTGGACATGAGTGTAGCAACTACTACCACGGGTCAGGCTCACTGTTTTATGTCAAGAGCAACGGAAAAAGAATCGCAATTCTGGCATCGAAAGATGGGCCATATTCACCTGCGAAAAATGAATCACCTGGTGCATAACGACTTAGTTATTGGTGTTCATGTGAAAGGTTTTCATCTTGAGGGGGAGTGCATTAGTTGTGTCAAAGGCAAGCAAAAGAAGAAATCTCACCCTGGGAAGAAGATTAACCCAGTCTCAAGACCGTAAGAGAGACTCCATATGGATCTTTTTTGTCCAGTGAATGTCAAAAGCATAACTGGGGATCTCTACTGCCTAGTAGTAACAGATGACTACTCGAGATTTTCATGGGTATCATTTTTGAAGTCAAAATATGAGACATTTGAAAGTTTGATGACGTTGTTCAGAAAAATTGAAAACTTGTACCAAACTCGAATCAGAAAAATCAGGAGTGACAATGGTACAGAGTTCAAGAACAACAAGATGGAAGAATATTGTGATGAGAGAGGTATATTACAAGAATTTAGTGCTCCTTACACTCCACAACAAAATGGAGTAGCTGAAAGAAAGAACAGGACGCTAATTGAAACGGCTAGGACGATGCTTGCTGATTCGAAGTTACCAGTAAACTTTTGGGCAGAAGCAGTGTCAGCCACTTGCTATACACTCAACCGGGTTCTAACTGTGAAGAAATTCAACAAGACATGTTTCGAACTGATCAATAACCGCAAACCAAACCTGAAGTATCTTGAACCGTTTGGGTCTCCCTGTACAGTTCTAGAACCTTTTGGTAAATTTGGTGCAAAGAGCATTGAAGGAATTTTCGTGGGTTATGCAAGTCCATTGAAACGAGTCTTTGTTCCAAGCTTGAAGCGGATTATCGAAGCACATAATGTTGAGTGTCAAAGTTATACTATGCCACTGCAGAATCCAGGCGACTCATGGCGTTTTAATTACGATACTTTGTGGGATTCGTTTGGCATAGAAGAAGAACCAGATTTCTTTGACGAGTTGGATATTCTGAGAGAATATGAAGAATCACAAGAAAGGTTTCCAGCTGAATATTCTAGACGTCAACGGCAAATTTCAATTGACGATGAAGCCGGTCCTAGTAATGCTAGAGAACATGATGATGTTCAACAATCCTCAGAACAAACTCATGACAATCAGACGGCAGTCAATGATAATCAAGAATCTGATGATAGACCTATATTTGATCGTGGTGATTCAGATTCTGAGGGGGAGCAGATCCAGGTATCAAGTCAAACAATTCCAGTCAGTGAACAAGGTGCAAATCAGAATGTCACAAATTTGTAAGGCGAGGTAGATGTTCCAGGCGAGGTGATGCCGAGAACTCTTTCGTACCATCCAGAAGAGCTGTTATTGGAGAATTACAATCAGGCGTTCGCACTAGACGTCAAATTGACCAATGCCTTACATGTTTTTATTCTACAGTTGCTTCGTTACACTGAGTTTTTACTTAGTTGTTTTATTTCGCAGATTGAACCGCGAACATATAAGTAAGCACTAACTGAAGATTCTTGGGTCAACGCGATGCAAGAGGAGCTAAGTCAGTTTGAGAAGTTAGGAGTGTGGAAATTGGTAGACTTGCCTGATGGTCACAGGAAGATAAACACCAAGTGGGTGTTCAAGTGTAAGAGAGACTATCGAGGGGTTATTATTCATAACAAAGCTCGACTAGTAGTCCAGGGTTTCAGTCAGCAGGAGGGGATAGATTTCACTGAAGTGTATGCTCCGGTTGCTAGACTTGAAGCAATCAGAATCTTCCTAGCATTTGCATCTTGGAAAAGTTTTAAAGTATATCAGCTAGATGTTAAATCGGCGTTTCTCTATGGGAAGGTAAAAGAGGAGGTATATGTCGGACAGCCACCGGGCTTCACCGATCCAATCCACAAAGACAAGGTCTATTTACTGGATAAAGCGTTGTATGGTTTACACCAGGCCCCGAGAGCCTGGTACGAGACATTGTCTCAACACCTGTTAGCCAACAGCTTCATCCGTGGAAAAGTGGATGCCACTCTCTTCACCAAAGAAGTCGACGGACATCTTCTGATAGTTCAAATATACGTGGACGACATTATATTTGGGTCTACAAATGAAAATCTGTGCAAAGATTTTTAAAGAGTTATGAAGCAAAAATTTGAAATGTCATCGATGGGTGAGATGAAATTCTTCTTAGGTCTTCAAGTTGATCAACTGCCTAAGGGAATTTTCATACATCAGACGAAGTATGTTCATGATATCTTAGAGAAATTTGGGATGTCAGGTTCTACTCTAGCTTCCACCCCATTAGCAACGAATCATGGGATAAACCCTGATCTCACCGGAGAGAAGGTAGATGAAACGTTATATTGTTCCATGATCGGATCGCTGATGTACTTGACAGCTTCTAGACCCGATATCATGTATCCAACCTGCCTCGCAGCAAGATTTCAATCTAACCCGAGAGCTTCGCATATGGTGATTGTGAAATGGATATTACGCTATCTGAAAGGAACTCCATCACTGGGGTTGTGGTATCCAAGAGAAGGCAATTTCACGCTCGAAGGGTATTCCAATTCCGATTTCGGATGCTGCAAAGTTAACGCTAAATCAACAACAGCGGGGTGCCAGTTTTTCAGACCACGATTGGTTACCTGGCAATGCAAAAAAGCAGACCTCTGTAGCTTTATCCACATGTGAAGCCGAATATGTATCTGCTAGCAGCTGCTGCTCTCAGATCTTGTGGATCCAGCAACAGATGAGAGACTACGGTTTGCAATTTCTTAACACCCCTATCTTTGTTGATAATGAGGCAGCGATAAACATCACTAAAAATCCTGTTCATCACGCTAAAACGAAACACATTGAAATTCGTCATCATTTCATCCGAGACTGTTTCGAGAAGAAGTTGATACGAATTGAGAAAATCCACACTGACGAACAAAAAGCTGATTTACATACCAAAGCGTTTGATAAAACTCGTTTTCAATATCTTTTAAAATTGAACGGTATGAAGCTTTTATCGATGTCGGAGGAGATTCTTGGTGTAGATGAAGGTACCACTGTAGATGATGTTGAGAAGCAATCTGCAATGGTTTGTCGATTTTTTTACTTGTTTTGGTATTTAGGGGGAGTATAGGGTAATATTTTCAGAAAATACAAAAACAGTAAAAAATTTCAAAAATCCAAAAACATGAGATATTTCCAAAATACAAAAACAAAAAGGGAAAATGATAGTACATTGGCTTGACAGATATGGTATGCTAAAGATATGTAAAGTTTAAAAGTATTAAGCAGTCTCGCTGATGATATGCCGATAGGTTTTTACACATTTAATAGGTTTGTTCGGGATATAAACATAAATCTTTACTTGCTTATTTCGTGGGGAACACTACTTGGATATATAGGTAACCCCTGATGTCACGCCCCGACCACGTAAAGCAACTAGACGTGGCGGAAACGTCGGGGAGTGTTGTAACAGAATCATTGTTTCATAACCATGGAATAAATAAATTCTGTTTTATTGAATAAATGAACTCATTGTTTTAATACAATCAAAAGTACAACTATGATCTTCCAAGTTTTAAAGTTTCTAAGGCACGAGTCCATCCTAGATGTAGCATGTGTCAACAATCATTGCAAAGTAGTACCTGAAACATGAGTAAAAATAGGTACGTCAGCATAAAAATGCCTGTGAGATACATAGGTTTTGTAAAAATAAGATTCATGACTTATGTTTAAGAAAAATGTTTAGTCATGAACCTTGTAATTTGTTTTGTTTTGTAAATCACTTGAAAAGCAATAAGATCAGATGATATGTATAAGTAAGAGAATAATGTATGGTTAAATGAATAACCAAGTAAAATGAGTTTGTATAAGATAAGTTGTTTGTAAATCAATGTCTTGTGAAAAATATGACATTTGCATAAAATGTTATATGTCTCAAATTTAAATGATTCAAATAACGCTACAATATGTAATACCATACAAACACTTATATATAGGAAGTACCAGCGGCGTATCCACCATGCTTGTATCATATTACACACGCCTCGTTACTTAATCACTTACTCAAACCAAACCAACAAGGTAAGATGTCTATGTTTAAACCAATTGCCAAATGTATTGAATAATATGTCAAAATGTTTATGTCAAGATGTAAGTCATGTAATGTATAACCAAGATGATATGTGTAAATAAATGTAAGGTTAAACAAATAACCTTATAGTAGCATATTAAAAGTATACTTTTGGATTTGTAAATAACATATTAAACTATGTTTTAGTTCCCTAAATAACATATCAAAATATGCCTTGGATGTGATAAATAACATATTAAATTATGTTTTGGTTTTGTAAATAACATATCAAAATATGTTTTGGATGATTAACAAAATATATGTTGGTCTTGTACAATACCACACATGAGAGTATATCAAATTATACTTTAAAAGTGTGATTTAAGAATTCATTCAGACCTAGTGCATCAAAATACACCTTTGAGACTATAGGGATACCACAAAGGCAATCCCTATTTGGATGGAGAAACAAATTGGTTTCAGACATTCCATGACAACAGGAATGGGGTGTCTAATCCTATAGCGCTATATCATACTAACAATTGGTCTGGTGAACAAAATAAGTACAATTCAACAATTAATGTTATAGTCTTTGAAAAATCAGTGTTTAAACCATAGATAGTCAATCAGTTTGTCAACAGATAAGTACTAACACGTATAATCAATTATACTTTTGGAAAACATGAAAATAACAGATAGGTACACATGCTTCACCCCAAAACAGTTTGAAAACGGTAAAAGAGGGGAACTATGTACTCACTTGAGATTGCTCAGATGTCTTAAGATAACCACCAAGGAATGCTAAAGATCTCGGAATCAAACGGCACCTAATATAGGTAACTATGTTAATAACCCGGACCTAAATCGGAAGATCGGATAGAATGAGGTTTCGTAAACCAAACGAGTATAGAAACTCCTATAATATGGTTTAACAAACCCTACATACTAAAACGAAACTTAACCTAAGTGTTTACCACCCATTACGACCCGTTTAGGTAGCTTATGCTACTTTAACGCGTCGTTCGCGTGAAACGCGTTCGGACCGCCTAACTAGTCCTATGACAAGTATTATATGCCTAAACATGTTACATAATCAGTTATGTGACAAAAGTTTAGGTTACATATGCTTAATTACCAATTATACATGAAAAGGGTATTCTGGTAATTTACCTAAGGCATATAAACTACCTATCATACAACTACTCAAACGATGTGACCATAAGGTATAACCTCGGAAGGTTATTCCCTATATACTATGGTCACCTAAAGTGTTTGGTCGGATCCTATTGATCGACCAAACTGGGTCGGGTTCGAAGGTATAAGCGATTTATCAGATCGCTTACCCTTACGACCCTTGATAACGTGGTAATCAGTAGGCATAGTCCCAAGGGACTATAACCATCGTGATTACAATCACGTTGCGAAGTTCAAACGAACTTCGCATTGACCATACACTGGTCAACGCTGAAAGTCAAACAAAGTTTGACTTTCGGACTCGAAAAGCAATAAAAGAAGGAAAAGAACGAAAGAATACTTACGAAGGGTCCCCGAATGCTAATCTAGATCGAAATAACTCAGGTATGAAACAAAGGTTCCAACTTAGAGTCTTTAAGATCAGATTCTAGTGGTTTTGAAGCAATGGGGGTGGGGTATTTATAGTTTTCGGGTAACCGTTAAGATCGTTTCAAGGAAACCGTGCTCGAATCTCATGCGTACACTTGTCGGAAAGCTATGGTGACTAAAAATGGTCCTTATCAGCTGAATAGGCAAGTTGAGAATGTGTGGTGGTGGATAAAACAGCAGGAATCTGCTGACTGTTCGTTATTATCTGATCAGAGAGGCTGACGCGGCCCGCGTGAGGATACACCAGGAATTGAGGCGGGCCGCCTGGCCATGTCTGATCAGCACAAACTTTCAGAAATGACAGTTTCAGTCCCTGCACGTGTTTAAGGCCATTCCCGACACTTCCAAGGCCCGTAAAGCCAACTTTAAGGCCCTAAAATGATTCCTAAACATTGTGGACATGAAACATGCTTAAAAATATGTCGGATGTTGGTTCGTTTGGTCGTACGAACGCGATGTTCGCTTAATTACGACGGAATGCGCACAAGCGCGAAAAACGATCCAAATGGCGTGACGAATGGATTTTTCTTGTTCCAAACACTAAAATAAAATATTTTAGTGCTTAAATAAATTTTTGGATGTCCGGATGTATTCAGAACGTAAGTTATGCGCGAAAATGCAAACTTGTGCACTTTTTGACGCTTTTAGTCCCTGAATGACCCAAAAGTTTATTTTAGCACACCAAACCCCTTAGAGCCTATTTCTAAGCTATGTAAAGGATATTTATGGTATGTTTAACTTATGGTCATGTTCCGGAATGTCTGTTCTAGTACGAATCATCATACTTTCGCAGTTTGTCAAGTTTAGTCCCTGTAAGCGAATTAACTTGTTTTTGCCATACCAAAGCCTTCAAAACTTATTTCTAAGTTATGTAAAGGTTATTTAAGATATGTTAAGTATATTTCACTATTCCGGAGTGTTCGTTGGATTAAACTGGTTATATTTACGCATCAGAGCGCGTATAACCCTTAAGAAAGCGATTTAAAGCTTAAAATCGAACAAGAGTTGATATGTGCAAATGATACACATATTTTTACAAATCCCAAGTATGAAATACAATATTTCATTGGTTTGGCATTTGTTTGATGGTTTAAGTGACACAGGTGTCACAGTCTCCCCTACTTTAGGAAATTTCGTCCCGAAATTTAATTTTAGAGGAAACTTGTGAAGACAGCTGTGACGGTTTCGCCTTCTAATAGATCCATTGAACCCTTAAGTAAAAATCTGGGCCATTTTAGAACTCTTAGCGAATTTGTTAACCCTCAAAGTGAATTTCTTGTAATAGTAAAACATAGAATTTTGAACCACTGACAGAAGAACGTTTCGTATGAAGACTTATCATAGGAAACTTGGTGTGTGATTGAGATCAGTATTGGGGAGTGTGAGAGTAAATGACATTGGTCAAGGTCCAAGACTTCTCCCATATCATTATTCTCGTCACTATAGGTCTTAACACATGACAAAACTTCTTGTGGTTTCTGTGCACTAAATTCCATAATTATGTAGGCCTCCATAATTACGTAATTCCTTGCACAGTCCGCACAGTTCATTTCATAATGCGTAGGAAAAACAATCACTTGAATAAACATGAAGCTACTCGACTAGACCACCAAAGGATCCTTTCAATTAGATCAACGAACGATCTTTTTAACTAGATCAACGCATGATCTTCTTAACTAGACCGTCGTACGATCTCCTTAAATAGATCACTTAAGGGATCTTTTTAATTATATCATCACATGATATTTCTAATCAGATTTTCAAAATCAATCTGTTTAACCAGACCACTCAAGGGGTCCAATTTTTTTTAATAGTACTTTAAAACCCATGGGACTTGACTACAACGTAGAAGTCCATTAAGGATTTAAGATAGTAACTTTGGATATCCTATTATGAATCTCTCATATGAGATATGAAAGATTTTACGAGGATTTGGATGGATCACATACAACCACAAAACATGTAAGAAAACACATAAGCACAAAATTAGTTAACTTGATTCTTTAATTCGTTATCTTAAGGTATAGATATTTAAAGCACATCAGGAATCCAATCCATGGATTTCATTTGGCACTTTAAGCATTTTCTAGGATCCATCTATAAAGATAGAAGGATTTTCAATAAGAGTATGGCTTTGTTTCTTAAAAGAAACAAGTGTTTAAGGTTCTTGGGGAGATCACAAGTGATCATAAAATGACAGAACCATACGGGTAGTTTGTCTTTGGGTTGACATCATAAGGTTGTATCAAACATTTACACAATTGTATCAGTTTTGCAAAAAAAAAAAACGATGAATTTTTATTTATATAACAACTGACTTGTCTTTAAACGTCAAAGATAACAACCAAGGGAAATAACAAAACGCTAGTTGTTCACTGCCGCATCATTGTTCATGTTTGCCTCATTGATGTTAAACACTCGTCCACGTGCTGGAGGTATGTTAACAAGTCTTGGGCAATTGTTCCTGTAGTGGGTAAGGTCACCACAGTTATAACATGACCCCGGAGGGAACCGTGCTTGAACAGCAGCAGGGTTTGCAGCAGCTTGATTTGCATAACGACAAACATTGATCAAATGTCCCAACCGCCCACAGTGGGTACATTATGACACTGCTCTTGCTCTAGATGATGACGGTTGCACTTGTTGCACAAAGGGGCGGTACCAACATAGTTTTGCCTTTTGCGAGGTTGTGCTGGTTGGTTTGGTACAACCTGTTTGTCTTGAGCAGTTACAGCGTAGTTTTGAGAAGCTTTGCGCTTCTTCTTCTTGGATACCTCATCCTGTTTTTCCTTTGGCTCAGCTGGAGCAGTCTTGTCGGATGGTCTTGGGTCGCCTTTTCGAAAAAGCTTTTTCTTTCTGATGTGGGATTCAGTTAGAGTAGCAGACAATTCAATGGCTTGTCTGACAGTAGTAGGGTTGCTGCCAGTAACAATATCCTGAACTAGGTCAGGAAGACCATCAGTATATTTCTCGATCGCCTTATCCACAGGAGTAACCATAGCAGGACACAACAGGCTCAATTCTTCAAAACGGTCAGTATAGGCTCGATGTTCACCACTGTCTTGCTTCAAATCATCAAACTCCCTCTCCAAAGCTCGCAGTTCATGACGAGGGCAAAATTCCTTCATCATAAGAGCCCTAAGCTCAGCCCAAGTCTGTGCTAATGCAACCTCAGCACCGCGGTCTCTCATAACCCCGTTCCACCATGTGAGAGCCCTCTTCTGAAACACCCTTGAAGAAAACTCGACCTTGCGATTTTCAGGACACTGAACATGACGGAAGGTATTCTCAATGCTCTCGAACCACTGAAGAAGCCCAGTTGCTCCCTCAGAACCACTAAACTTGAGCGGTTTAGCCGAGTTGAAACTCTTGAAATTGCATGGAGCATTGTAGTTGTTGATGGCTTGCATCATTTGAGCATAAAGATTTGGGAAGGCAGCAGCCATTTGCTGCGCGATGATTTCCGCCAGTTCGGCATTCGCCATCTGATTGTCGCATCGAGGAGGCATTCTAAAAGAGGAAACATGAAAGGAAACGAGTGAGAGAATTTGACGAAAAGAGTAAGATGAAACAAATCTGATGAAAGCAAGAATAGTGGTCATTTGTTTGTTACTACTAAGCAAACAAACTACACACAGTGACTAATCAAAGTAAATGGGTCAAAAATAATGTATCACGAAGACATGCTCGCCTATAAGTGAACACTCATCCCAAGAATTCCCATGTAAGCACAACTGGTCTCGCGTCTGATGAGATGTATACGAAGTGCTTGCCTAGACAGAAAACCCAGAATACAGGCATTCACCCTTCCAGTTTGCACATGTTCACATTATTTAAAACCCAAAACCTTGACGAGATTTTGAAAACTCAAAGGGGTTCAAAACCATATAACAGAGGGTTCAAAACCTAGTAATCAATCATCCTAGAACAAATGATTAGTTTTTAAAGTGGTTTTGAAATTTATGTTCTTGTTGTGGTCGTCGCCTAAGGATAGGTGACGGTATTGTTTTAAAACTAAACACAAGAAAACTTGTGTTAGGGTCCCTAGAAGGTTATAGACTAGGTCAAAGCATTACTAATAACCTAATTCCCTATAACCATTGGCTCTGATACCAACTTTTCTGTCACACCCCGACCACGTAAAGCAACTAGACGTGGCGGAAACGTCGGGGAGTGTTGTAACAGAATCATTGTTTCATAACCATGGAATAAATAAATTCTGTTTTATTGAATAAATGAACTCATTGTTTTAGTACAATCAAAAGTACAACTATGATCTTCCAAGTTTTAAAGTTTCTAAGGCACGAGTCCATCCTAGATGTAGCATGTGTCAACAATCATTGCAAAGTAGTACCTGAAACATGAGTAAAAATAGGTACGTCAGCATAAAAATGCCTGTGAGATACATGGGTTTTGTAAAAATAAGATTCATGACTTATGTTTAAGAAAAATGTTTAGTCATGAACCTTGTAATTTGTTTTGTTTTGTAAATCACTTGAAAAGCAATAAGATCAGATGATATGTATAAGTAAGAGAATAATGTATGGTTAAATGAATAACCAAGTAAAATGAGTTTGTATAAGATAAGTTGTTTGTAAATCAATGTCTTGTGAAAAATATGACATTTGCATAAAATGTTATATGTCTCAAATTTAAATGCTTGTGTCCGCCTAGCGTTTAAATTTTGGTTGGGAGGGCGGGAAACATGCTTGTGTCGATCTTACAGGTGTATCCCCCCTAGCCGGGTTTCGGGAAAATGGGTTTGTGGCGGGGCATGCAGTACTGAAAGCAGAGTCGAAGAAGATGGAAAAGCACGCGAAAGCTTGTGAGGATAATCAGCATGCCTTTGTCCCCCTAGCGTTTGACACGTTTGGCTCTTTGGCGCCAGAGGCAGTTCGTTTCTTGTCCAGAGTTCAGCGTGTAGTCCACAGCAACTTTTCGACCCCTCAGGGGCGAGGCTTTGTTTTTAGTAGATTAGGGTTTTCTATTCAGAAAGGGATGGCGGCGCAATTTGTTGCTCGTCTACCTGCTATTCTTATGTAAAAAAAAAATGTCTCAAATTTAAATGATTCAAATAACGCTACAATATGTAATACCATACAAACACTTATATATAGGAAGTACCAGCGGCGTATCCACCATGCTTGTATCATATTACACACGCCTCGTTACTTAATCACTTACTCAAACCAAACCAACAAGGTAAGATGTCTATGTTTAAACCAATTGCCAAATGTATTGAATAATATGTCAAAATGTTTATGTCAAGATGTAAGTCATGTAATGTATAACCAAGATGATATGTGTAAATAAATGTAAGGTTAAACAAATAACCTTATAGTAGCATATTAAAAGTATACTTTTGGATTTGTAAATAACATATTAAACTATGTTTTGGTTCCCTAAATAACATATCAAAATATGCCTTGGATGTGATAAATAACATATTAAATTATGTTTTGGTTTTGTAAATAACATATCAAAATATGTTTTGGATGATTAACAAAATATATGTTGGTCTTGTACAATACCACACATAAGAGTATATCAAATTATATTTTAAAAGTGTGATTTAAGAATTCATTCAGACCTAGTGCATCAAAATACACCTTTGAGACTATAGGGATACCACAAAGGCAATCCCTATTTGGATGGAGAAACAAATTGGTTTCAGACATTCCATGACAACAGGAATGGGGTGTCTAATCCTATAGCGCTATATCATACTAACAATCGGTCTGGTGAACAAAATAAGTACAATTCAACAATTAATGTTATAGTCTTTGAAAAATCAGTGTTTAAACCATAGATAGTCAATCAGTTTGTCAACAGATAAGTACTAACATGTATAATCAATTATACTTTTGGAAAACATGAAAATAACAGATAGGTACACATGCTTCACCCCAAAACAGTTTGAAAACGGTAAAAGAAGGGAACTATGTACTCACTTGAGATTGCTCAGATGTCTTAAGATAACCACCAAGGAATGCTAAAGATCTCAGAATCAAACGGCACCTAATATAGGTAACTATGTTAATAACCCGGACCTAAATCGAAAGATCGGATAGAATGAGGTTTCGTAAACCAAACGAGTATAGAAACTCCTATAATATGGTTTAACAAACCCTACATACTAAAACGAAACTTAACCTAAGTGTTTACCACCCATTACGACCCGTTTAGGTAGCTTATGCTACTTTAACGCGTCGTTCGCGTGAAACGCGTTCGGACCGCCTAACTAGTCCTATGACAAGTATTATATGCCTAAACATGTTACATAATCAGTTATGTGACAAAAGTTTAGGTTACATATGCTTAATTACCAATTATACATGAAAAGGGTATTCTGGTAATTTACCTAAGGCATATAAACTACCTATCATACAACTACTCAAACGATGTGACCATAAGGTATAACCTCGGAAGGTTATTCCCTATATACTATGGTCACCTAAAGTGTTTGGTCGGATCCTATTGATCGACCAAACTGGGTCGGGTTCGAAGGTATAAGCGATTTATCAGATCGCTTACCCTTACGACCCTTGACAACGTGGTAATCAGTAGGCATAGTCCCAAGGGACTATAACCATCGTGATTACAATCACGTTGCGAAGTTCAAACGAACTTCGCATTGACCATACACTGGTCAACGCTGAAAGTCAAACAAAGTTTGACTTTCGGACTCGAAAAGCAATAAAAGAAGGAAAAGAACGAAAGAATACTTACGAAGGGTCCCCGAATGCTAATCTAGATCGAAATAACTCAGGTATGAAACAAAGGTTCCAACTTAGAGTCTTTAAGATCAGATTCTAGTGGTTTTGAAGCAATGGGGGGTGGGGTATTTATAGTTTTCGGGTAACCGTTAAGATCGTTTCAAGGAAACCGTGCTCGAATCTCATGCGTACACTTGTCGGAAAGCTATGGTGACTAAAAATGGTCCTTATCAGCTGAATAGGCAAGATGAGAATGTGTGGTGGTGGATAAAACAGCTGGAATCTGCTGACTGTTCGTTATTATCTGATCAGAGAGGCTGAGGCGGCCCGCGTGAGGATACACCAGGAATTGAGGCGGGCCGCCTGGCCATGTCTGATCAGCACAAACTTTCAGAAATGACAGTTTCAGTCCCTGCACGTGTTTAAGGCCATTCCCGACACTTCCAAGGCCCGTAAAGCCAACTTTAAGGCCCTAAAATGATGCCTAAACATTGTGGACATGAAACATGCTCAAAAATATGTCGGATGTTGGTTCGTTTGGTCGTACGAACGCGATGTTCGCTTAATTACGACGGAATGCGCACAAGCGCGAAAAACGATCCAAATGGCGTGACGAATGGATTTTTCTTGTGCCAAACACTAAAATAAAATATTTTAGTGCTTACATAAATTTTTGGATGTCCGGATGTATTCAGAACGTAAGTTATGTGCGAAAATGCAAACTTGTGCACTTTTTGACGCTTTTAGTCCCTGAATGACCCAAAAGTTTATTTTAGCACACCAAACCCCTTAAAGCCTATTTCTAAGGTATGTAAAGGATATTTATGGTATGTTTAACTTATGGTCATGTTCTGGAATGTCTGTTCTAGTACGAATCATCATACTTTCGCAGTTTGTCAAGTTTAGTCTCTGTAAGCGAATTAACTTGTTTTTGCCATACCAAAGCCTTCAAAACTTATTTCTAAGTTATGTAAAGGTTATTTAAGATATGTTAAGTATATTTCACTATTCTGGAGTGTTCGTTGGATTAAACTGGTTATATTTACGCATCAGAGCGCGTATAACCCTTCAGAAAGCGATTTAAAGCTTAAAATCGAACAAGAGTTGATATGTGCAAATGATACACATATTTTTACAAATCCCAAGTATGAAATACAATATTTCATTGGTTTGGCATTTGTTTGATGGTTTAAGTGACACAGGTGTCACACCTGAAATCTTGTTTGAAAGATCCCTCTTTCTGAGATACTAGGTATTTATACTCAGTGATATCTGGGGTATTATCCCGGGACTTCTGATATTATGGAAGCAATGGCCTAGTCCCCGTATAATACTTTACTGCTTGCTTGAAATATAGCACCGCCCTCAGCATAAAAAATGATGAAACATTGAAAAATGTTAATCATGTGCTGTTGAAGAAAAGATCCTCTAAAGGGGAAACACCTAAAGTCGAAGCCGCCATCTCTCTGATTTTGCGGAAGCAATAGCCTGAGCTCTCACGGCCCTCGCATTTTAATCCCTTACAGATATCATCTGTGGTATACTCACCTGTAAGACTGAATATTGGGTTCTAGATACGGGAGTATATTCAAGAGGTGGGACACATGATTGAGTTTAAGTTCTTAATATACCTAATTCGTATCCTGGACAGATTGAAATTTGTGTGAGAATTTAAGTGGATCAGTATATCGACAATCTAAGCGAATTGTTTAATTCTGAGTATGAAATCAAAAGCTTAATGGTACTTGTGACTTGTCGAATAGCTGATATGATTTCCTAACACGCTCACCAAAAATATGTTTGTAAATAGTTTACATTTACTGCATTTCATTTCTGTTTAGCTTTCTAGTTTAGAAACTTTAATAAAAATCCAAAAAGATTTTACATTTCTGCTTTATTTTCCGACAAACCAAAGTGGAAAGCTGTAGGATCGTTTTGAGACCCAAACGAGTCGTTCAGAAGAAATCTTAGACTATACGAAAGGCGAAAACAGACGTATAGGCTTGAAACAGCTAGAATATCACTTTAATCTTCTTGTATATTGATATAACAGAGATTACAGTCACAAGAAATACCGGAAGTACTTCGGTAGATATTTCTAGTCTCACTTCAAATGAAAGGACATGATACATATATATAGTGTTAGCTATCTCGCTTGAATGACACACTTACAAGTTCAAGCGGTTTACAAGTTCAAGCGGACCTAACAAATATAAAACTCTTATTTTGAAATCCATTTTGTCTTCTAGTGATGTAACATTCTGTTTCGTGTATCCATTTCATGTAATGATGTATAATTGTGATGTCATCATCAAGAATGATGACATCATCATTGTTCAGATCCGCAACGAAACTGAGACTCGATATAAGACGAAGACGACAGATGTATGCACCAATAGACTCCCCCTCACATGTTGACGAGTCTTAAGTGTCGAGTCTTCAACGTCTTCAGTCTTTATCAGTCTGAACGCTCTCTGAAATATCTCACAGTGTAAGCATCCTCAAACTTTATCTCCTTCTCCTCTTCAGCATCAACAGACTCCCCACGAACAATCTCTAATCGGATGTCTTCAGACTCCCCCTTTCGATATGCTGAGATCGCAGTCTGGCTTGATAAAATCACAAATTCCTCAGGTATCGGAACCTGGCTCTCTATCTTTTAGAAACCTGCACATCCTCTACCTCACAATAAATTTTCTGATGATAACTCGTAAAAACAATCTCACCATCTAATGAACCATTTGCAGGAATTATACAATCAAAGAATGATTTTACAATGTTAATCATTGATGAACCACTTGAAGATATATCATTTTTATTTTCAAAACAACACACTCTCCCAAACCATCTGTTCATCATGTTTAGCACTCGGAATTTTGAAAATTAGCTCTCCAACACCAGTTGTCGAAAATCTTTTTGAATTTTCAAAAATTTATGCTAAAACACACTGAAAATCTTTTTGGATTTTTTCAATGTAATAAAATGCAGAGAAGAAATATTTATAAACAATATTTTTGTGAGTTTGTGTAAGAGGATCGTATCAGTTTTTGAGACAAATCACAAGTACCGTTGAGCTTAGATACACATTAAGAATTAAACGATTCACTTAGATTGCCGATATACTGATCCACTTAAATTCTCACACAAATTTCAACTGATTCAGGATATGAATTAGGTGTATTAAGGACTTAAACTCATTCATGTGTCCCACCTCTTGAATATGCTCCCGTATCCAGATCCCAATATTCAGTCTTACATGTGAGTATACCACAGATGATATCTGTAAGGGGTTATATTGCGAAGAACCGTGAGAGCTCAGGTCAGAACTTCCGTTCAGCAGAGAGATGACGGCTTCGACTTTTGGTGGGTCCCCTTTAGAGGATCTTTTTTACAACAGCACATGATTTGCATTTTTTCAATGTTTCATCATTTTTTATGCTGAGGGCAGGCTTTTATTTCAAGCAAGCGTAAAGTATTCTCCGGGGACTAGGCCATTGCTTCCGCAAAATCAGAAGTCCCGGGATAATACCCAAGATATCACTGAGCATAAAGACCTAGTATCTCAGAAAGAGGGACCTTTCAAACGAGATTTCAGGGGTTACCTATATATCCAAGTAGTGTTCCCCACAAAATAAGCAAGTTTGAATTTAACTTTATATCCCGAAAAAGCTTACTAAATGTGTAAAAACCTATCGGCATATCATCAGTGAGACCGTTTAACGCTATTTAAACATTACATTTCTTTAGCATACTGTAACTGTCTACTGATGTACTATCATTTCCTCTTCTTTGACACCAAAACTCATTTTTGATTTTATCATGTTTTTGATATTTTCAAATTTTCTAATGTTTTTGGATTTTCTGAAAAATTACTCCCCCTAAAATGCAAACACATTTAAAAGAAATTTGAAAACAAACTATACAAGTAAATGACAACTGATATCGAATCACTTCACTTCGCCATCCACTTGGCATAAACAATCAGAACTCCCCCTTACACAAAACTATTTTCTCATTAAGATTTCAAAACACTTAAGTTTGTTTTAACCAAAATGATTTTTCCGGAAAATAAGTTTTGTTGATTTTACCACTTGTAAAATTAGGGGTTCATCACATCGTTTCTCAATCAATATGTAGGAAAAACAAGTACAACTTAATGTCCTTGATTTACCACTTGTAAGTGAAAACCTTCTTCAACCACTTGTAGGTTCACTCACCAACTATATCCTCATGTAAATCAAAATATAACAATATAAAGATATCACCTGTAAATATACCAACCAAACATTTCAAAAATGATGCCGATTCCTGCTCCACTCTTACCAACCTGGGAGCTCCGGCAAGTCCAGATACTTACTGTTCATAATATGTACCATCCCAGTCACAAACCAGGGATGGTTCAACTTTATCTTTCTTCGTCTTCTTCTCATAAAACTCCTTCACTCCTTTGACCTTCCTGTCAACCATTTTACCAAAAATTTTATGGACTTTGGAGTTAAATGCTTTCTCAACATCAAATTCTTCCTTTTCAGAAAAAAATTGATTTGAGATCTCAACTTTTCCAACTTTCTTCTTAAAATTTTCAGCCCGTAGTGATGGAAAATTCACATCATCCACAATCGGTACTGAGTTTTCACCTTTTGAAACAATCTGTGGCTCCTCTGACTTTGTGGAATCAGATTCATCGCCAGAAGATAGCTCCTCTGATTTTGACGAATCAGAATCATTGCTAGAACTACCAACCGATTTCTTAACAACCCATTTTTGGTTGTCAAGTTTTGCTCTTTTCTTGTAAAATCTGTTTGAACTTTCACCAATTTCAAAAATCGAATTTTTGAAAAGTTTGGTTCTGTCAATTGGTGGTTCAAACTCAACCTTTTTATCTTTCAGGTTACGAGAAACTCCCTGTTTTGATTTTATTGCCTTAGAACAATCTTTGGCAATATGTCCAACAATGTTGCATTTGAAACAAGTTCTCGTTTCTTTCATTTGACCAGCAGTCTTCAACTCTTCTTGCTTCTTCGCAAGGAATTCTTTGTTCGATTGTCTCCAGAATTCTTTCTTTTCTTCTTCTTTTGCTGATGTTCCTGAAACAAATGTCATTTTTGATTTAAAATCTTGAACATATTTTTCATTTTTATAATTTTCTGGTGGAATAAAACCTAATCCTTTCTTTTTGAAATTACCGTTATGGTTTGGTTTCTTTTGAAAACCAGAACCAAAACCGTAACCTTTTTTCTTGTTCAATCTTTGTTGAACTCTTGAGGTGTATTTTTTAGGTTTTTCAGTAAGATTTACATCTTTTATTTCAGAAATATTAATTTCTGTTAGTTTGAAAACCTTTTTAATCATTTCAGATTTGACACCTCTTATTGGAAATTCCTCATCAGAATATAATTTGTTAGAATCATTCAATGTATATGCAACTTTGAATGTTTCGTCATTCAAATTAGATTTTGATAACAAGAATTCTTTGTTGTAAACTCTTTTAACTGAAGATTTTGGACTGTTGACAGTCGAACTCGAACTTTCAGAACCAGACTTTGACTCTGACTCTGACTTTGACTCTGAATTTGACTCCAACTTTGACTCCTTAGTTTCATCTTTATCCAACACCTGATCGACCACTTTCTTTATTAATTCGGACTCATGATCAGTGTCAGATGATGTAAATGTCACATCAATATTTTCTGGCAAGTTAACTGATGGCTCCGACTCGCACTGTAAATTTGTTGCCTTTTCGACTCTTTCTGAATTTGGATTTCTCGGAGAATATCCATTTTCAAGCGGGGGTGGACACTTGTTGTAACTGAAACTTTGTTTCTTACCATAATCATTCTCTTTAGTATCCTTCTTCTTTACTTTCTTCTTTTCAGGAGTCTTTTCCTCAGATACCTTTTGTTCTTCTGTTACTTCATCATCTTCAAATGCCTTCAGCTGTTGGATAGATCCTGCCAATAAAATAAGAAGTACATGAGTAACTTTTCAACAAACGATTAACTCTTTCAGTTTCAATTCTTTGAGTTTCCAGTTTTTGCTCAAGCACAGCACATTTCTCAATGTAATTGTTGACCACTTTCTGCTTTATCATGAAAGCTCCCTGAAGTGTTTTCATTGTTGTTGCTTATTCTTCACTTGATTGATTATACTGATTCATGGCCTTGTTCAAAACATCATAAGATTCCTTCAACTGGTTTATGTTGTTAATCAACTCACTGTTTTTCTTCTTTATAATTTCACAGTTCTCACAAATCACCGGAATCTTTTTTGCATTAACTTCTTCATCAACTTTGAATTTTGGAATTTCCTTTACTTTCCTTTTGATCACTGGAGCTTCTTCATCATCACTGCTAACTGGTGTTTTGACTTTTTTCTTAATCACGGGAACTTCCTCATCATCACTGCTGACTGGTGTTTTGACCTTTTTCTTTTTCTTTTTAGCTTTTTCATCTTTACTTCCCTGAAACTTTGATTTTAAAGCTTTCCAAATCGAATAAGAAGTTCCATTGTGTTGCAATAGAACCAGGATATCTTCTTTAACTGCTTGTTGTAGTATACTTAGCATCATTTTCTCATCTTTGTATTTCTTTCTATTTTTCAGCACTTAAATCTTTAATTGCAATAAGCTCTTCGTCATCATTCATTGGTCTAACGTATTTTGTCTCAACGTTCTCCCAAGCATCCAAATAATTGGCTTGTACCCAGTTTTCGAACTTTTCTTCCCAACTTTTATACTCCTCGATATTCATGAGTTTTGGAGGTTTCTGCATCATTCCAGTTTCATTCTCCAACATCGTGTTCTGTGCAAGAGTAATCGGGGTAACCGGAGTAGCGAATGCGTTGTAGAATTCCTTGTCCATGTTTCGGATTTTCAAAGTTCACAAAACACAAACTTTTTTGTTTCAAAAATACTAGTCTCAAACGAGCTGTATCACCTTGTAAAAAATACCTGAAATAAACAAACAAATGATCAGTTTAAACAGACTGAGAATGTAAAAGAGTGTTGATGAAATCAATCGAAGACTCGTGTCGAAGATTTGTGGACTCGTTACAAAGTTGTAGAAGTGAGATCACTGAATGAATGGACTTTCCAAAAGGATATGGAATCAAATGAGCCGATTAAACTTGATATTGAACAAATTCTGATTGGGCCTATTAAAACGATTCACAATGTATGGGCCGGCAAACTTGATTTTACTCAATTCCTCGTTGGGTCGATGTATATAGTTCACATGCAATCTGGATATGCATACACACACAAAGAACTTCTCAATGGCCGACAATTGTGATCACCACTCAAATCTCATTGGACCAAAAAATCCACTAAATCTACAATTTGAAGTATGCATGAAACTGATTGGGCCGCTTTATCTCATTTAATGCTTTAATGGCTGATATCTTTTAAAAATCTATTGAATCGATGAATGTAACAATCCGACAAAAACATGAACTGGCTACAACAATTTACGAGAATCACATGCAAACTGGATTCACTTAATCAAACCGATGCAACCTGACACAAATCACATGATCACTTTTCCCAACCAACTGACAACCTTGTTTAATGTTACACAACTCGATACATTTTTCATGCAAAAACAAACTTGTTCACCAGAAATATGATTCAAGCGGACTAACTATCAAACGAGTTTTCAAGCGGAATGTCGTTTTCAAGCGAGATCAACACATATTTTCAAGCGGAATGTCTTTTTCAAGCGAGATCAACATGTATTTCAAGCGAGATGTCTTTTAAAATGGAACTGATCGATATAAGGTGGTGTATGGCCAGTGCAGTTCGTCGTGCACAGCGTTTCATGGAGATAACAGGGAGGAAGTCAATTGTTGGACCATCTACCAAGTTAGGCTTTGATAAGTCTAAGGTGACATGCTTCAAGTGCAAACAGAAAGGTCACTTTAAGCGTGAATGCAGAAACGCTTATGCTGATGAGTCTGAAAACCCATTTAGAGAAGATTACTACAAGAAGGCAATTTATCATCAGAACAAATCGGAGCCGCCAAGAATGAAGCAGATTGAAGATAACAAAGAAAAATCTAGAGCTCTTGCGGTGATTCATGACGATGAAGGTTTTGACTGGAGCGAGTTGTTACCTGAAGAGGATGCGGTTGGATATGCATTCATGGCAAAATCTGAACCTGTTCCTTGGAAAGACAGCAGAAATGAAGAACAGAAGTATAATCACAGAAAGATTTTGGCCTCAAACAAATTGATCAGAATAGCTGGTATTTTTTCTGAGGCAAAAAGAGCAAAAAGATGGGATCCAGACAGGGAATGTTATCTTGACCCCTATGGAAACATTGCTATTGATCATAACACTCTTGATATAGAAACCATAATCCAAGAGTATAAAGTTGAAGATGATTATTGCAGAAGAAATGGTGGGGAAGTGGAGAAGAAGAAGAGAAAGAGAAGAATGAGAAAGAAGAGAAAGAGAAGTCAAAGAAGATTGATACTGGGATCATAGACACGACGCAGGAGTTGAATGCTGAAAACATGGGAAAAATGGCTGACAAGGTGCTGGCAGCTAAGGCGCTTGAGGTAGATGAAAAGTTAGTTTTTGAAAATCGTCAGATTTCTGAAAAGTTTGTCAAGCCCAAAGCACAGAAAGTTCAAGAACCTAAAATTCACAAACAGAAAGTGAAGCTTTCACAGGGGCAGAAAGACAGACTGAGGAAGAAAAGAAAGAAGGCAAGAGAATACTTGGAGAAAATTTTGTCCTCGGATACAACTGGTAATCCGAGAAAAAGTTCTGATGAATCGCTTTCCTCAACTGAAAAGGCAATCAAAATGAATTCATCAGATGCAAATCTGAGGACAAAAGAGAAGAAAAAGAAAGTTGTTAGCCATGAATTTGTTTCTTCAGAAACAAAGGAGCAACATGTTGGCAATGAATTTGACTTGTTAAAGTCAAAAGAGCCACATTCAGGCAATGATTCTGACTTGTCAAAGTTAGAGGAGCCACGATCAGGCATTGATTCAGGTTCGTCAAAACCAGAAGAGCCATCTGTTGAGGTAAAAACTGTCAAACCTAAGAATGGTCAGGCTTGGGTAGATCTTTTCAAATGAAAAACCTGACTTGCCGGAGTTCCCAGGTTGGTAAGTGTGGAATTGGAATCGGCATCTTTCTTGAGAAATTCACAGGTTGGTAACTGTGATATTTCGAATCACAAAAGACTAATCAAGGACATTAAGTTGTACTTGATTTATCTTTCCGATAAGTGGATAAAAGTAAACAATGTGATGAAACCCCGAATTTGTGAAATGACACATAAAACTAATTTTCCGGAAAAACCATTTGATTAAAACAAACTTAAGTGTTTTGAAATCATAATGGGAAAATAGTTTGTTGTGAGGGGGAGTTCTGATTGTTTATGCCAAGTGGATGGCGAATTGAAGCAATTTGATATCGGTTGCCAATTTTTTTTAAAACAAACTGTACAGGTAGAGTATCAAAATTTGTTTTCAAATTTTCCTTGAAAATCAAAATTGAGACATATTTTGATTTTAGGGGGAGAAAAATTAAAAAAAAATAGAAAATTTGAAAACGCCAAAAACATTGAAAAAGCACAAATGAGTTTTGTTGAGAAAAGAGGAAATGATAGTATATCAGTGGACTATCACAGCATGCTAAAGAAATGAAATGTCAAATGTGATAAACGATCTCACTAATGATGTGACGATAGGCTCAGCTAGACTAGTAGATTTGCGATAACGATACAAACTTAAATGAAAAAGCCTAGTTCTAGTGGGAAACATGGTTGAAAGCATAGTACTTAGTTTTGTCTGTACCTACTCAGTAATCGCTGAATGTCGAAAGACATAAAACCGGTTAAGTATGTGTACTTTCACAACTTGCTGAAAAATCGCTGTGATTGTGCATTTTATTTTTGCAAAGATTTAAACTTGTTTTATTTCTTTATTTTTTTTAAGCATTGGACATCCTCTGCGTATACGTGAGTATCGAACTGGATGTTATTGCCTAAACGTTCTGCTTTATTTTCTTTGTTGTTTCGTTTAAGCTTTGGATCACCTCTGCGTATACGGAACTATCGACCTGGTGGTTAAAGCCTAAACAACTTCAACTTGTTTTTATTTCTTATTTTGTTTAAACGTTGGACTTTCTCTGCGTATCGAAAGATCGACCTGATTGTTAATGTTTAAACATTCTGCTTTATTTTTGCACATATCACAGTTGATGAAAGTTTAAAGGCATTACTTGAGTTAGTGTATTGCATGATGAGGGGATATGCTGAGATCGTGGGGTCCATAAGAATTTAGTGCAAAATTAATATACCTTAACGTATCGGTAAGCATTTTGAAAGTTTTTAGATTGAGTTTAAGAGGACAACTATATCGTCAATCTATGAGAGTCGTTTAGAACTTAAAATGATTAAAGCCTAACGGTGCTAGTGATTTGTCTCATAAACTGATATGATCCTCTTACACAAACTCACAAAAATATTGTTTGTAGATATTTCCTTACTGCATTTCTTTAAAATCAAAAACCCAAAAATATTGTGTTTTAGTTTTAAATTTTGAAAAATACAAAAAGATTTTCGACAACTGATGTTGAAGAGCTGATATTCAAAGTTCAAAGTGCTAAACATGATGAATTGGATTGGGAAAGTTTGTTGAAAACATTGAATGTTATATACAAATGTTTTGAAAGATTGTGTGGTTGGTTAATCAAGGTCATTCATTTGAACTTGATGTAACTATACAGATTGATGAATGAATGATTTCTACCAGTAAGTTTCTTAAATCTAAGTGTTATAAATTTGTGAAACTTATGTTGAGGTAGAGGATGTGCAGGTTAACCAGGTTTCAAATCCTGAGCATATGCAAAATAGAGCCAGGAATTGATCCTGATTTTGTGAACTTGTGAAAGCCAGACTACGATCCCAACAGCTGAGTCTAAGGGGGAGTCTGAAGACGAGCTCAACGCAAGAGGAAGCGTGGATTCAAAGAGCCAGATAACTATCTTGAAGGAGCTTGTATTCGGAAATCCAGGTGTCTATCCTAAAAGCACGGAAGCTTGATGAAAGGGGGAGCCTGAAGAAAGAGTCTACCGAGAGGGAGAGCAACTGAGTCTGAAAACAGATCCACGGGGATTCTGTTTGTGAAAGAGAATGACAAGATGCTACGAGATTGACTACGGCAATATCCAAGGGGGAGTCTGTTAGTGCATTATGTGTCTATCGCCTCCGTCAATCAATTCCGTAGCTGAAACTGAAGATAAAGAGTCTTTATGATGTAATATGTAGTTAAAAGGGCAAGGTGGCAAACTTGTAAATAAGGAGAAATCCTTATAATCCTTGTGCCTATAAATAGATCATTTAGGTTTAGTGTTTAAGACTTTTGCTCATTTGGAGGTTTAGGAGATCTAATCTTAGAGAGAGAAAGTCTAGAGAGAGAAAGTTCTCACACGTGATTCTCGACTTTGTACACGTCATCTTATTCAATAGAATCACGTTATTAGTACGTTCTTGTGTGTTCGGTCACGCACGTTCACGGATTCCGCACGTCGAACGTTCGCTACGCAATCGTACGGTGTCAAAACCGATCCTACAGTCGATGACGTCAGCAAATGTCGAACAAATTTCAAGCGAACTCATGATTTTAACCGGTTTTATGTTGATTCAAGTACTGAAACTTTCCAAGATTTGTTAAAACATGATTGCGCATAATATGTGAGAATTTGAGCCAATTTTAACCGTGAAAAATTTTTAATTTTGAAAAAGAATGGTGTAGAAATCAGAAAAAGTGATGAAAACAGGCTGTTTTGACAAGATCTCTTCCTCCTGAGCTCTGATACCACATGTAGGATCGTTTTGAGACCCAAACGAGTCGTTCAGAAGAAATCTTAGACTATACGAAAGGTGGAAACAGACGTATAGGCTTGAAACAGCTAGAATATCACTTTAATCTTCTTGTATATTGATATAACAGAGATTACAGTCACAAGAAATACCGGCAGCACTTCGGTACAAATTTCTAGTCTCACTTCAAATGAAAGGACATGATACATATATATAGTGTTAGCTATCTCGCTTGAATGACACACTTACAAGTTCAAGCGGTTTACAAGTTCAAGCGGACCTAACAAATATAAAACTCCTATTTTGAAATCCATTTTGTCTTCTAGTGATATAACATTCTGTTTCGTGTATCCATTTCATGTAATGATGTATAATTGTGATGTCATCTTTATGATGTCATCATCAAGAATGATGACATCATCATTGTTCAGATCCGCAACGAAACCGAGACTCGATATAACACGAAGACGACAGATGTATGCACCAACAAAAGCTGATCTTCAGATTCGAAATTTGAAGCAGATGCAGGAAGTTTCTGAGCTGGAAGATGAGTTGTGAGCTAATCTTGTTAAAACTTGTGAAAATGAAAAGTCTAAACAAGTTCGTTAAGTTGAAATTTGTAATTTTCAGAATAATGTTTTAAAAAAATGTTTGAACAAAGTCAGTTTTATGTTGTTCAGATCAACCAAGGCCATTAAGTTGGACTTGGTAGACAAATTGAGTGCTCAGGGTCATTAATTTGGACCTGGTTACTTAAGTGGATTATTAAAACTGATAAAAACAAGAAAAGATGTTATAAGTCAATAGATTATAATGTTATATTCTTGAGAAACAGGAAACAAGATTCCCTTGGCAAAGAAAGTGAAAAGTTTGAACCAGAATTTGAGCTCCAGCATATTGAAAGGGGGAGTCTACACTCTGGATCAACATTCAAAGGGGAGTTTTGAAGATAGAGATTGAAAGATGCTTACAATGTCAGACAAATTGGACAGAGAAGAAAATAGACAAAGACTAAAGACTGAAGATTTGATGCTAAAGACTTCGTCAACATCTAAGGGGGAGTCTGTTGGTGCATAGATGTCTGTTAACTTCGTCTTTATAGAGTCTTGTGTCTAGATAGGATAAACCAGTGCTCAGCAGGCTAGAATTTAGGGTTTGTGTATGATTGGGTGATTTCGCATGAAATAGACACTAGCTATTTCGTACGAAATTACACATTGCTATTTCACACGAAATTAGCCTGTGCCTATTTCATGCGAAATTACCACACCTATATATAGCTGAGTGGTCTAGTCATTTGTAACTTTTTCTGATTCAGAGCCGAGGTGCTACCAATTTGTCAAACGATCTGTAAAAGCTTTGAAATCATTAATAAGAAGATAATTAAGAGGAATCAAGCTGTTTCAAGTCTATTTCTCTGATTCTGCCTTTGAAATAGATCATAAACTCTTCTAATTGACTCGTTAGGGTCACACGACGATTCAACAAAACTAAAATTAAGCCTCGTAGGGGTATTTTGGTCATTTTAAAGATTATAAAAGAGGTTAAATAATAATCTGAGGTTCTGGTCTAAACTAATCAGTAAAAATATTTATTTTAGTAGGTTATATCAGTAAGATATTGCATATATGTGAAATATATCATTTATAACCAAACTATGCACCGTAGGGGCATTTTGGTCATTTCACATAAGCTTTAAAGGTCAAATTTGGAAATCTGAGTTCAAAACTTTTACTTACTGCTAAAGTATAAAATTTTACTTAAAACATCAGTAGGTATTGAGTCTTATGTGCCAAAAATAGTTTTAACCCATACTATGTGTTTATAACGCGTAAAAAGTCGGTTTTAGGCGATTTTCGGGTTATATAAGGAAAGCTGAGATTTTTATCAGCCCAGAAGGCTTAAAATATTTTATTTATCATATAAAATCAGTAGCAAAAGATTTGGTATCAAAATGTTATGTAAAACTCATTTTATTAGTAAAAAGGGTATAACCGTCAATTACCGAATTTAAGCAAAAACCCCATGTTATAATCAGTTTAAAAATTAATAAAAATCTTCAAATATCCCAAAATATTATATTACATCAGTGGGTAACAAGTTTGGTGTCAAAATTTGGGTTTAGATAGGCTTTATGCTAATAATGCCGTTTAATTAATAAAAAGCTTTCAAATTACGATATTGGGCATAACTCCTAATTTAGACCTCAAACTGATGTCAAATTTTTTAGGACATGTTTATAAATCAGTAATAAAGGTTTTTGTCCTCTCATATTTTCAAAAATCTCGTTTTAAGGTCAAAAGGGCATAATGGTCAACATTTAAGCAATTAACGGAAACATGCAATGAATCGGATTAATTAGGAACCAAGTTGTATAACCTCAGAGGGTTATACTAACCTATAACCTGGTCCTAATGGAACTCTAAGCCATATCTAAACTAAGCTAAATCGGGTCAGAACTAAAAGTCAAAGTAAAAGTCCACTTTTGCGACTTTCGGTTCTGAACCGAGCCTAAACTCAAAATTGTCGGGTTGAACATGCTTAGACATGTTCTTACTTTAATTACCAAGTTATTTAAGTGTTAAAACAGCTTTCATAACTTCTACATTGTTATTTATGAGTTTATTTGCAAAATAGCTTTCTGTTGACTTTTTCTAATTAAGTTTGACCCGACAATTGACCAAGTTAGAGTGGAAATCAGAGGGTGCCATTTTAAGGGTTTATTACCCACATAATTACCAACTCATAGCCACTTTCAATTCGAAAAAAGACTGAACCATTAGTGATTAATCACTAAGTCAAAGCTTAATTACGACGGCTTTGACTTTTGGTCATTAGAGTAATAAAACTTGAATTAGGAAGGCTAAGAATGCTTACAAGGGCTCTTAGCACGAATTAGGAGTTGAGGAAAGCTTGCTTGAAGTCCAGAGAGCTCCAGAGAGTAAGTTTAGAATGATTTTTGGTGAAGTGCAAGTGAACTAGCAACAAGAGTTCTTATATAGCCCAATCAACTTCATAAGATCTTTATACACAAGCCTACAAGTGATCCCTGATCATCCCAGGTGTCCCCTATGCATGAAAAACCATTTGTACAGTCCCGGAATTCGAAAATAAGGCTTTTAAGGAGGTGGAACTGGCTGTACTCGCAGCTGTGCAGAGAATCTGCCCAGATCAGGCTGTCGCGTCGCGCGACGGCAGAGGAGGTTGGTGGTGGTGTGACGCCACCATGTGGGTCACCTGATCAGCAAGTTTCCAATAATGACATTTTCACCCCCTGGACCTTCTAAAGCCTAATTTCTTTCATTTTAAGCACATTTAACCCATTTAACTTTTATTCTTGTGATCCATGAGATATAACCAAACACCGTTAGGTCTGGTTTCGTTAAATGATAACCGAAAACATAAGTTTTGCCTTGTTGATGCTTTTAACCCCTTAATTACGAAAGTTAACGTATTTTCCTCATACGATATCGAAACCTTGTGAAAATTTTATCACTTATTCTTGGGAGCATAATTAATCGTTACAAAACTTCGGGTTCATTAAAAGGTCACTCAGAGGAATAATTTAAACATGTTGACACATTTAACCCTTGCGTCTTGTAAACTTTCACTTTCTTCCACAAACGGTTTCATACGATTCATGATTTATTCGTTTAAGGGTATAAACATCGTGTAGGGTCATTGAAAGGCAAAATTTTCATATGTTAACACTTTGGATCCTCTTACACACATACTTTCTTCGTTTGACAACTTTAGTCCCTCGTAATCAATCCGTTAAACGTTTAAAGTCCATGACACATGTCGATACTATATTAGACATGATTTTGCGAGGTTTTACATCGTCACCCCCTTAAAAGAAATCTCGACCTCGGGATTTACTGAAATAAATGAGGGTACTTCTGTTTCATTGTGGATTCAACCTCCCACGTGTACTCGGGACCTCTACGGGCATCCCACTTAACCTTCACAATCGGTACATGCTTCTTTCGAAGTTTCTTGACCTGTCGATCCTCGATCGATAAAGGTTTTTCAACAAATTTTAAGCTCTCATCTATATGCACATCCTTATGTGATATGGCTAGCGATTCATCAGCTAGACACTTCTTCAGATTGCAGATGTGGAACACATTATGAATTCCACTGAGCTCTTCAGGCGGGTTTAACTTGTAAGCCACTGTTCTGACACATTCGATGATCTCGAATGGTCCTACATATCTGGGGCTTAGTTTTCCTTTCTTTCCAAATCGCATCACCCCTTTCCAGGGTGACACCTTAAGTAATACTTTGTCACCTACCTCAAATTTTAGAGGTTAACGCCTTTTATCTGCGTAGCTTTTCTGCCTATCCCTGGCAGCCTTGAGACGATCACGTATCTGCACAATCTTATATGTCATTTCCAGGACTATATCAGGTCCTGTTAGTTGGACATCTCCAACTTCTGCCCAACAAACGGGCGTCCTGCACTTTTTTCCATACAAAGCTTCAAAAGGTGCAGCTTGAATACTGGAATGATAGCTATTATTATATGAAAATTCAATCAATGGAAGGTGATCATCCCAACTTCCACCTAAATCAATAACACAAGCTCGAAGCATATCTTCAAGTGTTTGTATTGTACGCTAGCTCTGACTATCCGTCAGAGGATGGTATGCAGTGCTGAAGTTTAATCGATTGCCTAGGGATTGCTGAAAGCTTTTCCAAAAATGCGATGTATATCTCGTATCCCTATCAGAGATGATAGACACTGGTATTCCGTGAAGAGATACAATCTCGTCCACGTATAGTTGAGCTAACTTATCTGAGCTATGTGTTTCCTTAATAGGTAGGAAGTGGGCTGACTTGGTTAACCTGTCGACTATAACCCAAATAGTATCATTTCCTTGCTTTGTCTTTGGTAACTTAGTGATGAAATCCATAGTTACCATTTCCCACTTCCAGGTGGGAAGTTCAGGCTGTTGCAGTAAACCAGACGGCTTCTGGTGTTCGGCTTTAACCTGAGCACATGTCAGACATTTGGCCAGATAAGTGGCTACAGATTTCTTCAAACCTATCCACCAATAATTTTCCTTTAAATCCTGGTACATCTTATCACAGCCAGGATGAACAGAATATTTGGAGCTATGGGCTTCTTGAAGAATCACATCCCTAAGTCCTCCATAAATCGGAACCCATATTCGTCCATTCAATCTTAGGATTCCATCCTTGCCAGACGATAACTGTTCAGCAGTTACGCCTAACTTTTCATTCGGATAGTTAGCTTCTAGTACAGCTTCCTTCTGAGCGGCTAACAATTTCTCATTCAAGCTGTTCTTCAATTCAATGCTCTTGGCATTGATTCTAATGGGCTTAACCCTTTCCTTCCTGCTGAGAGCGTCAGCTACAACATTCGCTTTGCCTGGATGGTAGCGAATTTCACAATCATAATCATTTAAAGTCTCCATCCATCGACGCTGTCTCATGTTCAGATCCTTCTGATTGAACAGATGCTGATGGCTTTTATGTTCAGAATAGATCACACACTTGGTACCATATAAATAATGCCTCCAAAGTTTTAGTGCAAACACAACGGCACCCAATTCCAAATCATGGGTGGTGTAATTCTTTTCGTGCACCTTCAATTGTCGGGAAGCATAGGCAATAACTTTGCCTTTCTACATAAGCACACATCCCATTTCTGTGTGCGATGCGTCACAATAAACCACAAATTCTTCAATTCCTTCTGGCAAGGTCAAGACAGGTGCATTGCTTAACTTCTGTTTAAGAATATCAAAGGATTCTTGTTGCTTAGGACCCCAATCAAACTTGATATTCTTGCGAGTCAATGAAGTTAGGGGTGCAGCAATCCTTGAAAATTTTTCAATAAAACGCCTGTAATATCCTGCCAGGCCCAAGAAGCTACGAATCTCTGTGGGTGTATTCGGCTCTTGCCAATTCATGATAGCTTCAATTTTAGCGGGATCCACCTGGATACCACGCTCGCTAACCACATATCCAAGAAATTGGACTTCAAGAAGCCAAAACTCACACTTTGAAAACTTGGCGTAGAGCTTTTCTTGTTGAAGAAGTTTAAGAATACAACGAAGATGTTTCTCATGATCAGCCTGATTCTTCGAATAAATAAGAATGTCGTCAATGAAGACAATGACAAACTTGTCCAAGTAGGGTTTGTAAACGTGATTCATGAGATCCATGAACGCTACTGGTGCATTAGTGAGAAAGGCATCACCAAGAACTCGTAGTGACCATAACGAGTCCTGAATGCAGTCTTATGTACATCTTCATCTCTGACCTTCAGCTGATGGTAACCTGACCTCAAATCAATCTTGGAGAAGTAGCTTGCTCCTTGAAGCTGATCGAACAGATCGTCGATCCTGGGCAATGGATATATGTTCTTGATTGTAACCTTGTTTAGCTCACGATAATCGATGCATAGATGCATTGATCCATCTTTCTTCTTCACAAACAGAATCGGTGCTCCCCAGGGAGATGAACTAGGTCGAATAAAACCTTTTGCCAACAAGTCAACCAGCTGAGTTCTCAATTCTTTCATCTCAGTTGGGGCCAAGTGATAAGGTGCTCTTGCAACAGGTGCTGCTCCAGGTATAATGTCAATTCTAAACTCCACTTGCCTATCTGGCGGTAAACCAGGTAGTTCTTCAGGGAATACATCTGGATATTCAGAAATGATAGGAATGTCTTCAACCTTGGGCTTTGGTTCATCAATAGTCACTTGTGCCATATAAATGACACAACCTTTCTTCATACACCTTGATGCCTTAAGCATAGACACTTGCTTAGGCAACCTGTACTGAGTATCTCCTTGTATGGTAAGTGGCTCACCATACGGAGTCTTGATAACCACTTGTTTCTTGTCACAAACGATCTGAGTTTGGTTATGAGATAACCAATCCATGCCTATTACTATGTCGAAACCAGCTAATTTCAGAGGAAGCAAAGATAACGGAAAAGAGTGGTTCCTAATAGGTATAAAACATCCATCTAACACAGTTGAAGCAGTTTCTATAGTACCATCGGCCAATTCTACTTCTTACTTTACGCTTAGGGTTTTAACAGGTAGATTTAATAACTTACAAAACTTATTATCTACAAATGACTTATCTGCACCCGAATCAAACAATACCCTTGCATAAACTTCATTGATAAGGAAGGTACCTGTTATCACGTTGTCATTCTGAATGGCCTCCTGAGCATTCATTTGAAAGACCCGAGCATTGGTCTTCTTTCCTTCTTCAGGTTTCTTCGCATACTTTGGGTAGTTGGACTTGATATGCCCCTTTTCATTACAGTTGTAACAAGTCAAATCCTTTATCTTGTTACAATCCAACATCTTATGCTCACTAGATTTACAGATCCCACAAGGCCTAGGCTGCGATTGGGATTTTGATTCATACCTGCACTTTCCCAGATGGCGCTTCTTGCAGGTCTTGCATTTGGGCTTCTCACCCGACTGATGGTCATCCTTCTTGAACTCTGAACTCTTCTTGTGACCAGAGTTCCCCTTATGCTTCTTGTCAGAACGGTGTGAGTTATCATCCTAAAGTTTCCGCTTCCCCGTATCAGAATTCCTAAGCGATCTCTACCTGACCGCATCAAGGGTAAGAGATAATGACAAATCAGCTACTGACCTAAAGGTAGTAGGTCTTGATGCTTTCACACTAGCTTTGATTTCCGGGGCTAAACCCCCAATGAAACGGGCTATACGCTTTGGTTCCGGTGTCACCAAGTAAGGAACCAGTCGAGACATGGTGTTAAAACTCGTGAGATATGCCTGACAGTCTAAGTTCTTCATAACCAATGTCAGAAAGTCAGTCTCGATCTTCTCAACTTCATGTTGAGGACAGAAATTTTCTTTGATCAAAGCAACAAACTGAGCCCATGATAAGTTGTATAACAGAATCTTTCCAGTAGCTTGGATCAAGGACCTCCACCAAGCTAGGGCTTCTCCCTTGAATGACTGTGAAACATACTTCACAATATCTTTCTCGGCACATCCACTAATATCGACCACCGTATCCATCTCGTCTAGCCATGTCATGCAATCAATGGCGCCCTTTTCCCCAGTGAAATCCCTGGGCTTATAAGAGATAAAATACTTATATGAACAGGTCTTTGTACGTGGCTCTTGATCGAATATAATCTTCTTAGACGGGATACTGTGCTGATTTGATGAGTGTTGGGCATCATCCTTCTTCGACTCATGAGATTTAGAAGGTGGCTTACTGTGAGCCACAGAGTGAGTCTTAGAGTGTGTACCACTAGATTCTCTAAACTGCCTGTCCATGGCTTTAGAAACAGCATTGTCAATCAATGCTTGAAGTTCCGCACCAGTTACGTTAATTCTGGTAGTATCGTGATTTTCTATAGGGTGACTGCTGATTTCTTCAGATTCTGTCATGTAGCTTGATTGCTACATAAAATAATGATAATGATCCATTCAGAAGTCTATAACAGAATTGTCATCTTGATAATTTTATTAACCATGGTATTAATAAACCATATTGGTTAATTTAATAAGCACATTCATTCAGGATTTTTCATTATAATTATCCTCAGTCATAATTTATTAATATATTATAATGGCACAAAAGCCAAGTCACAGGGACAATTTAATTTATAAGCCATGATCTTATAGGATCGAGGCATTAAGGCTTGAATCGTAGTTCATTACCTTTCTTGACAGGGAGTCATAGACTACAACTGTCTTTTATCTTATATGACAATGATTATGGCCCGCAGGCATTTCATCACTAATGGATGTTTAAAATAATAAGAAAGGAATTGGAAGGATCCAATATAAGGATGACTTATGTGATTTTATCGAATCACATTTGCCAGGAGTGTTAACATGTTTTCAGATGTTAACAAGGATTTTGAATCTTACAAGGAACTACCATCATGGCCCTGTCTTAAAATGTCACATAGCGAGGTTTTTCCTTCAAGAATTTCTTTTATATTTGATGGCAGAATTAATTTTTAAAAGGAATGATATTTTAATTTATTTCATATTTTATATTTATGCATAGAATGACAAAAATGAAGTTTTTAATTAAAACATTCCACTAATATTAAATGAGAGTACATATTTGCCCTAAACAGGACTTTAACATAAATAACTTGCCCACGCAGGGGCTAAACTGAAAATACAAGTCCTCACAGGGACTGAATACATAAATAGATGTCAACGCAGGGACTTGATTGGAAATAAAGAAATTACAATACAAATAAATAAGGAATTTTCAAAAATCCCTTTTCTTCTTTCCCTTGATTAGACTCGCCAGACCCTTGAGAAATCCCTGGTGGCTCCTACGCTCTTCTTGAACCTCCCGTTCCAGCTGGCTCAACCTCTGAAGAATCTCCTGTTGCTGTGGTGGCGGTATCAGTGGCGACTGCGGCGGCTGCTGCTGTGGAGGTTGAGGAGGTGGCGGGAATGGATACCCAAAAGCTTGGTACCCCGATTGGTACGAAGCTGCATAGGGCCCTTCAGGGTGAAGAGCATTGTAGTTGGCTGCTACGAGGTATGGGTCAACATCAGGGGCATTGTAGTAGTTGTACCCCGGGTGTCACACCCTGGCTTTGCGGAAGCGTGGTTAATTTGGTATGACTTCTTAATACCATAGCTTAATCATAACAAAGATATATGAAATAAAAATCATGCAAGATCATCCATTGAATTTAAGTTTTAAAACATAAGTAACACAACATTGTCTTAAGGCATTAACTCATGCGATAGACACTACAACCTGATAACATAAAAAGAAACGTTGTTTGAAAAGACACAACACCAACGTGAAATAAACGCAGTTTAAGGACTGTGACTCGTCCAGGAAAAAGCCACATCTCCTAAACTTGGATGACCTCATAACCCTTATGAAGCGGGAAAACGTAGCATACCATGCCAGATCCTTAATTACCTGAAATACATGTAAGTTGGAAAAAAATCAACAAAAATTGTTGAGCAAGTTCATGTGTAGTGAGTAAGTAAAACCTTTGTAAGTATAAAATCCTGGTGTGTAGCAAATAAGGAAAAAGAGATCACCAATGGTTTGCAAAGCCATTGACATGTGTGAAGTGCAAGTAGGAAGACTCAAACCTAGCAGATTTATGCGTTGGGTACAAAGTCACCCCGAGGTCCGTACTGTTTGGGCCTGGGGCTGGGCTCGCTACACCCAGATAGATCTACC
The DNA here is from genome assembly GCA_030545235.1 of Helianthus tuberosus. NCBI lineage: Eukaryota > Viridiplantae > Streptophyta > Magnoliopsida > Asterales > Asteraceae > Helianthus > Helianthus tuberosus. The sequence goes on from CM060443.1 coordinate 86,554,471, forward strand.
GCTCCTGCCCCTCGGTCCTACTATGAGGATTAATAGTCCCAAGTTTCCGCCTACCCACTCACATGATCTAAATAATAACCCTCCTTACGCTAACCATACCATATAAGAAAATATTCGTAATCATAGTAACATGTATTTCACCCCCGAGAGTTATAAAACCAAAAACAGTTAAGAGAAAAGGGGGAGCATGAACTCACAGTGGTGCGTCTCTACCAAGTATATCTCCTGATCAAGCAGCTGTGCGACGACCTACACATACTAAGTCTATTAGACGGACGGCCGTGCCTTAGCTTAAGGTTTAAGTTTTTGGGAAATAGTTAGACAACTATTTCGTGTTTATATTTTTGTAAGTACTTGGTAATTATTCTCCTTCCCAAGGATGGGGGATTTATTACATGTGTGTTCGTAACATTCGAAATACATTATTAAGTCTCACTTAATATATTTTATTTCTTACTTCAAAATATAATCATTTTTCCCAAAAATATTATATTTTATTTCATACAATTTTCCAAAATAATATTCTTTGACAAATACGCGTTCGTTGGTATTTTCTAAATTGCGTAAGTTACGGATAAAGATCGGGTGGTAATAATTATACCGTTGTAACTCATTATTTATTGTGAAGGCGTTCGTATTATTTTGGAATCGTTAACATTCGGTAATATTATTTTTACCCTAAAAATAATATTTGTATAGTTCACAAAATAATCATAAAAATCTCACAAGTGTTGTTATGAAAAAAAAATATATATATATATATATCAAATATATATTTATCAAGTTTTATTTTGTGAAAATCCCACCTCCGATGTTTCGTAAATAAAGTCGTGGCGAAACTTACGTTTTGAAAACAAGTCAAAAATAGATTTACAACACTTGTAGTGAAAATATTCCCAAGTGTTAGGTTTTTAGAAAAATTTCGCCAGAGTTTCCCCTGTAACTGGAGGTGGCCACGCTTTCAAGCGTATCATTTTCTTTTAAAATTCAAATCAACAATTTTCTCAATCAACAATAAACAATATTCAAACCATCAAACTTGTCAAAATAGATGTAAATCGCAAAAATGCATGAACTTGTGGTTTATCTAAAATATGAAGTAAATCTCATTACTTTTAGTGGACCTTTTGTATAAATCAATCCGGTTTCGTAAAAGTCTTGTTTTTAATGAAATTCCATCTTTACAACTTCTAGTAAAATTTGACAAAACTAGTTCCTTGTTGAAAATTAGTGTTACACAAGTGTTTACACACTTGTGTGTTTATAAAAAATCATTCTTGTTCGTGTAAGATCCGGTTTTAGTAAATATGATTTCTTTGACACTTGGTCTTTTGAAAATACCATTTGTAGATCCGTAGATCTACTAGTTTAAAACACTATTTCGTAAGAAAAATCGATTTTTCACAAGTTCATGTTTAGTGTGTAGTAGAGTTTCATCATTTAACCCTTTTCATTCTTGACATATTCTATGTCATGTTCATGAACATGACTAATCCGGGTTAGATGATGATCCGAGCTACCACATCATAGATCGGCACTAAATAGTTACACAAGACAAGTCTTACAAGATTTACACAATATCATAGCTTTTAACCAACATATTCATCATTTTAGTAGACTTTTAACATATCATCTTGTAAGTTCATGAGTTTTAACCGTCATATTTCATTTTAACCACTTTAAAATAGATCGAGAGTGTGTTTATAGTCACTTACTACTAGCTCGAGGCTAGGGAAGAATCTAGTCGAAGATTGGGTGGATAAAAGCAATAGGGTGAGGTCCTTCACATTCCGAATGCACCAAGCTTCCTCGTATGTGATCCTTAACACTTGTATACCCTTGGAATAGCTTGAACAAAATCGAAAAATGGATGGATGATATAGGGGTGTTTGGCCGTGAGTTATTAGAGAGGAGAGGGAGAGTTTTGTTGTGATGTTTAAGTGTTGAAAGTGAATGATGGATCAAGGTGGATTCTTATAGACAAAGTTATGATCATTGTCCAATGGATTACATGTAAGCTAGATATTAGACAAGAGTGAATATTATAATCAAAGTTAGGACAAGGGTGTCCCCCCTAGGGGACGAGTTCGGTTGGGGGGGGGGGGTCTCCTAGTTAGATTTCAACTAAATAGTAAGTATTAGTTAGATATTTAGGATGTTAAACCATTTACTAGTATGTTATGCATTGTAGCGGGTGTTAGGGTATTCGGGGACCCTAACTGGCTCAGAAAAGAAAAACAGTGTTGATGGCAATATTTTTATGTTCCGGATAAAGTCCGGTTGTTTGGTTGGATAGTGATCCGTTTAAGTGCTTAACAAAGCTTTAAAGTGTCGTTATTATTATTTTCAGTGACACAACTTATTCCCGACACATTGGAAAGTGTCTAGTAATATTTTTCCCATGTTTTGGCACTTTATTAGGTAGCCAAATGCTGAATTTTAATTAAAGTGCTGAATTTTGTACTTAAAGTATGTTTTAGGCACATCCGGTCACTGTAATCTCATTCCTAGTGACGCAGTTCTACAACCCTTATATCCCTACACTTTCTATTAGTGTAGTAAACTATCTCTGGCTCTTACAGGCCTTAGAGGCAGTGCCTGCCTGGTGCTAGTTATGACAGCACGTTTAATAGGTTATCCGTTCATTGTGCTACTGTGCGTTTGGTGCATCAAGGTTGTCACAAAGGTGCTGTAAGCAAAACATGGAGTGTCAGCAAGTAAAGTATGATGCAAGTAAGTACATGTATCAGCATTCAAGTAGCAGTTTATCCACAATTTCAAGTAAGCACAGTAATTAAGCAGTAATTAATTATTAATTAAGTCGTACGGATACCTGGTTTAGTGAGGGTTGTCACACCGGGTAGGCAGGCTGCTCAAAAGGGTTGTACGCCGCTGCACCGGTGTAGGAAGGAATTGGGTTATCATAACCCACTGGTGGCGGTGCGACTGGCACAGAGTCCACCCCAGAAACGGGGTTTGAAGGCCCACCCATCTGTGGGTCTTCATATAGTGGCGGGTAGTGACTGCCACTTGAATGCTAAGGGATGCTGAAATGGAATCCCCCTCGCACGGACATCCGTGCTCCAGATCTCCTACGCCTCGGTGGCTCCGGAGGCGGTTGCTGCTCTGGCGGCGGTGGTGGCGGTGGAGTGACCGCTACAAAACGTGAATCCTCAGAGGGATCCTGCTGATGTTGCTGCTGCGATGGGTTGAAGGAGGGAGTAAACTCCCAAGGGTAGGAAGCAAACCTTGCTTCATAGCTGTCTGGACCATGATAAGGTGATCCATGAAAAGACGACCCATCTGAAATCTCGATGGGGTGAGTAGGTGTCCCAGATGGTGGTCCGGCAGGATCTGGGTCATCATCCATATCCATATCCTGAGCTTCAGGAAAATGGTCTTCGGGGCCCAATGGGTTATGACCCATTGGTTCTTCAATCTGATTTGCCGGGTTAAACCGGCTCTGGAAATACGGGGTCGGGTCTTGAAATGCGTGGTGCGACCCTGACCGCTGCAGTGGTAGGTAGGAGTGGTGTGAATCATTGGGCTCGTTCTCCGATTGTGGCCCAAAGGAATGATGGTAAGAGGGTGATGAACTAAGCGAGATAGATCGCCTCGCGGGCTCCAAATACGTCCTCCAGTCTTCTTGAGGACTTGTGCTCATAGTAGCTGATGGAGTTTGTCAGTGTGAAGGCCCGGCCTCATGATCGTTGGGGGCGGTGAATGGCCCATTGCCTCGTCCTCCTCTTCGGAATCTTGGCGGCATTTTTGTTGATCCTGTCAAAACAAACAAAAGAAACAACAAAGGAAAACAATAAAGGACAAAATAAAATAAATTTGGATTAGTCCTAAGTTCTTTGCCTAGACTCGGAAGTCGAGGAATGTGCAAACTGTGTCATTGAGATTAAACACAAAAGGCTAGTGTTTAATTCACTCAATGTTGGCTCTGATACCAACCTGTCACACCCTGATATTTCCACGTATTACCGGTGGGCCCGCTGGGGAGTATCGTGACATAGTTGATATCATCATAGTCAATTTATCACAGTTTAATGCACAGCGGAATTCTAAAGATAATAACATTACAAACCGATTGAAAGTAATATCAATTATTACAAAACGGTTGTAAAGGGATCCACAGGCGGATCAAGGATAAAAGAAAGATTGTTCAACAAATTTTTAAACATCTAAGCTTGCAAGACTCTTTATTGATGCTAGGAGTAGCCAGCCCATTTCGTTTAGTACCTGCACTTAACCTTTTTGGAAAATACGTCAGTTTTCACTGGTAAATACAATTAACCAACTCATTTTGAAAATGTTAGGAAAATTGATTTAAATGCACAAGGCACAAATAAACATTTATAACTTGGGATAATTATTTAAAAATAATCTTGTTAAAGAATTATATGTTTATTATACGTTCAGTAGCCCGGGTTGAAAACCGGGTTAAAGATTAATAGACACACCACATAATATATCCCACGGCGAGTTATTCTCGAACAGGTGGATACATTATTTTACATACGCACCGGCAGGTGTATGCCTACACCCCGTGCTTAAGTCGTGGCCATTTCAATGAATGAGCCGATGATATCCAGGACATGGTCATTAACCCCCCAAAGGCTTAAAATAAACAAAACAGATTAAACGGGTTATCTCAATGATTTAACCTTCAAACGATTAAAAATTTAATACCCGACCAAGCGGTATTTTATATACCGTACCCCAAGCCCGTATAAGGGAAAATAAGTTAAAAGTATTTACCTGAGCAAATTATACAAATTTATCCCAGCCGTATACAATCAGCAATTGCAGATATCTTTTACGGGGCTCCTAAATCTGGAACGAAGGTTTTAATAACCTATTAGATTCCTAACGGGTCTTACTTAGGTTTAAACTTAGACCAGTTAGTTTTAAAGAAAGGTTTACGGTTCAAAAAGCAAGATTAAGCGAAGACCAGATTAGAATGTGGTCTAGAACCGACAAGTATGAAGACTTTTATAATATGGGTAAACTAAACACATTCTGGATTTTGAAGTGAAAATGATAAGGTTTGACCCGTTTCGGTTAATTTACGCAAACTAGTTACATAAACCGTACCGAACGCGATAAATGCATAATGGGTAACCAAATGAGTCATGAACAAGTTTCCTAAGTTAATATGCCTTAAATATGTTGTGATATCAGTAGGATACCTTCCATTATGCCCAAAACGAATTTAAACTCAAATTAAGCCCCGTAGGGGTATTTTGGTCATTTTAAAGATTATAAAAGAGGTTAAATAATAATCTGAGGTTCTGGTTTAAACTAATCAGTAAAAATATTTATTTTAGTAGGTTATATCAGTAAGATATTGCATATATGTGAAATATATCATTTATAACCAAACTATGCACCGTAGGGGCATTTTGGTAATTTCACATAAACTTTAAAAGTCAAATTTGGAAATCTGAGTTCAAAACTTTTACTTACTGCTAAAGTATAAAATTTTACTTAAAACATCAGTAGGTATTGAGTCTTATGTGCCAAAAATAGTTTTAACCCAAACTATGTGTTTATAACGTGTAAAAAGTCGGTTTTAGGCGATTTTCGGGTTATATAAGGAAAGCTGAGATTTTTATCAGCCCAGAAGGCTTAAAATATTTTATTTATCATATAAAATCAGTAGAAAAATATTTGGTATCAAAATGTTATGTAAAACTCATTTTATTAGTAAAAAGGGTATAACCGTCAATTACCGAATTTAAGCAAGAACCCCATGTTATAATCAGTTTAAAAATTAATAAAAAACTTCAAAAATCCCAAAATATTATATTACATCAGTGGATAATAAGTTTGGTGTTAAAATTTGGGTTTAGATAGGCTTTATGCTAATAATGTCGTTTAATTAATAAAAAACTTTCAAATTACGATATTGGGCATAACTCCTAATTTAAACCTCAAACTGATGTCAATTTTTTAGGACATATTTATAAATCAGTAATAAAGGTTTTTCTCCTTTCATATTTTCAAAAATATCGTTTTAAGGTCAAAAGGGCATAATGGTCAACATTTAAGCAATTAAAACAGTTTCAGTTTGGCAGATTTACAGTTTCAGTCCCTGCAACCTCAAAACTTGGTTTTCGATGCGTTTTTTTTTTTTGACACGTTTAAGCCCCGTTAACCCCATTTCAAAGCTCTAAAATGAAGTTAAAGTATAGGGAACTTAAAATGTGCTCAAAAATATCTCAGATGTCGGTTCGTTTGGCCGTACGATCGCGATGTTCGCTTAATTACGACGGAATGCGCATAAGCGCGAAAAACGATCCAAATGACGCGACGAATGGATTTTTCTCAAGCCTAAACACTAAAATAAAATATTTTAGTACTTACATAAATTTTTGGTTGTCCGGATGTATTCAGAACGTAAGTTATGCGCGAAAGTGTAAACTTATGCACTTTTTGACGCTTTTAGTCCCTGAATGTCCCAAAAGTTTATTTTAGCACACCGAACACCTCAAAGCCTATTTCTAAGCTATGTAGAGGATATTTATGGTATTTTTAACTTATGGTCATGTTCCGGAATGTTCGTTAATGTTCAAATTGGCATACTTTCGCAGTTTGTCAAGTTTAGTCCCTGTAAGCGAATTAACTTGTTTTTGCCATACCAAAGCCTTCAAAACTTATTTCTAAGTTATGTAAGGGTTATTTAAGGTATGTTAAGTATATGTTATGTTCCAGAGTATTTGTCGCATTAAACTGATTACGTTTACGCACCAGTTTGCGTATAACTCTCCAGAAAGTGATATAGAGTTTGAAATTGAATAAAAGTCAAAACATGAAAAATGTAAAACATAACCAATAAAAAATTGGGATCAAATAACATATTTTTATTGATAATTGAACTGTTCACAATGATTACAAGCACAGATGTTACAGTCTCCCCTACTTGTGGAAATTTCGTCCCAAAATTTATTTAGAGGAAACTCGTGGGAAAAGATGCGGATACTTCGCCTTCATTTGATCTTCGCATTCCCAAGTAAACTCGGGTCCACGTTTAGCTTCCCAGCGAACTTTGACCAAAGGAATGCGCTTGCGTTTGAGCCACTTGACTTCACGTTCCATGATTTCCACAGGTTTCTCAACAAATTTCAGTGTTTTACCAACACGAATTTCGTCAAGTGGTATGTGGAGGTTCTCATCAGCTAAACACCTCTTGAGATTGGACACGTGAAAAGTTGGATGAACATTTCCAAGTTCAGGAGGTAACTCAAGTCTGTAGGCTACCTTTCCGATTCTTTCGACGATCTTGAATGGTCCAACGTATCTAGGTACAAGTTTTCCTTTCTTTCCAAATCTGATCACACCTTTCCAAGGTGAGACCTTAAGTAATACTCGATCACCGACTTGAAATTCCAAAGGCTTGCATTTCGGGTCCGCGTAACTCTTTTGACGGCTTCTAGCTGTCTGAAGGTTATCACGAACTTTCTTAATCTTGTCAGTTGTCTCTAAAATGAGGGCAGGTCCAGTAAGCTGAGCCTCGCCGATCTCATTCCAGTAGACTGGTGAACGACATTTTCGACCATAGAGAGCCTCGAAAGGAGCCATTTTGATGCTGGTGTGATAACTGTTGTTGTAGGAGAATTCAATTAACTGAAGATGTGAATCCCAACTACCACCAAAATCGATCACACAAGCTCTAAGCATATCCTCCAGAGTCTGGATTGTTCTCTCAGATTGACCATCCGTTTGCGGATGATAAGCTGTGCTCAGGTTAAGTTGGGTCCCCATAGCAGATTGCATGGTTCTCCAAAAATGAGAAGTGAAACGAGCATCTCTGTCAGAAATGATGTTCAAAGGAACACCATGTCGAGCTACAATTTCATCCACATAGATTTTAGCAAGTTTGTCAGCAGAAAAATCCTCACGGATTGGCAAGAAATGTGCTGACTTAGTAAGACGATCAACAACTACCCAGATGGCATCATGACCTTTCTTTGTGCGTGGAAGTTTGGTAACAAGATCCATAGTAATGTTTTCCCATTTCCAAACTGGGATCTCTGGTTGCACCAATAAACCCGAAGGACGTTGATGTTCAGCCTTAACTTTGAGACAAGTAAGGCATTTTGATACATATAAGGCAATGTCTTTCTTCATACCAGGCCACCAATAGTGAATATGAAGATCCTTATACATCTTATCTGAGCCAGGATGAACGGAATAACGCGATTTATGGGCTTCATCCATAAGCAAGGTGCGAAGATTTTCTTGGCTTGGGACCCACAAACGGTCCATGAAGTAATACGATCCATTGTCCTTCAGTTCCAGATTAGGAGTTATGTGATAGGGAAATTCTTTATCCATCAAACCTTGTGAAACACAAGATTGTTGAGCCTGAGAAATACGGGCTTGGATATCGGATCGAGCTTGAATAACAGATTGAACACGAATACAATGAAGCTTAGTACGTTCCTTACGACTCAATGCATCGGCTACGACATTCGCCTTACTAGGATGGTAGCGAATTTCGCAGTCATAGTCGTTTAGAAGCTCGACCCAACGTCGTTGCCTCATGTTGAGTTCTTTCTGATTGAAGATATGCTGAAGACTTTTGTGGTCTGTGAAAACCACACATTTTGTACCATACAAATAGTGTCTCCAGATCTTTAGAGCGAAAACAACTGCACCCAACTCAAGATCATGAGTGGTGTAGTTCTTCTCATGTATCTTCAACTGCCTCGATGCGTATGCTATGGCTTTGTTCCTTTGCATCAGGACACAGCCAAGACACAATTTAGATGCATCGCAATAAACGACGAAATCATCATTTCCCTCAGGCAAAGTCAGAACAGGCGCGTCGCAAAGCTTCTGCTTCAAGTTTTGAAAAGCTTCCTCTTGTTTGAATCCCCAGTCAAAGGGCTTGTTCTTCTGACTTAGAGCAGTTAGAGGAACTGCAATCTTTGAGAAGTTCTCAATGAAGCGGCGGTAATAACCCGCTAGACCAAGAAAAGAACGAACTTCAGTAGGAGTAGTAGGCGTATCCCAATCCTTAATCGCACTGATCTTGGAGGGATCTACATGAATGCCTCGTTTGTTGACAATATGTCCTAAGAATTGAACCTCTTTAAGCCAGAATTCACACTTGGAGAATTTGGCGAAAAGTTGCTCTTTCTTTAGGAGTTCCAGAGTAAGACGAAGATGTTGCTCGTGATCAGCTCGCGTCTTAGAATAAATCAAGATGTCGTCAATAAAAACAATGACGAACTGATCCAAATAAGGTTTGCAGACCCTATTCATTAAGTCCATGAAAACAGCAGGAGCATTAGTCAGACCGAATGGCATGACTGTGAATTCATAATGCCCATAACGAGTACGGAACGCTGTCTTGGGAATATCTTCTTCATGCACCCGAAGTTGATGATACCCAGAACGTAGATCAATCTTCGAAAAATAAGAAGCACCCTGTAACTGATCAAAGAGGTCGTCTATGCGCGGTAGGGGATATCGATTCTTGATGGTAAGCTTGTTAAGCTCACGATAATCGATACACATCCTAAAAGATCCATCCTTCTTCTTGACAAAAAGAACGGGAGCACCCCAGGGTGAAAAGCTAGGACGGATAAAACCTTTGTCAGAGAGTTCCTGAAGCTGCTTAGACAACTCTTGCATCTCAGACGGTGCAAGACGGTATGGAGCTCTGGCAATGGGATTTGCACCAGGTACGAGATCAATGCGGAACTCGACTTGGCGTGCTGGGGGTAGACCAGGTAACTCTTCAGGGAAAACTTCAGAATAATCCCGAACGACAGGAATATCTGAAATAGACTTACCCTTGCCTTTATCTGCTGTAACATGTGCTAAGAAGGCTACATAGTTCTTCTGCAAATATTTCCGAGCTTTAAAACAAGACATGAGTTTGAGACCACCGGCAGGCTTCTCACCACGAACCTGTAGGATCTCGCCTGTCGAAAGCGGCACACGAACAATCTTCTCAGAACAAACTATCTCTGCTTGATGCTTAGATAACCAATCCATACCCACTATAATGTCGAAGCTTCCAAGTTGCATTGGCGTGAGGTCAATAGGAAAAAGATGGTCGTTAAGGTTCAACTGGCAGTTGTGAAGAACAGAATCAAGAACAATGGGTTCACCACTAGCAACTTCTACTGTCAAGGGTTTTCCTAGTTTCGTTCTAGACACGCGAAGCATTGGCTCAAAAGACAATGACACAAAACTCTTATCGGCACCCGTATAAAAAAGAACAGATGCAGGCCGATTATTAATAAAGAACGTACCGTTCACCACATTATCGTCCGCCTGCGCCTCTTGGGCATTCAAGTTAAAAGCTCGCCCTCGAGCCTGAGCCTGATTCTGGTTTGCATTCACCAATCTTGGGCACTGGTTACGGTAGTGGGTCAGATCCCCACAGTTATAACAAGCACCCGGTGGGTAGTGTGGTCGTGCAGCTTGGCCCTGTTGTTGAGCCGGGTTCTGAATTGCCCGATTCTGAGCAAATCGACAAACATCGGCAAGGTGACCTGACTTCCCACAGTTAGTACAGAAACGACACTGATGTTGCGGCTGATGGTGACTGTTGCATCTATTGCACAAAGGTGCATTCCCTGAATAGGGTTTCTTCGCTGGAGGCTGTGCGGGTTGGTTGGGAGCTGCCTGGTTAGCTTGGGCAGTGACAGCAAAATTTTGGGAAGCCTTACGCTTCCTTGACCCTCTCGAAGAACCCGAATTCTTTCCATTCTTGTTTTGACCTTTCTTGCTATCTTCCTTGTCAGCCGACTGTTTCTTGCCCTTGTCACCCTTCCTGTGTAACTTATTCTTCCGAATCTGTGACTCAGTCAATGTCGCTGCTAACTCGATAGCCTGACGGAGTGTGGTAGGGTTACTACCAGTAATGATGTCTTGTACCGAGTCAGGTAGGCCGTCGATGTACCTTTCGATAGCCTTGTCGAGTGGGGTAACCATAGTCGGGCAAAGCAGACTCAACTCCTCAAATCTATCAGTATACGCCCTGTGCTCACCACTATCTTGCTTCAAATCATCGAACTCTCTCTCCAAAGCTAGCTGTTCATGACGAGGACAAAATTCCCTCATCAAAAGAGCTCTAAGTTCAGCCGATGTCTGTGCTAGAGCAACTTCTGCACCACGATCTCTCATAACCCCGTTCCACCATGTGAGAGCCCTCTTCTGAAACACACTCGAAGAAAACTCGACCTTGCGATTGTCAGGACACTGAACATGACGGAAAGTATTCTCAATGCTCTCGAACCATTGAAGAAGCCCAGTCGCTCCTTCAGAACCACTAAACTTGAGTGGTTTAGCCGAGTTAAAATCCTTGTATTTGCATGGGGCATTGTTGTTGTTGTTGGCTTGGTTCCATTGAGCAAAGAGGTTTGGAAATTGAGCAGCCATCTGCTGCACATTGATTTCTGCCAGTTCGGCAGTCGCTATCTGGTTTTCGCGTCGAGGAGGCATTCTAAAAGAGGAAAACATGAAAGGAAACGAGTGAGATGATTGGATGAAGAGAATGAGATGAAACAAAATTAACAAAAGAAAAGATGGTGGTCATTTGTCCACATTACCAAGCAAACAAACGACACACAGTGACTAATCAAAGTAAATGGATCAAAAATAATGTATCGCGAAGACATGCTCGCCTATAAGTGAACACTCATCCCAAGAATTCCCAGGTAAGCACAACTGGTCTCGCGTCTGATGAGATATATACGAAGTGCTTGCCTAGACAGAAAACCCAGAATACAGGCATTCACTCTTCCAGTTTGCACATGTTCACACTATTTAGAACCCAAAACTTTGACGAGATTTTGAAAATTTGAAGGCACAAGGCCAAAAACCAAACTGGAAGGGTTCAAAACCATATAACAGAGGGTTCAAAACCTTACAATAGAGGGTTCAAAACCTTGTAATAAATCATTCAAAACAGATGATTGTTTTTCAAAAATCATTTCGGAAAATTCGGTTTTTGTTTTGATAATCACCTAAGGATAGGTGATGTGCATGTTTTAAGATCTAAACACAAGATAACTTGTGTTAGGGTCCTAGAAAGGTTATAGTCTAGGTCAAAGAATTACTAATAACCTAATTCCCTATAACCATTGGCTCTGATACCAACTCTTCTGTCACACCCCGACCACGTATAACATACAAAACGTGGCGGAAAAACGTCGGGGAGTGTTGTAACAGAATTAATTGTTTCATAACCATGGCATACAAAGTTGTATTTTATTTATCAACGCAAGAGTTTCATTGTTTTAAACAGGAATCAAAGAGTTTATAACATAATTAAACTAGTCTATCTTCCGTTTTAAGTCTCTAAGGCATAGGTCCGCCCTAGTGTCACGATCATCATCCTATGGAAAAGCTCCTGAAAACACATGTGAAAATAGGTACGTCAGCATAAAAATGCCTGTGAGATACATAGGATTTGTGAAAAGAGGATTCATGACTTATAAGTTTAGAAAAAGTTGTTTAACAAAAGTCAGTCATGAACCTTGTAAATTGTTTTGTTTTGTAAATCATTCAAAAAGCGATGATATGTATAAATAAGAGAATAACGTAAGGTTAAATGAATAACCAAGTAAAATGAGTTTGTATAAGATAAGTTGTTTTGTAAATCAATGTCTTGTGAAAATAAGTTGTTTATGTAAAACGTAATATGTCAAATATTGAAATGATTTAAGTAACGCTACGACATGTAATGTCATACAAACACTTATATATAGGAAGTACCAGCGGCGTATCCACCTTGCTTGTATCATATTACACATGCCTCGTTACTCGAATCATTTACCCAAACCAACCACCAATGTATTGTTCATGTATCAATCAATTGTCATGTGTTAATGTGTAAACCATATCGAAATGTCTATGTCCAATGTAAACCACCAAATGTGTAATATCAATGTCAAAATGTTTATGTTTAATGTGGATCATGTAATGTGTAACCAAAAAAAATGTCATGTATGGTAAGTGAAATATATCAACTAAACCATATGTAAAATGCACAAAAACAAGGTATTGAAGTAAAACATGGTTTAAATCAAAGTTATGTTTTGTGGAACAATTGCATGTTATACTGATATAAACATTTATGCGGTATTGTGAAAATGCATACATCCAAGCCTTGCGACTGTGGCGATAAACCCTTAAACAAATTAAAGGTTTATCTAAGTTATGTATATCGAATTCGGTCATTCCTTCCAATCCAAACAAACCCAGGATTTCAGGAACGGGAGTTGTCAATTCCTATGGTACCACTACCTACTAACGAACGGCGTAGCTAATGTTAATGAATGTATTGTTCCATTGAAACAAACCAAATGTCATACCAAAATGTAAGCATGTGATGAAAACAACTGTACTAAGTATGCACACAATGGGCATACATAGCATGAAATGTAATGTGAAACAATATACTAAGTACGCACATAATGGGCATACATAGCATGAAATGTAATGTAAAACAATGTACTAAGTACGCACACAATGGGCATACATAGCATGAAATGTAATGTAAAACAATGTACTAAGTACGCACACAATGGGCATACATGGCATAAAATGTAATGTAAAACAATGTACTAAGTATGCACACAATGGACATACATAGCATAAAACACAATGAAATCATGTACTATAAATGTACTAATGAACATAGCAAGTATATGATGTGAAAACAGGAAAGCATGAAAGTAACAAGTAGGCACATGTGTTTCACCCCAAAATGTTTGGAAAACTGTAAAAGAGGAGTCTATGTACTCACTTGAGATTGCTCAGAAGTCCTAAGATAACCACCAAGCAATGCTAGAGATCACGGAATCAAACGGCACCTAATATAGGTAACTATGTTAATAAACCGGACCTAAATCGGAAGATCGGATAGAATGCGGGTTCGTAAACCAAATGAGTATGGAGACTCGTGTAATATGGTTTAACAAAGCCTACATACTAAATGAAACCTAACATAAGTGCTTACGACCCATTACGACCCGTTTAGGTAGCTTATGCTACTTTAACGCGTCGCTCGCGTGAAACGCGTTCGGACCGCCTAACTAGTCCTATGACAAGTAAAATATGCCTTAACATATCTAATATTGTTACCAAAACAGTTTAGATACCAAAATTTATGTTACATATGCTTAAAATGAATTTTGGCGTCAAAAGGGCATTTTGGTAATTTACCTAAGGCATATAAACTACCTATCATACAACTACTTAAACGAAGCGACCATAAGGTATAACCTCGGAAGGTTATTCCCTATATACTATGGTCACCTATTGTGTTTGGTCGGATCCTAATGATCGACCAAATGGGTCGGGTTCGAAGGTATAAGCGATTTATCAGATCGCTTACCCTTACGACCCTAGACAACGTGGTAATCAGTAGGCATAGTCACAAGGGACTATAACCATCGTGATTACAATCACGTTGCGAAGTTCAAACGAACTTCGCATTGACCATAAACTGGTCAATGTAGAAAGTCAAACAAAGTTTGACTTTCGGACTCGAAAAGAAATAAAAGAACGAAGGAACACTAACGAAGGGTCCCCGAATGCTAATCTAGATCAAAATAGCTCAGGTATGAAACAAAGGTTTCAACTTATAGCACATTAGATCAGATTCTTGTGAGGAAAAGTGAAGGGTGGAGGTGGGTATTTATAGTTTACGGTTCACCGTTAGGATCATTTCTTGGAAAAGGGGGCACGATCTAAGCCGTACACTTGTTGGAAAGTTGTGGTAACTCATTTGCCATCCACCATAAGAGTTTGACACTTGGCACTTGGCCTTTGGAGAGTGTTAAGGGCTGTTAACAGCTGTAAAAAAATGTTTTGCTGCATCTGGCCCCTGTTTACGGACCTAGTTTGGCAGATTTACAGTTTCAGTCCCTGCAACCTCAAAACTTGGTTTTCGATGCGTTTTTTTTACACGTTTAAGCCCCGTTAACCCCATTTCAAAGCTCTAAAATGAAGTTAAAGTATAAGGAACTTAAAATGTGCTCAAAAATATCTCAGATGTCGGTTCGTTTGGCCGTACGATCGCGATGTTCGCTTAATTACGACGGAATGCGCATAAGCGCGAAAAACGATCCAAATAACGCGACGAATGGATTTTTCTCAAGCCTAAACACTAAAATAAAATATTTTAGTGCTTACATAAATTTTTGGATGTCCGGATGTATTCAGAACGTAAGTTATGCGCGAAAGTGTAAACTTGTGCACTTTTTGACGCTTTTAGTCCCTGAATGTCCCAAAAGTTTATTTTAGCACACCGAACACCTCAAAGCCTATTTCTAAGCTATGTAGAGGATATTTATGGTATGTTTAACTTATGGTCATGTTCCGGAATGTTCGTTACTGTTCAAATTGGCATACTTTCGCAGTTTGTCAAGTTTAGTCCCTGTAAGCGAATTAACTTGTTTTTGCCATACCAAAGCCTTCAAAACTTATTTCTAAGTTATGTAAGGGTTATTTAAGGTATGTTAAGTATATGTTGATGTTCCGGAGTATTTGTCGCATTAAACTGATTACGTTTACGCACCAGTTTGCGTATAACTCTCCAGAAAGTGATATAGAGTTTGAAATTGAATAAAAGTCAAAACATGAAAAATGTAAAACATAACCAAACAAACATTGGGATCAAATAACATTGTTTTATTGATAATTGAACTGTTCACAATGATTACAAGCACAGATGTTACAATAAACTTCACAAGATCTTTACACACAAGCCTACAAGTGATCCCTGATCATCCCAGGTGTCCCCTGTGCATGAAAAACCGTTGGTACAGTCCCTGAATTCGAAAACCAGGCTTTTAAGGCGGTGGAACTAGCTGTACTCACAGCTGTGCAGAGAATCTGCCCAGATCAGGCCGTCGCGTCGCGTGACGGCAGAGGAGGTTGGTGGTGGCGTGATGCCACCATGTGGGTCACCTGATCAACAAGTTTCCAATAATGACATTTTCACCCCCTGGACCTTCTAAAGCGTAATTTCTTTCATTTTAAGCACATTTAACCCATTTAACTTTTATTCTTGTGATCCATGAGATATAACCAAACACCGTTAGGTCCGGTTTCGTTAAATGATAACCGAAAACATAAGTTTTGCCTTGTTGATGCTTTTAACCCCTTAATTACGAAAGTTAACGTATTTTCCTCATACGATATCAAAACCTTGTGAAATTTTTATCACTTATTCTCGGGAGCATAATTAATCGTTACAAAACTTCGGGTTCGTTAAAAGGTCACCCAGAGGTATAATTTAAACATGTTGACACATTTAACCCTTGCGTCTTGTAAACTTTCCCTTTCTTCCACAAACGGTTTCATACGATTCATGATTTATTCGTTTAAGGGTATAAACATCGTGTAGGGTCGTTGAAAGGCAAAATTTTCATATGTTAACACTTTGGATCCTCTTACACACATACTTTCTTCGTTTGACAACTTTAGTCCCTCGTAATCAATTTGTTAAACGTTTAAAGTCCATTACACGTGTCGATACTATATTGGACATGATTTTGCGAGGTGTTACATGTTTTGACATGCATGCTATGTGTTAGATACGTGTAGGATATACGTGAATCATTTGTACCCAAACCTGACCTATACTGGTAACCATAATAGGATGTGGTTGACCAGCAAACCTAATGTCACACCCTGGCTTTGCGGAAGCGTGGTTAATTTTGGTGTGACTTCTTAATACCATAGCTTAACCATAACAAAGCTATATGAAATAAAACCATGCAAGATCATCCATAGATTAAGTTTTAAAAACCAAATACAACAACATTGTCTTAACGGAAACACCTCCTAATGACATTGTTCAACAAACATAAACATCAACATGAATAAAACGCAGTTTAAGGACTGTGACTTGTCCAGGAAAGAGTCACATTCCCCAAACCCGGATGACCTCGTAACCCATATGCAGCGGGAAAACATAACATACCGCGCCAGATCTTTAGTTCCCTGAAATACATGTAAGTTGAAAAATCAACAATAATGTTGAGCGAGTTCATGTGTAAGTGAGTATGTAAAACACTTGTAAGTATAAAAATCCTGGTATGTAGCAAATAAGGAAAAAGAGATCACCAATGGCTTGCAAGACCATTGATATGTGTGAAGTGCAAGTAGGAAGACTCAAACCTAGCAGATTTCGCGTTGGGGCACAAAGTCACCCCTAGGTCCGTTCTGTTTGGGCCTGGGGCTGGGCTCGCTACACCCAGATAGATCTACCGCTTACGTCCCTCGGTCCTACAATGAGGATTAATGGCCTCCAGTTTCTGCCTACCCACTCACATGATCTAAGTAGTAAACCTCCTTACGCTAATCATACCATGTATAAAGTACTTGTAATCAATGTAACATGTATTTCATCCCCGTAGTTAGAAAACTGAAAACAGTTAAGAGAAAAGGGGGACATGAACTCACAGTGGTGCGTCTCTACCAAGTATGCCTCCAAATCAAGTAGCTGAGTGACGACCTACACGTACTAACTCTATTAGACGGGCGGCCGTGCCTTAGCTTTATGGTTTAAGTTTTTGGGAAATAGTTAGACAACTATTTCGTGTTTATATTCTGTATATACTTGGTAGTTATTTTCCTTCCCAAGGATGGGGGATTTAATACATGTGCGTTCGTATAATTCGGATTACACTATTAAGTCTCACTTAATATATATTTTATTTCTAACTCCAAAATATAAATATTCTTCCCAAAAATATTATATTTTAATACATGTGATTTTCCCAAAATAATACTTAGTAATATTATTTTTACTCTAAAAATAATATTTACGTAGTTCACAAAATAATCATAAACACTTATACAAGTGATGTTGTGAAAAATATATACTAAATATATATATGTATCACGTTTTATTTTGTGAAATCCCACCTCCGATATTTTGTAAATAAGTCATGGCGAAATCTATAATTTGAAAACGAGTCAAGATGTATTTCTAACACTTATAGTGAAAATATTTCTAAGTGTTAGGTTCTTGGAAAAATTTCGCCAGAGTTTCCTCTGTAACTGGAGGTGGCCACGCTTTCTAGCGTATCATTTTCTTTTATAAATCAACTCAACAATCTTCTTATTCAATCAAAACAATGTTCAAACCACAAACTAGTCAAAATATGTATATAAATCGCATAAATTTCATGAACTTGTGATTTATCCAAACTATGAAGTAAATCCCATTACTTTTAGTGGATCTTTATATAAAACAATCCGATTTTGTAAAAACCTCGTTTTTAAAGAAATTCCATCTTTATAACTTCTCGTCATCTTTTCCAAAAATAGTTACTTTGTCGAAACTTTGTGTTACACAAGTGTTTACACACTTGTGTGTTCTAAAAACCATTCTTGTTAGTGTAAGATCCGTCTTTAGAAAAATATGATTTCTTTGACACTCGGTCCTTTGAAAATACCACCTGTAGATCTATAGATCTACTAGTTTGAATCACTATTTTACAAGCTAAAACACTTTTACACAAGTTCATGATTCGTGTGTGGTAGAGTTTCATCTTCTAACCCTTGTTACACTTAAACAAGCGTTATGTCATAATCCAAGATCATGACTAAACCGGGTTAAATGATGATCCGAGCTACCACAACATAGATCGGGTCCAAATAATCACACAAATAAAATACTACATGTTTTACACAACATATGAGCTTTTACCCAACAATTATAGCATTTTAAGTAGACTTTTATGCTTCAACTTGTATGTTCATGACTTTTAACCGTTACATATCGTTTTAACCACTTTAGAATAGTTCAAGAAGGTGATTCAAGCAACTTACCACTAGCTCGAGGCTAGGGAAGAATCTAGACGTAAATCGGGTGGATAAAAGCAAGATAAAGAGGTCCTTCACCTTCCGATTGCACCAAGCTTCTTCGTATGAGATCCTTATCACTTGTAGATGATTGGAATGGCTTGCATGGAATCGAAAATGGATGGATGGGGGTGGGGTGTGTTCGGCCGTAGCTTTTTTAGAGAGAGGGAGAGAGTTTTGTTGTGGTGTGTGTTAAGTGAATGATCATATGTGCTTATGTTAGATCTTATAGACAAAACCTAATGTGATTAACCAATGGATTATATGTCAACTAGATATTATACACATGATTATAATAATCAAATAATGGTACAAGGGTGTCCCCTCTTGAGGACGGTTTGGTTGAGGGGGGGGGGGGGTCCCTAGTTCGAATCCAACCATTTAGTTAGACATTAGTTAGGTTAATCTAGGTTAGTTAAGTGATTAACCCGGTTAGTTGTGTGTAGTGTGTTATGACGGGTGTTAGGGTATTCAGGGACCCTAACTGGCTCAGAAAAAGATAAATAATGAAAATAACAATATTTTCATGTTCCGGGTAAAGTCCGGTTGTTCGGTTGGATAGTAATCCGTTAAAGTGCTTAACAAAGCTTTAAAGTGTCGTTATTACCCTTTTTAGTGACACAACTCATTTCTGACACTTTGGAAAGTGTCTAGTAATATTTTTCTCATGTTTTGGCACTTTATTAAGTAGCTAGAAGCTGAATTATTTATATAAAGTGCTGAATTTTGTACTTAGAGTACGTTTTAGGCACATCCAGTCATTGTAACTTATTCCTAGAGACGCAGTTCTACAACCCTTGTATCCTTACACTCACCACTAGTGTAGTAAAACATTTCTGGCTCATACAGGCCTTAGAGGCAGTGTCTGCCTGATGCTGGCTTTATCAGCATGTTCAATAGGTTATCCGTTTATAGTGCTACTGTGCTTTTTGTGCATCATGTTTGTCACTAAGGTTCAGAATGTAAATAATGTAGTGACGGTAAGTAAAGTATGATGCAGGTATATGCATGTATCAGAAATCAAGTAGCAGTTCATCAGTAATTTCAAACAAGCACAGTAATTAAGCAGTAATTAATTATTAATTAAGTTGTACGGATACCTGGTTTAGTGAGGGTTGTCACATTCTCCCCCCGTTAGAAAAATTTCATCCCGAAATTTTAAGTTCTGCTTGTAGATGCAGGGTTCTTAGGAAATAGGTGGGGGTATTTCTCTTTCATCCGGTCCTCACGCTCCCAGGTGTATTCAGGACCATGTCTGGCATTCCAACGAACTTTGACGAGCTTGACACTGCTCCGGCGGGTCTTGTTTACTTTCCAATCCGTAACCTCAACCGGTTCTTCAACGAAATGGAGCGTGTCGTCAACATGAATCTCGTCGATGGGAATGGCAATGGTATCTTGAGTTGGACTTTTCTTCAGGTTGGATACATAAAATGTATCGTGAACACCATTCAGTTCAGCAGGTAGATCCAACTTGTATGCTACTAGTCCTATTCTTTCCAAAATTCTGAAAGGACCAATGTAGCGCGGATTTAACTTCCCACGCTTTCCGAAGCGTGCCACACCCTTCCAGGGTGAAACTTTCAATAAAACCATCTCTCCCACTTGAAATTCCACATGTTTCCGGTTCGGATCCGCATAGGCCTTCTGTCTGTGGCGAGCGGCTTCGATGCGTTTTAGAATCTGCGCAATCTTGTCTGTCGTCTCTTGGACGATTTCGGGACCAGCAAGCTGCCTATCACCTGCGTCAGCCCAGCATAAGGGTGATCGGCACTTACGTCCGTAAAGGGCTTCAAATGGCGCGACACCAAACCTGGTGTGGTAGCTGTTGTTGTATGAAAATTCGACCAAAGGCAAATGCTTATCCCAGCTACCGCCCAAATCCATAACACACACTCTCAGCATGTCTTCCAAAGTCTGTATCGTTCGCTCGCTTTGACCGTCAGTTTGCGGATGAAACGCAGTGCTCAGATTTAATTGTGAGCCAAAAGCTTCTTGGAAGGATTGCCATATCCTTGACACAAACCTTCCGTCTCTATCAGAGATGATTGAGAGAGGTACCCCATGGCGCGTAACGATCTCTCTCATGTAAATTTCGGCCAACTTGCTCGTATTATCCTTCTCTCTGATAGGTAAGAAGTGTGCTGACTTTGTTAATCGATCCACTATTACCCAAATAGTGTCATGGCCTCTCGGCGTTCTTGGCAACTTCGTAATAAAATCCATTGAGATTTGTTCCCATTTCCACTTGGGAATCTCAGGTTGTTGCAGAAGTCCTGAAGGCTTCTGGTATTCCGCTTTCACCTTAGCGCATGTTAAACATTTGTTAACATAAACAGCAACATCGCCTTTCATCCTAGGCCACCAATAGTAATCTTTGAGATCCTGGTACATCTTATCCGCTCCAGGGTGGATAGAGTACCGCGATTTGTGAGCTTCATCAAAAATAACCTTCCTTAAACCTCCAAACCAAGGAACCCAAATCCTTTTCTCAAAACATAATGTTCCTTCCTCGTTTGGCACCAAAAGCTTCTCCATCCCACGGAGATATTCTTCTTCAAGGTTTCCTTCCTTGAGAGCTTCTTTCTGCGCGGCACGAATGCGCAAGGAAAGATCGGTTTGGATAATCATTTCTAAAGCCCTAACCCTTATGGGTTTGATCCTCTCCTTTCGACTTAGGGCATCGGCGACCACATTCGCCTTCCCTGGATGATACTTTATCTCGCAGTCGTAATCATTCAACAACTCAACCCATCGTCTTTGCCTCATATTCAGCTCCTTCTGGTTGAATATGTGTTGTAGGCTCTTGTGATCTGTAAAAATTGTACACTTTGTACCATAAAGGTAGTGTCTCCAGATCTTTAATGCAAATACCACTGCGCCAAGTTCCAAGTCATGTGTGGTATAGTTCTTTTCGTGCACTTTCAATTGGCGTGATGCGTAAGCAATAACCTTTTGGCGTTGCATCAGCACACAGCCCAATCCTTGACGCGAAGCGTCACAGTATACCACGAAATCATCCGTACCTTCCGGTAGTGCTAAGATCGGCGCATTGCAGAGCTTATCCTTCAATATCAGGAATGCTTCTTCCTGTTTGATTCCCCAATCAAACTTCTTATCTTTCTGCGTGAGGAACGTCAATGGTTGAGCGATTTTTGAAAAATCCTCGATGAACCTTCGATAGTAGCCAGCCAAACCCAAGAATTGTCGAATCTCGGTTGGCGTCTTAGGCGTTTCCCAATTCTTGATCGCTTCGATCTTTGTGGGATCAACATGGATTCCATTTCCATTAACCACATGTCCAAGAAATTGGACTTCACGTAGCCAAAACTCGCACTTAGAGAACTTGGCATACAACTGTTCCTTCTTCAGCAAATCCAAAATAGCTCTTAGATGTTGTTCGTGCTCAGCCTTTGTTCTTGAATAAATCAAGATGTCGTCGATAAACACAATCACGAACTTGTCCAAGTACGGCTTGCAAACTCTATTCATCAAATCCATAAAGACTGCAGGTGCGTTTGTCAAACCAAACGGCATAACAAGGAACTCGTAGTGTCCATAACGAGTTCTGAAGGCTGTCTTCAGGATACTCTCCTCTTGTATCCTTAACTGATGGTATCCAGATCGAAGGTCGATCTTTGAATAAAAGCTTGAACCTTGCAGTTGGTCGAACAGATCATCAATTCTTGGCAGAGGATATCTATTCTTGATCGTCAGCTTGTTCAACTCCCGGTAGTCAATACACATATGAAAACTACCGTCCTTCTTCTTGACAAACAGGACCGGAGCTCCCCAAGGCGAGAAGCTTGGTTGGATAAATCCCTTGTCTAACAACTCTTGAAGTTGTGTCGACAGTTCCTGCATCTCAGACGGAGCAAGTCTATAAGGTGCCTTAGCCACAGGCGCGGCGCCTGGAACTAAGTCAATGCGGAACTCTACTTGTCTCTGAGGTGGCAGTCCAGGTAAGTCCTCTGGGAAGACTTCTGGATATTCCCTCATGATAGGGATGTCTTCGATCTTCGGTTCTGCAGCTTTCTTGTCTACAATGTGTGCTAGGAAGGCAACACATCCCTTCTGCAAACACTTTCGCGCTTTCAGGCAGCTGATAATTCTTAACGGCGTATCACGCTTCTCCCCGTGAACCACAATTGTTTCGCCATCTTTGGTGGGGATACGAACGACCTTTTCGTGACAAACTATCTCCGCCTTGTTACCTGATAGCCAATCCATTCCTACCACCACGTCAAAGCTCCCCAGCTGGACTGGTAGTAGATCCAAAGCAAACTCACGCTCTCCTAATTCGATCACACAACCTCTGATCACTTCGTTGGCTTCTACTAACTTCCCATTAGCCAATTCGATTGAGTACGGAATATCTAACTTATTAGCGGCTAAACCAAGCATATTCTTAAACTCTAATGACACGAAGCTATAATCGGCACCAGTATCAAATAAGACGGATGCATAGCGTTGGTTTACAGGGAACGTACCAGTAATGACATTGGGGTCCTGGCGCGCTTCCCTTGCTTCGATTTGGAACACTCTTCCACGGGCTTGGTTTAACTCTGGGCAGTTCCTCTTAAAATGCCCAATATCACCGCAGTTAAAGCATCCAAGTCTTTGCCCGTTTCCACCTCCGTTCCCAGCTTGGTTATGATTCATGGCACCCGCTTGGTCAACAATGTTGCCTCGATTTCCATTACCTCCATTGTTTCCTTGTGGGCGATTCCCAACACCACCACGATTGCTATTTCTATTCCCAAATCCTCCTTGGCCTCCCCGGCCAGCACTAGCCCAACAAGAATCCTTCAAGTGACCAGTCTTTCCACAAGCTTCACATACTTTTGGCCCGCATCGGCCAGAATGGTGTCGTTGGCAGGTGCTGCACTTGGGCTGGGTGCCCATATATCCCTTTCCCTTCTTTCCACTACCAGCTGTAACCTGAGCTGGCGTGCTTGGCTCTCCTTTCTTAACAACCACACTGGCGCCCTGCTTGAAGTTCGAGAACTTCCGTTTGTTACCTCCTGATGACTCAACGTGAGTCTCTGCCTTCTTCGTCTTGATCTCATCAAACTTGTTCAGGCGAATAGCCTCCTCAGTGAGAGCTACGCTCAAATCGATCGCCTCAGTTATGGTCGCAGGCTTGGATGAGGTCACCATGCTTATGATTTGAGGAGCTAATCCCCAAATGAAACGTTCAATCCTTTTGAACTCCGGAGTGACCATGTAGGGTACCACATGCGACAGGTCGTGAAACCTCTGAACATACTCTACGATCTTTGGACCGTCCATTTTCAAGTGCCAGAACTCAGTTTCCAATCTTTGGATTTCCGCGCGAGAGCAGTACTTCCTGCGCATAAGTTCCTTCAGTTCGGTCCAGGTTAACGCGTAGGCAGCAGCTTCACCAAGTGTCTGTACTTGCAGATTCCACCAAGAGAGGGCTCCATCCAAGAATAGCCCTGAGATATAGGTGACTTGCTGGTCTGGTGCGCATTTGCTCATGCGAAGAACAGATTCAGTTTTCTCGGCCCAATGAACAAAGGCGACAGCGCCTCCTGTGCCATCAAAGTTGACCGGTTTGCAGTCTAGAAACTGCTTGTAGGTGCACCCATGAGGTGGATTATTGTTGTTGCCAGTGTTGCCAGAGTTGCTTCCACTAGTCCCTCCTTGAGAGGCGGCGTATTGTGCGATGGCAGCAGCGATGACTTGTTGGAGTTCTGCCTCATTGGTAGGCATGCGTGTCTCACGTCTCGGCGGCATCTTCTAAAAGATGTGTTTACGTCGGTCAGGCCATAGTTATAATACATAAGTCAGGTCATAATATAGCGTATGTATATAACGATAGTAATAGTACATAACATCTCATGTCATAATCATATCAATCACACAACATCCCATGTCACAAACATCAATCACACAACATCCCATGTCATAGAATATAAATAACCAAATCAAGCATCAAATATGATGAGAATACTGCGATTGCCATATATTGAGACCACATAGTAAGCGTACAAATACATCACAGTGTTATACAACATCAGTCGACTAAGGGCTACATCACCCTAGTCCAAAAACTATACCAAATCAGTGTCAATACATCGAATACATGTCAACAAAAGTCAGAATCAAAATGTAGTCTCCAAAAATGCTGTGCAGTCAAAAGCATTCGCCGTCTTCTCACCAACGTCTACCCATACGGTACTGAAGAGCTCTACACGGATGGCGGTGGAGGAGGGGGAAAGTGAGTGTAAAACAAGCGGCGCAAATGGAGCCAGTCCTCCTCCATGGCTCTCTGGGTACGCAAGAATGAAGCAACCTGCTGCTCAAGTGCCAAAAGGCGTGCTGCATAGTCTGGTGGTACAGGTCGAGTGGGCTGCAAGGGAGAGTGGTCCTGACCCTGACACTGACACGGCGGTGGCTGAGCTCTCTCGAGCTCCTGAATACGCGGCGTGTGTGCTTCGTGCTGGGCGACAAAAGACATCAGAACGTCCTCAATAGTATACCCCATGTGGAAAGAATGGTAGGGGTCAGTCGGTGGCATAACAGAAGGTGATGCCAGAGGAACGGCTCACTGGTGGGATCAAAAGGTGCTACATGAAATGGAGAAACAGGGGGAAAAGTAGCAGATGAAGACTGTGGCATAACTGGAATAGATGTCGGCATATGTCCAAAAGGATGAGCCGAAGAACCCTCTCCAGGTCGAGCTGGAGGTGTGTACTGTGCAAATGAAAAAGAGAAATCAACGTGACGTGCATCAGTGGTATGAGGAG
The DNA here is from genome assembly GCA_030545235.1 of Helianthus tuberosus. Lineage (NCBI taxonomy): Eukaryota > Viridiplantae > Streptophyta > Magnoliopsida > Asterales > Asteraceae > Helianthus > Helianthus tuberosus. The sequence continues at coordinate 86,580,096 of CM060443.1, forward strand.
GAATAGGTGGAACCTCATCATCAGCAGGAATCCACCCACACTGGGCGTGCTCATCTCGTGGGTCAATCTGTGCCTCAAAAAGTGCTCGATCAAACTGAACTGACATAGGATCATGGTGAGGTGCGACAAGAGGGTCAACTGGTGCTTCAGCAATAAGTGGGGGATCAACATGATCAGCAGCAATGACATGATCGCCCTCCAACAATGGAGCATCAACAGGGTGATCATCGATAGGTGGGTCAGCAACGACAGGCTCAATAAACATGCCAGCATGAGCAGGGTCATGCTCAAGCACTGGGTCAGGAGCAGGGTCTAGTGGCTGCTCGGGATCAACGAAGGCCATCTCAAAATCAAACTCAGGGTCGATGGGATCAACTGGGTCAAATGGGTCGACTGGATCCTCCATAGGCTGATCCATGGGTATAAACTCTATATCCTCATCTGGGTCGAATCCTGGGGGAAAGACAGGATCGGAATCCTCCAAATCATCGTGGTCAAAAGCAAAACTAGGAATAGGGGCAACAGAGGATGCCTGGTCGGGATCTGATCCATATGAGAAGTGCTGCGCACTCTGGGTGTGTGAAGGTGCGGAGGCCACAGACTCGGAAGAGTCTGGGACCGGAGAGTGAGCAGGTGACTCCTCAGCGGGAGCATCTGCGATCATCAAAAGATCACCAGCAGCAAGAAGGGCCTCGCCCTGAACCTCCTCCTCTAAGGGCTCGTCGTCAAACAGATCGACGTCGTCGTCATCGTCAGCATCGAGAAGCAAATCGTAAGCAGGATATGAAGCCAACGGTATGGGAGCAGGGATCACTACAAGTGGTAGGTCCCCGGCCAAAGGGCCATCAGCGAGCTCATCAGCACCATCAGGTAAAGCAAAGGGCTGAAAGTCATCCTCGTCTGTGCTAGTAACGTCGGATGTGTGGACCTCGCGCTCTGAACACTCTAGGTCGTCTGATACTATAGGTCTAGGTCTTGTGGTGTCTGAGTCACCTATGCCAGAGGTGTCCATGGTGTCTGTATCATAAACACAAACATGCACAAACAGTCAATCATACAATCAAATAATCACATAAGTCACCAAGTAAGCATTCAAATAATTCTCCTAGTCCCACTAGCCTCCCAGCCTCTCAGACTGCTCTTCCTAGTCCCACTAGCCAATTCTCCTAGTCCCACTAGCCAATTCTCCTAGTCCCACTAGCCAATTCTCCTAGTCCCACCAGCCATTTCTCCTAGTCCCACTAGCCAACTACCTCGATCTCCCAGACCGAGCCTCGGCCTCCAAGACCGAGCCTCAGCCTTTCCGGACTGAGCCTAAAAATAATAAATAAATGTGCTCAACATGTGTTTATAAAAGTTTTGGATCTGGACTTAAGTGGTATGCAGTAAAAATGTTTTCGTGAGAGCCCTAGTGATCATAGTCTAGACTCGAGAAAGAATCTTAGTTCGCTATGATCAGAGCTCTGATACCAAGCTGTCACACCCTGGCTTTGCGGAAGCGTGGTTAATTTTGGTGTGACTTCTTAATACCATAGCTTAACCATAACAAAGCTATATGAAATAAAACCATGCAAGATCATCCATAGATTAAGTTTTAAAAACCAAATACAACAACATTGTCTTAACGGAAACACCTCCTAATGACATTGTTCAACAAACATAAACATCAACATGAATAAAACGCAGTTTAAGGACTGTGACTTGTCCAGGAAAGAGTCACATTCCCCAAACCCGGATGACCTCGTAACCCATATGCAGCGGGAAAACATAACATACCGCGCCAGATCTTTAGTTCCCTGAAATACATGTAAGTTGAAAAATCAACAATAATGTTGAGCGAGTTCATGTGTAAGTGAGTATGTAAAACACTTGTAAGTATAAAAATCCTGGTATGTAGCAAATAAGGAAAAAGAGATCACCAATGGCTTGCAAGACCATTGATATGTGTGAAGTGCAAGTAGGAAGACTCAAACCTAGCAGATTTCGCGATGGGGCACAAAGTCACCCCTAGGTCCGTTCTGTTTGGGCCTGGGGCTGGGCTCGCTACAACCAGATAGATCACAATGAGGATTAATGGCCTCCAGTTTCTGCCTACCCACTCACATGATCTAAGTTGTAAACCTCCTTACGCTAATCATACCATGTATAAAGTACTTGTAATCAAAGTAACATGTATTTCACCCCCGTAGTTAGAAAACTGAAAACAGTTAAGAGAAAAGGGGGACATGAACTCACAGTGGTGCGTCTCTACCAAGTATGCCTCCAAATCAAGTAGCTGAGTTATGACCTACACGTACTAACTCTATTAGACGGACGGCCGTGCCTTAGCTTTATGGTTTAAGTTTTTGGGAAATAGTTAGACAACTATTTCGTGTTTATATTCTGTATATACTTGGTAGTTATTTTCCTTCCCAAGGATGGGGGATTTAATACATGTGCGTTCGTATAATTCGGATTACACTATTAAGTCTCACTTAATATATATTTTATTTCTAACTCCAAAATATAAATATTCTTCCCAAAAATATTATATTTTAATACATGTGATTTTCCCAAAATAATACTTAGTAATATTATTTTTACTCTAAAAATAATATTTACGTAGTTCACAAAATAATCATAAACACTTATGCAAGTGATGTTGTGAAAAATATATACTAAATATATATATGTATCACGTTTTATTTTGTGAAATCCCACCTCCGATATTTTGTAAATAAGTCATGGCGAAATCTATAATTTGAAAACGAGTCAAAATGTATTTCTAACACTTATAGTGAAAATATTTCTAAGTGTTAGGTTCTTGGAAAAATTTCGCCAGAGTTTCCTCTGCAACTGGAGGTGGCCACGCTTTCTAGCGTATCATTTTCTTTTATAAATCAACTCAACAATCTTCTTATTCAATCAAAACAATGTTCAAACCACAAACTAGTCAAAATATGTATATAAATCGCATAAATTTCATGAACTTGTGATTTATCCAAACTATGAAGTAAATCCCATTACTTTTAGTGGATCTTTATATAAAACAATCCGATTTTGTAAAAACCTCGTTTTTAAAGAAATTCCATCTTTATAACTTCTCGTCATCTTTTCCAAAAATAGTTATTTTGTCGAAACTTTGTGTTACACAAGTGTTTACACACGTGTGTGTTCTAAAAACCATTCTTGTTAGTGTAAGATCCGTCTTTAGAAAAATATGATTTCTTTGACACTCGGTCCTTTGAAAATACCACCTGTAGATCCGTAGATCTACTAGTTTTAATCACTATTTTACAAGCTAAAACACTTTTACACAAGTTCATGATTCGTGTGTGGTAGAGTTTCATCTTCTAACCCTTGTTACACTTAAACAAGCGTTATGTCATAATCCAAGATCATGACTAAACCGGGTTAAATGAGGATCCGAGCTACCACAACATAGATCGGGTCCAAATAATCACACAAATCAAATACTACATGTTTTACACAACATATGAGCTTTTACCCAACAATTATAGCATTTTAAGTAGAATTTTATGCTTCAACTTGTATGTTCATGACTTTTAACCGTTACATATCGTTTTAACCACTTTAGAATAGTTCAAGAAGGTGATTCAAGCAACTTACCACTAGCTCGAGGCTAGGGAAGAATCTAGACGTAAATCGGGTGGATAAAAGCAAGATAAAGAGGTCCTTCACCTTCCGATTGCACCAAGCTTCTTCGTATGAGATCCTTATCACTTGTAGATGATTGGAATGGCTTGCATGGAATCGAAAATGGATGGATGGGGGTGGGGTGTGTTCGGCCGTAGCTTCTTTAGAGAGAGGGAGAGAGTTTTGTTGTGGTGTGTGTTAAGTGAATGATCATATGTGCTTATGTTAGATCTTATAGACAAAACCTAATGTGATTAACCAATGGATTATATGTCAACTAGATATTATACACATGATTATAATAATCAAATAATGGTACAAGGGTGTCCCCTCTTGGGGACGGTTTGGTTGAGGGGGGGGGGGGGGTCCCTAGTTCGAATCCAACCATTTAGTTAGACATTAGTTAGGTTAATCTAGGTTAGTTAAGTGATTAACCCGGTTAGTTGTGTGTAGTGTGTTATGACGGGTGTTAGGGTATTCAGGGACCCTAACTGGCTCAGAAAAAGATAAATAATGAAAATAACAATATTTTCATGTTCCGGGTAAAGTCCGGTTGTTCGGTTGGATAGTAATCCGTTAAAGTGCTTAACAAAGCTTTAAAGTGTCGTTATTACCCTTTTTAGTGACACAACTCATTTCTGACACTTTGGAAAGTGTCTAGTAATATTTTTCTCATGTTTTGGCACTTTATTAAGTAGCTAGAAGCTGAATTATTTATATAAAGTGCTGAATTTTGTACTTAGAGTACGTTTTAGGCACATCCAGTCATTGTAACTTATTCCTAGAGACGCAGTTCTACAACCCTTGTATCCTTACACTCACCACTAGTGTAGTAAAACATTTCTGGCTCATACAGGCCTTAGAGGCAGTGTCTGCCTGATGCTGGCTTTATCAGCATGTTCAATAGGTTATCCGTTTATAGTGCTACTGTGCTTTTTGTGCATCATGTTTGTCACTAAGGTTCAGCATGTAAATAATGTAGTGACGGTAAGTAAAGTATGATGCAGGTATATGCATGTATCAGAAATCAAGTAGCAGTTCATCAGTAATTTCAAACAAGCACAGTAATTAAGCAGTAATTAATTATTAATTAAGTTGTACGGATACCTGGTTTAGTGAGGGTTGTCACACCTAACCAAGTAAACTATCTGCCGAGCAAACCGATGTGAGTTCACAACTTTTACTAAGCGTTCCCGGTGGTTGGGAAACGGAACGAATAACGCTATCTCCTTGTGTGGGATACAAACAACGCTACCTCCTTGTGAGGGGTACACACATACTTTTCCCCCCCTTGTGTGGAACGCTCAGTTAATTACTATTTATATTAGATTCAACAAGGGTACTAAACGAAACTCTATCACGAAAGTCTCTACTTATGATACCGATTAGTTGCTGGGGCCGAGCGAACGGGTTATTAGTTGATAGCGCTATTTAGGTTTCACCAACCTCACACCATGCCTTTTGAGGACGGGGGAGAACTAATAGACTCAGGCAAAACCCCTCAATGATGATAGACATTGACAACGCGGGGCACACAAACAGAGGTCGTAGAGTATTCGGTATAACGCAGTTTAGTAGCTTACATATGGGGTAGCTCCCCATGGCATGATATAAATGAGTAACTTAACTACTTAAACAAGTTTTTGGAATTAAAACTGGACAAACTCGTGAACTCGCCAACTTTATGTTGACACCCAACTGCATGCTTTGCAGGTACTCAGTGACTTTGGAGCTTGCGGCTTGGGGAAGTGTAGTGGTCGTCATTAACCCGTGCTGGGTTCCTTAATAATAATGAACTATGAACTTATGTTTAAATTATTTTACCTATGCTTCCGTTATTTACTTAAACTGCTGTTTTGATCTTAAGAACTTTTGGACTTAAACTTTAGTGGTCGCTAATCGTATTGGTTTGGTGAACTATATTACTATTTTTATTTGTTCAATATGATTGGTGGTTGGATTCTGGTCAGTCACACGCCTCGCGGTAGTACTCCGCATGTGGAACTTGAGGGTGTGACATATAGTGGGGTTCAGGTACAAAGTCTAAAACTCCTAAAATGTAGTAGAAAGCCATAATGTAGCTATAAAGCACACTAAAAACTCACAAATATAGAGTGAATATTTCTAAGACACTACATAAGAACCCTAATGGTCCATAAATACATCAAATACACCATCATATAACTACGAATATAAAACATAGCATGATAATTAACATAAAACACAATAATGTCAATCATTCGATAATTAGAAACCTATCATCTAAAAAAAACAAACAAAAGCCATAGATATAATGTTTTAGTAATCTTCACTCTATTATCTGCGGGTTTTGGGTGTGTTTTTTTACTGACATTATGGTGTTTTACTGTTTTATGACTTCTTACACTTTTTAAGAGTTTTGGACTTTGTAGCCAACTCCTACCCTATATAAATATATATATATATATATATATATATATATATATATATATATATATATATATATATATATATATATATATATATATGTATATATATATATATATATGTATATATAGGGTAGGGACCCTAAGAGAAGTCCACCCTATTTGAGAAACCTGAGAAGCAATCTGAACCACACATTTTCCCTAAACAAAAAATGCAAAAAAAAAGGTGAAAAATGCATTTTTTTTTTGGAAAAATCGCAGCTTTTTCTTTAAGAATTTAATTTTTTATTTTTAAATTTTTTTTTGGGATTTTAACACATGTGTATATTGTTAATCTTTTAACTATACATATATGTATATTGTCAATTATACATATATGTATGTACATGTTTAAAATTGAAAAAATATGTGTTATAAACCCTAAACCTTAAACCCTAAACACTAAAACTAAACCTTAATGCTAAACCCTAAACCCTAAAGCTAAAGTCTAATTCTAAACCCTAAAGCTAAACCCTAATGCTAAACCCTAAAGCTAAACCCTAATTCTAAACCCTAATGCTAAACCCTAAAGCTAAACCCTTAATGCAAACCCTAAAGCTAAAGCTAAACCCAAAAGTTAAATCTAAACCCTAATGCTAAACCCTAAATACTATTGCTAAACCATAATGCTAAACCCTAAACCATAAAGCTAAACCCTAAACCCTAATGCTAAACCCTAAATACTAATGCTAAACCCTAAATAACAATTATTTTTCAATTTTAAACATGTATATACATATATGTATAATTGTTAAAAGATTAACAATATATACACATGTGTATAAATCCAAAAAAAAAAAAAAATTAAAAAGAGTAAACTGCCATTTTGGTCCTTGTGGTTTGGACACTTTTGCCATTTTAGTACAAATCTCAAACTTTTTCAATCTGGGTCCCTATGGTTTCAATTTTGTTGCCATTTTAGTCCAAAATTGAAATTTGGCCAGATTCCCCAAATTAAACCCCCTGGATTGTCCTTTTGCTTAGGGGTATTTTTGTCATTTTAAACATTAATATATATAAATAAAATAGAAAATCCTCAAAACTCTTCACTCTCTTTTTCTCTCTCTAAACACCCTCTACACACACACTCTCTCTCTAAACATAACACCCCCTCTCTCTCTCTCTCTCTTCTCTCTCTCTCTAACACCAGCGTAATCTGTTCGTGTAAAGCCCCTGCCACACCCAAAATCTCTTCATGTAATATGTTCCTTGTTCCTGTTTATAACATCCAGCGGCTTTGTTGATCGGTTTTATCGACGGAGATGTTAACGCCGGTGAAGTTACGTCACCGGTTTCCATTGAAACAACTGGTAGATTGATTATAGAGGATAAAATGATAAATAATTGGTTTAGCGGTCACCGGAATAATGGATTACCGAAGTGGATGATGGGAGAAATTTGATTTGGGGAATTGGGGGTTTGAGAAGCCAGGGTTCCACCGCCACCCCCGACACCCTCACCTCCTCCACCTTCACCTCCTCCTGAATCGGATTTACTGTTCTTGTGAATCACCTCCGTCAATCACCACCACCACTGAAGATCCACCACCACCACCGTCGCCCTCACCATCACCGCCGCCACCCCCGACACCCTCACCTCCTCCACCTTCACCTCCTCCTAAATCGGATTTATTGTTCTTATTGGTCGCCGATTTGATTGTCGGAGATTTTGAAGCCATAGGGTTAGGACAATTTGCTTTGGCGGTGGAATTTTGTGGCTGCTTTGAGTTATGTGAGGGTTTTTGAGGGTTTTGGGTTTGGGAGGGTTGGAGGCAGTGGGATGGTGGTGTTGGCGGCAGTGGGATGGTGGTGGTGGGGATGATGCGGTGGTGGGGGTGGTGGTGGTGGTGGTGGTGTGGTGGTGGTGCTTGTTGTTGTTGTTCTGGCAGTGGCATTATTGTTGTTTTGGCAGTGGCATTATTATTCATTAAATTTGAGTTATAATAAATCTAAATGACCAAAATACCCCTGAGGATAAAGACAAAATAGGGGGGGTTTAAGCTGGGAAATCTGGCCAAATTTGAAATTTGGACCAAAATGGCAACAAAAACGAAACCACAGGGCCCTAGATGCAAAAAGTTTGAGATTTGGACTAAAGTGGCAAAACTGGCCAAACCTCAGGGACCAAAATGGCAGTTTACTCTTTTAAAAAATAAAAAATTAAATCCTTAAAGAAAAAGCTGCGATTTTTCCAAGAAAAAACTGCGATTTTTCTAAGAAAAAAAAAATTTGCATTTTTTTCACCTGTTTTTTGTATTTTTTTGCTTAGGGAAAATGTGTGGTCCAGAATGTTTCTCAAGTTTCTCAATTAGCCTACTTTCTCACATGATCCTTATCTTGTATATATATATATGTATATATAGGAACTTGTAACACCCTGGTTTCTATTTAACGGTTTTACATGTAAATACCAATGATTAGATGTGTAGTTAAGACTACACATACTATATATATATACGGGTTTACTAAAACTTTTACAATTCTTAGGTTATTCTTCAAAACGTGATCGAATTCGTTGTTTAAAATCTACAACGTTGCAATGTGCGGAAGCGTGTATCATTATCGTGTTCGGTTCTTCGCTGAGCTTGATCGTCTTCCGGCATCCCAGAAAGTACCTACATTTCATAAACATGAAATGCTTTAGTCATACGGTATTTAAAACGCATCTAAACGAGTCTGGAAAACGAAACTGATCAAAAAGATACATTTTTTTTTACAAGGTCCACCGTAAATTACGGTGGACACCGTAATTTACGGTAGTCCTTGTTTCGACTTGCTTCCACCGTAAATCAGGAATATTGCACCGTAAATCATTTTAGGTCCACCGTAAATTACGGTGGCACCGTAATTTACGGTGGAACCTGCATTTCCAGCTTTCCATTTTGCCGTAATGTGACACGAAATCTTTCGTATCTTTCAAACCGTTTATCCGTTTGGCCTACCGTTTCTTCCTACTTGTTTGTAATTTGATTCTCCATCATATGGAGTTAAAATCCGACATCCGGCTTAACAAGATTTAAGACTTTTGAGTCTTCGGCTTATTTCTCTTTTACCAAAATTTGACCCGTTTACGCATTTTATCAAACAAACGTATTTGTTTGATTCCTATAACACATACATCTCTTTAATTTAATATTACCTACCATTTTAGGTTCTAATCGTAGGTTTATTACACAATTTAGACCCGTTTTCACTCGTATGCTTATTTTGACCCGTTAAGGGTTCTTAAGCGCTTTCGAGCCTAAAATCGCTTTCAATTGCTTCTATAATTATTCTAAGTACGCATTTAATCATAAAACTCATTTCCAAACAACTTGTAAAGGTTGTTTGGTCAATTTAGCCACCAAGGGCGTTTTGGTCCATTTTAGTCCTTTATTAACAATGAAGGACTTTTGAAAGTATATTTGACCCATAATCCCTCTTTTAACCTATGATTTTGTTTGAAAAGTCATTAAGCTCTCCAAACGCAAGGTTCATTACATAAAACATTTGGTTTACCTATCAAGTAATCAAATGCCCATTTTGACCTCTTTTAACACTCTTGAACCACATGTTCTAAATGAGTGTTACCCTATTTCACATACCTGGCGCAGATCAATATATTGACCCGTTTTTAATACCTTGCTTTTATAACCGCTAATTCATAGCGTTGCTAACACCAATTTGACATTTACACCTGAAATAATATAGCTCGACAATAACCATTAGTCGTTATTGTCAAAGGGTGATATCTTCACCTTTTGACCCATTTGGTCTAAATGACCGATTATGTTGGCGAGATGATATTTATTACCATCTCATCTATACGACTCGTTTCTCAACGCTTTTTAGCCTATCATGACTTTCATCATACCGTGCCTTTCAAAACCAATAGTTATGGTCAACGCATGACCAATTTACCGTTATACCCTTATTGTTTGTTTTGGTTTACCCTATAAGGTAACCATTCAAAAGTTTCTCTTTTCCATTTGTCATAAAATGATCGAATTACCGATTTTAACTCCTTTTAAACCATCAACATGGTTTCTTGTCATGCTCGACTCTCTTGTTCCATGCGTTTACACGCCGGAACATCATACCAAAATCATGTATTTATCTTATTCGTAACTAATACGATAAGAAAATATTCTAAAGTATAAGACTAGTGTAAGCTATACTCACCTTGCATCCGAATTATGCTTTTCCGCCATTCTTGCTTTGTTTGACCCGCTTCCTTTCCAAGCCTCCACCTAGCTTGTCAAGCGTCAAACTATCATCATAATTCGTAAGACGGTTATATTAGTCATCATTAATTATGACTATTCCATCTTACATATTTTCTATCACAATTACCATTCGATCTTATTAATGGTCGGTTTGACTATTTAAAAGTCAAATCACCAATTAACACATGTGATTGCACTATCAAGTTCACAAGACTCAATTAGGCACATTATCAACACTTAGTTTTCACTTAGGCATTTTAACAAACACCTAATGTGCATACATTTTTACACATTTACAACTAGTTCATAACTAGTTATTTTTACCAAGATTAACATCAAAATTCACCATTATCACTTATGATCAAACACTCAAACTTGAATTTGTTTAAGTATTCCCTGATTACTTAACATGCATGATGATTCTTAGCATATCTATATCATCTATTTCATCATAACATCAAAACCCACTTATCTAAGTGTGTTAATCCACCAATTTCTTCAATTCATAGCATGTTGTGTATGGTTTTCACTTAGGGTTTCGTTCCTAAGCAAGTATACATCACTAATCTAGCCGTAGCTTCTCTAATCCATGCCTAATTCGCGATTAGGATGATTATCCAATTTTTACAACTTCAAGAATGTTAGAAATTCGACATACCTTACGATCCCCTTGACTTGGTGATCGTTTCTATGTGTTCAAATCCGAATTTGGGCTTCATTTGATCCTTCAATTTGATGATTATATGTGGTTTAGGGTTTTTAGCTCCATGGGAGCCCCTGAGCTCGATCCAGAACACGCACACACACCTAGTGTGTGTGTTGTGTTTAATTTTAATAAATCATGTTTCAATTCTTCCCTTTTTAGCCCCTCTAGTTTGTAGTTTTATAAAAGGGTTAACTATTTCAAGTTTCCTTCCTTTCTTTCTTGTTTTCAAATAATTAACTAACTAGGTTAATTATTCCTAGTTAACTTGGTGGGTTCAGGGAGTTATAACCCGTAGTATTTCTAAGTCCCGTTAACTCGGGCTTTATATACGCTTCGTTTTCTCAAAGCGTTTACTCTCTTTCTAATTTTATTAACATAAAATTATTTATTAAAATCCTAAATTTCACCGGGTTTATTTTACCACTAACTGTATTTTACCCGTTCCTAGTATTAACGGGGTTTAATTACCAAACCCGTTTTCGGGGTGTTACAAGTCTACCCCCCTTAAAGAGGTTTCGTCCTCGAAACCTTTTCTTACATGATTTATTGAGTTTAAACTCAATGCGTTTGACCTGAGTAATCTCTTAAGCATTATTCATACTTTAACCAGTTGTTTGTACTACCAAAAAAATTATGGTAATATCTTTTTGGTTACATAACCTCTACGTATCTCATACGACATAATGTAACTTGAAATAACGTACTTCCGTTATTTCTGCTAGTTTAGTTAACTTAGCGGTTTCCATCGCTTTTATATGCTATCGAATTCTTTATGAATCCGTTACTTGACCCGTTTAAAGATCTTTAGTGAAATCCTTCACTTTTAGCAACTAATTCTTTTGTCTTCAAGTTTATTTATTCGGTTCAGCTATACCGAATCTATCGCTTACAAGCAAACCAAATTTCTTGATTTGAATTGGTGACCTTAACCGGTTTCACTAACTGGACTTATTAGTCCAGTTGCTTTTTACCGCTCGCTTGGTGATAACGTGATTCCACTTCACATTGCATTTCTTGACCGTGATCGTGTCACGTCATGTTTAATTTATATCAACCTTTCATTTTCGAAGATAACACTTTTCGAATATATCGTCTTGTGCCAATCAGTGTCAAGACTTGTATCTTTCTTGCTTACTATTTAAATTCCTATCGGGATTTATGTTTGTAAAAACGCTATTTCTTACTAAAACCGAAGTTTTAGTTTTAGGATCTTCTCTTTCACTTCTGTCAATTATCCATTCCAGGATATTGACAGTCCAAAATTTATTCTTTTACAGCCTTTGTTTTATGCGGGGATTCTCAATTTATTCCCTCGCTTTGTCTAATTAACCCGTAGGTTTTATCACTTTGCCCTATAGGCTATTTTATTAGACCTTCACCTCTTTAAGGCTAGGTTCTTATAATCTATTTCTTTCTAGTCGTGACCCGTAGGTCATTTTAGTCTCGTAGACTTTTCCATTGTTTATAACCCCAAGGGTTATGTTGATCCCGTAGATCATTCTTTACGCATATGGCGTTAAGGCACCTCTTTCTATGTTTAGGATTATTCACCTTTACTTTTTGGATTTCGTTTGACCTTGACCGTAGTCTAAGGCTACATTGTATTCTTTCGGACAATTTTCCGACTTTATGACTTCTCACGTCATTCATGCATCGGTTTATCTTATGCTCACCATTATCCAGTTTACATACTTTCGTATTTGATTATGTCCCATTACCGGGCTCATTATTCTTTTGCCTTTAACGCTACTAGTATCCCACTTGCGTTTACTCATGCCGTCCGGCATGATATTATATTCGACCCGTTCAACTTTAAAATAGTTGAACATCATTTATTCAAAATTTCTATTTACATTTTCTTGTTGTCTTTTAGTTATAACTCAAAACCCGAGTCTTTTAACTTTCCATCCGAGCTCCCGTTTCTCGGTCTACGCATGTGTTTAATCCTTACCCATCAACCGGGTGTTTTACCGAAGTCATTATTATTGCAACCCTCCCGGTATGCATTAAGACTTCACTTCACTTTTATATTTCAACTTTGTCCTCGAGTTTGACGTTTTACAAAAACGACCCGTTAAGGGACACATTTGCATTTTCCGGGTTCGAGTGTAAGTACACTCCCTCCCAATACTTGTCTAAATCATTTTTCATGCTTGCGTTTTCTGGGTTCGAGTGTAAGTACACTCCCTCCCAATACTTTTTTAACATGCTTGCGTTTTCTGGGTTCGAGTGCAAGTACACTCCCTCCCAATACTTGTTTAACATGCTTGCGTTTTCTGGGTTCGAGTGCAAGTACACTCCCTCCCAATACTTGTTTAACATGCTTGTTTGTCCCTTCACTCGGGCTCATTATCCTAATGTAACACGCCCCCGTCATTCGGTTGTGTGTTTACATTATTTTCAAATATCTTGCTTATCTGTTTCATTTGGGTACTTTTTAATTAGTCCCATTCACCCCGCCATTACCACATCAGACATAACTGCGCTCATTATAAGAAGCTCATGCTATCACGTGTTCACTACTTACTTGGCCAGAGTAAGCGATCAACACGTGGTACGCGTGACCTTATTATAATTACCACATCACGTCCCATGTAGGTAACTCCTCAAATTATCTCCATGTTTATGGTTTCATTTGGTAAAACTTTATTTAATTGTTAGTTAACAATTATTAGTTTTTTGTCGTTTATCCTTGAACATGTACTATGTCCATTTTTATAAACATGTATTCACATTCATTAATGTGATCATTACTTTTCTCAATAGGATTTGTATTTGAGAATACTTACTTGGATGATCACTCTTGTCCAAGTTTCTATATAAACAAGTCTTGTTATTCATTTGTTATTCATCATTGTGAATAACACATTTCCTATTCAATTTCTCTTGGGAATCAGGTTTTCCAAGTTCTAGCATGTGTGTATGCAACCGTTATTACGTACGTGTTTGTTGCATATAACGACTCGTGCAATTAAATTTAAAAGTGTGCACCTGGTAATGATTGCCCTAACGGGCTTCTCTTGTCATTAGTTTGTTCGCGACCGTTACGCGATTTTGGTCCTTAATGAGTATGCTCTTTCTGTCGTACCCCGGACCGTTCCATCATCATGTCCATAATTTGTTTGACTCTCGTCGTCTTCAAACGCGAGTGTCCTTCATTTAAAACATTCACAAAAGTTAGTAAAATCAACTTCAATAATCGCCCGTATTATAATACAAGGCATTTTCTACTATACACGTCAACGCGCGTATTTTCGTCAACCCTAACAATCATTTAAATTGGAGTAACGTATACTACACGATAGCTCTATGTGTTGTTTACAACACTTAAGCATACTAACTAATAACGTACTTGTACTTACCGGATTTGCGATCAAGCTTCGAACCGAACACTATTCCTTGTCAAGAGCATAAGGTTTAAGTCCAAGCATGGTTCCTCCCAACCATACTCGAATCTCTTAAACCAAGGCTCTGATACCAACTTGTAACACCCTGGTTTCTATTTAACGGTTTTACATGTAAATACCAATGATTAGATGTGTAGTTAAGACTACACATACTATATATATATACGGGTTTACTAAAACTTTTACAATTCTTAGGTTATTCTTCAAAACGTGATCGAATTCGTTGTTTAAAATCTACAACGTTGCAATGTGCGGAAGCGTGTATCATTATCGTGTTCGGTTCTTCGCTGAGCTTGATCGTCTTCCGGCATCCCAGAAAGTACCTACATTTCATAAACATGAAATGCTTTAGTCATACGGTATTTAAAACGCATCTAAACGAGTCTGGAAAACGAAACTGATCAAAAAGATACATTTTTTTTTTACAAGGTCCACCGTAAATTACGGTGGACACCGTAATTTACGGTAGTCCTTGTTTCGACTTGCTTCCACCGTAAATCAGGAATATTGCACCGTAAATCATTTTAGGTCCACCGTAAATTACGGTGGCACCGTAATTTACGGTGGAACCTGCATTTCCAGCTTTCCATTTTGCCGTAATGTGACACGAAATCTTTCGTATCTTTCAAACCGTTTATCCGTTTGGCCTACCGTTTCTTCCTACTTGTTTGTAATTTGATTCTCCATCATATGGAGTTAAAATCCGACATCCGGCTTAACAAGATTTAAGACTTTTGAGTCTTCGGCTTATTTCTCTTTTACCAAAATTTGACCCGTTTACGCATTTTATCAAACAAACGTATTTGTTTGATTCCTATAACACATACATCTCTTTAATTTAATATTACCTACCATTTTAGGTTCTAATCGTAGGTTTATTACACAATTTAGACCCGTTTTCACTCGTATGCTTATTTTGACCCGTTAAGGGTTCTTAAGCGCTTTCGAGCCTAAAATCGCTTTCAATTGCTTCTATAATTATTCTAAGTACGCATTTAATCATAAAACTCATTTCCAAACAACTTGTAAAGGTTGTTTGGTCAATTTAGCCACCAAGGGCGTTTTGGTCCATTTTAGTCCTTTATTAACAATGAAGGACTTTTGAAAGTATATTTGACCCATAATCCCTCTTTTAACCTATGATTTTGTTTGAAAAGTCATTAAGCTCTCCAAACGCAAGGTTCATTACATAAAACATTTGGTTTACCTATCAAGTAATCAAATGCCCATTTTGACCTCTTTTAACACTCTTGAACCACATGTTCTAAATGAGTGTTACCCTATTTCACATACCTGGCGCAGATCAATATATTGACCCGTTTTTAATACCTTGCTTTTATAACCGCTAATTCATAGCGTTGCTAACACCAATTTGACATTTACACCTGAAATAATATAGCTCGACAATAACCATTAGTCGTTATTGTCAAAGGGTGATATCTTCACCTTTTGACCCATTTGGTCTAAATGACCGATTATGTTGGCGAGATGATATTTATTACCATCTCATCTATACGACTCGTTTCTCAACGCTTTTTAGCCTATCATGACTTTCATCATACCGTGCCTTTCAAAACCAATAGTTATGGTCAACGCATGACCAATTTACCGTTATACCCTTATTGTTTGTTTTGGTTTACCCTATAAGGTAACCATTCAAAAGTTTCTCTTTTCCATTTGTCATAAAATGATCGAATTACCGATTTTAACTCCTTTTAAACCATCAACATGGTTTCTTGTCATGCTCGACTCTCTTGTTCCATGCGTTTACACGCCGGAACATCATACCAAAATCATGTATTTATCTTATTCGTAACTAATACGATAAGAAAATATTCTAAAGTATAAGACTAGTGTAAGCTATACTCACCTTGCATCCGAATTATGCTTTTCCGCCATTCTTGCTTTGTTTGACCCGCTTCCTTTCCAAGCCTCCACCTAGCTTGTCAAGCGTCAAACTATCATCATAATTCGTAAGACGGTTATATTAGTCATCATTAATTATGACTATTCCATCTTACATATTTTCTATCACAATTACCATTCGATCTTATTAATGGTCGGTTTGACTATTTAAAAGTCAAATCACCAATTAACACATGTGATTGCACTATCAAGTTCACAAGACTCAATTAGGCACATTATCAACACTTAGTTTTCACTTAGGCATTTTAACAAACACCTAATGTGCATACATTTTTACACATTTACAACTAGTTCATAACTAGTTATTTTTACCAAGATTAACATCAAAATTCACCATTATCACTTATGATCAAACACTCAAACTTGAATTTGTTTAAGTATTCCCTGATTACTTAACATGCATGATGATTCTTAGCATATCTATATCATCTATTTCATCATAACATCAAAACCCACTTATCTAAGTGTGTTAATCCACCAATTTCTTCAATTCATAGCATGTTGTGTATGGTTTTCACTTAGGGTTTCGTTCCTAAGCAAGTATACATCACTAATCTAGCCGTAGCTTCTCTAATCCATGCCTAATTCGCGATTAGGATGATTATCCAATTTTTACAACTTCAAGAATGTTAGAAATTCGACATACCTTACGATCCCCTTGACTTGGTGATCGTTTCTATGTGTTCAAATCCGAATTTGGGCTTCATTTGATCCTTCAATTTGATGATTATATGTGGTTTAGGGTTTTTAGCTCCATGGGAGCCCCTGAGCTCGATCCAGAACACGCACACACACCTAGTGTGTGTGTTGTGTTTAATTTTAATAAATCATGTTTCAATTCTTCCCTTTTTAGCCCCTCTAGTTTGTAGTTTTATAAAAGGGTTAACTATTTCAAGTTTCCTTCCTTTCTTTCTTGTTTTCAAATAATTAACTAACTAGGTTAATTATTCCTAGTTAACTTGGTGGGTTCAGGGAGTTATAACCCGTAGTATTTCTAAGTCCCGTTAACTCGGGCTTTATATACGCTTCGTTTTCTCAAAGCGTTTACTCTCTTTCTAATTTTATTAACATAAAATTATTTATTAAAATCCTAAATTTCACCGGGTTTATTTTACCACTAACTGTATTTTACCCGTTCCTAGTATTAACGGGGTTTAATTACCAAACCCGTTTTCGGGGTGTTACAGAAGGTCAACGTACAATATTCCTTGAAGTGCAATATGTACGATATTAAATCACGTATGCTATAAAAATCAAACCCTAATCACGCATGAACAAAAATACATAATCACGTATGAACAAAAATACATAATCACGCATGAACAAAATCAGAAATCGCGTATGGGGTAAACCCTAATCACGCATGTTATAAAAATAATTATGAATGTTATAAAAATAATTACGCACGTTATAATTTTCTCACGTACGCATCGCACGTTAAGGGATATTGTATTCACTTATTTTTCGATATTTTCTATCTTAATAAGAAAGAAAAAACAATATATTTCTTTTGTTAGAGTTTTTCTTTAGTAAACTTATCTAATTTTGGTAATCCTTTAAAAAACACTTTTTGGTAACTTTCTTCTTAGATCAGGCTTTAACCCTCTGACCCTCGATATGTAAATGCAAAGTTTTTTTAGGGCTAAAATCTCACCACACATATCATTTGTAGAATTTGACCCTCAACCAATTGGTTAAAGAATCCATACATCACTTCACCATGATGATACATACAAGTTTCTTCTCGGTTAATCTTGGTCAAAACTGGTGCATTAAACAATGCTATATCCAATTGAAATAAATCTCTAATACTACAGTGGTCAATAATGGCATCTTATTACAGTTTTTAAACTCATATTCACTTTGACGACAAACTCACTTTTTCTTTACGTATGCGATGACGATGGCTCAACCTGTGGATGAACCTGCAGTCACTCCAGTTTGCGTGATAGGGCATGAGTTCGTAATCCCAAATCCACTTGAAGTTATAGTGGATACAAATTCAAAAGGCAGCCTTCTGGTCACAGATATTAACCATAAAGTTATGCTCAAAGCCAAAGAGTGCAACACAATTTTCCATCATCAACTGTTGCTTCTCCATGCCGATGATAGACCTATTGCGATGGTCCGAGACAAGGTGATCTCTAATCTTCTAGTGATCTTTGAAGGTTTGATTAGACAACCGACATGAACTGATGTTTCATTTGTTCTGCAGTTATTGACTGGACATAAGCAATGGAAAGTATATTTAGGCGACAGTATAGCGAAATCAGATATGATATTTAGCACACAAGCGGCACATGTCGTAGGATCTAGAACTAATGTTCATGTGTTCTTGGCAAACAAGAAAAGAAAGAAGGATCCATGGGATTTCTTGATCAAAGGAAGTTGGTCCAAGAGAAACTGCACGATATATATGGGAGATGCGTCAAATATAATCGCCCAGGTAATTTTTTCAACATTTTACACGTCTTTTTGGTAATTTAGTTTCCGTAAATATCATATTCCATTAATCTTGTAACTAAGATCCTCAATTTTTTTTTTTTTTTAAATAAAACTTCATTCAAACAAACAAACCTCCGACCCAAACGGGCAAAAGGCCAATACAAGACAAACGTTCCGGACCCAAATGGGCAAGGAACCAATTACAACATATACATGGGATATTTACACCATTCCCTCCAACAAATATAATTACAAGATGATCTACTTTTTAGCCACCCAAAACCTCTTGATTTAATGTCTATCAAAATCTCTATATGGCTTCTCCTGATCTGATTGAACACCAAATCGTTTCTGGCCTTCCATATCCACCAATATGATATAATAACCAAACCCCGTAGTATCTTCTTCATCTCTTTTTCTCCTTGATTAGAATTATGAATTTCCATCAAATCTTTGAATTCGAACGCGAATATCAGGGGTATTTTGCACCAAGCACTTAGAGCCGCCCAAACTCTAAGCGTCACCGAACATGCAGTAAATAAATGTTCAACCGATTCCTCATACTCGTCGCAGAAAGGACACATTACCGAAGCAATTTCCACATTCCTTCTTCTCAAATTGATTCTTGTAGCAAGGCGATCCAAGTTACCTCTCCACGTCATAATGTTACATTTGATTGGCACCCATTTGCTCCATTCGAAATTAGGAAGATGGCTATTACCCCTATCGGAAATTATCACCTTCTTCACCGAGTTCACCGAAAAACCGTTCTTTATATCTATGTTCCAAATCCAAGAATCTATATCATTTGACAATCTCACCATGTTAATAGCTTCTTGACATTCTTCCCATTCCTTACACTCAATATCAGACTCGGGTAATCTAGCCCAACTCCAATAAAAACCGTCGATTTCTTGATTCGCTCCTATTCTATCCGATATCCTGCAAGATTTATTAGATTCTAGAACAAACAGATGAGGCCATCTTTCCATGAAAGGAAGATCACCCATCCAAGTATCTAACCAAAAACGAATATCCCTCCCGTTCCCCACTTTGCCCAAAATCACCTGATTTATACCTTTCCCATTTAATTTCAATTTGAATATCATTTTGGCAATATTGTACCAGCACCACGAAAACTTTCCGTTAAAAGGAAGGAAGCTCATTTGATCGTTTTTCTTATGGCAAGCATCCACTACTTTCCTCCAAAGATTTTGACTTTCAACTCTATATCTCCATCCCCACTTAAAAAGCAACGCTTCATTAACTTCTTTTAATCTGTTTATACCCAACACCCCCTTTTTCTTTGGCCACGTAATCCAATCCCAAGCCACCCAATTCATTTTATTTTTATCGTTCGAACCCACCCAAAGACTATCTCATCTTGGTTTCAAGACTCTTGATAACACCAGCAGGAGCTTTATATAACGAAAAGTAATAAATAGGTAGACTCTCCAAGACTAAGTTAATTAAAGTAAGTCGCCCCCCTATAGACATAGTTTTTGCTTTCCAAACCGTTAGTCTCTTGTCAAAAATATCAATAACCGGATCCCAATTTCTTATTCTGTTCATATTGGCCCCCACCTTAATACCCAAATAGGACAACGATATGTTATCAGTATTACACCCAATCACATTAGCCATATCCTTTATGTCTTCGCTATCCACCACCAACCCATATAAGTAAGATTTGTGAAGGTTTATTTTTAGACCCGAACATAAGTAAAAAGTTATAAGACATCTAGCCACATTCTTCACATTCCCACTATCCCAGTCCACCAGAATAAGAGCATCGTCCGCATAAAAGAGATGAGAAATAACCGGACCGTTATTAGGAGTTTGTATGCCTTTAAAAATACCCTCAAGCCCTGCTTTGCAAAAAATGCCAGACAAGGCTTCCATGACCAAAAGGAACAAAAACGGAGATAACGGGTCTCCCTATCTGATCCCTTTGGAACAATTGAATTCAAAAGTAGGAGATCCGATGACTAAAATTGCTGACCTGGCCGAGGTTAAAACTCCTTCCACCCATTTACACCAAAGATCAGGAAAACCCATCTGACCCATGATATTCAGTAAAAAAACCCCAACAAACGTTATCATAAGCCTTTTCAAAATCGATTTTTAAAAGAAAAACCTTTTTTTAGTTTTTTTAATACAAAAAATAATCTCGTTAACCATTAATGGACTGTCAAGAATATACCTGCCTTTAATAAACGTTGTTTGGTTTTCCGATATGACCGAACCTATGACCTTTTTGAGCCGATTGGCGAGAACCATAGAAATCGTTTTACTAATCACCCCAATAAGGTTTATCGGGCGATAATCTTTCATCCCCACCAGATCCTTACTCTTCGGAATAAGCGTTATGAAGAGGAGCTGCATCCTTTGTCGATACTTCCTTTTCTATAAAATTCAGCCAACAGGTTATAAAAATCATTTTCAAGAATATTCCAATACCTTTTGATGAAGTTGAAGTTAAAACCGTCTGGCCCAGGGGCTTTGTCTGCCCCACACTCGAACACAGCTCTCTTGATCTCTACATCCTCAAATAGCATGTAGCTCGAAGCTTGCTCGTTTTGCTCGCTAAAGTAACCCCAACATTTATATTTTATTGTACACATTAAATCTTTTAAGCGCAACTTTTCATCATTATTTGGTGCAGTTTACATCAATACCTTTTTTTTCATTCAAGTTTTAACAATCAAACTGAGTTAGGGGCTGTTTGGCAACATATGAATGGTTAAGTGCTGAACCAGTAAGAGGTCTGAACCATTAAGTGTTGAATCAGTAAGAGGTCTGAACCATTAAGAGCATGTATAATGTTTAACCGTTCAGAGGCAAATGTCTGACCAATTCATATTAGAGGTCTTAACCATTCAGACTCTGTATAAATCTTAACCATTCAGAGGCAAATGTCTGCACCATTCAGACATCTGCTCATGAAACAAACAGCCTGAACCATTAAGTGCAGAACTAGTAAGAGGTCTGAACCATTAAGAGTCTCATTAAGAGATAAACAAACAGCCCCTTAGCCAAAAATATTTAACCCAGGCCAAACCAACGTATGAAAATTTGGGAAATTCACCAAAATAAACATTTGACCATAACTATTACAAAATGAGGATTGACCATGGGAAAATTACGAAAATGAACTTTGACCAAGCTATTTTTACCAAAATAAACATGTGAAGTGGCTAAGGTCACAGAACACACGAAAATCCATTCAATTTAGAACTTTGACAGAACCATCTAAAATAAACTCTGGTGGCCCCACCCTAATATACAACAGGAAATAACCATGTGTTTAAAGAGTCTAGATAGACTCATAGACTCTTTAATTAGTGCATGCGTCTGAAATTTAGAGTTTACAACCGAGGAAGCTAAGCTTTTAACTAAAGCGACTAGGTTCAGACGTAGAATCTAGGCTTATCGGCTTCAATTAAAAGTTTTGCCTCTCCATTTAAAAACTTAGATTAGACTCTTTAGTTGTAGAGTCTAAATGTAAGATGCATGAATAAATAAAGAGTATATATAGACTTTTAAACACCTGGTTATTTCCTTTTGGATATCAGGGTGAGGCCATCATGATTTAAGAGTCTATTTTTTAGACGCTTCGGACACAGGTTCCGAACTTAATGAATTTCGTGTGTTCCCTAACCTTATCCACTTCACATGTTTATTTTGTAAAAAGGGTTTGGTAAAAGTTGATTTTTCGTCATTTTCCTGATTTTTATTCCATGAACATTGACAAATTCAGAAATAATAAATGACATGACATAATTCAACTATGATGAAACTTGCACCGGTGACGTGGCGGTTCCCGGACGAGGCATGCATCCAGGGCCCAAGGGAATCAATAAATTGATGTGGTTTTAGGAAAAAGGTAGCTTGACACGTGGCATGGGCCAAATTTTCGCCAATTGCCTTTTACCACTAATAGAACTATGAAACGTGACAAAAACTTTAATAGGCCTCTTTACCACTTTGTCGTTTGGCCATCAAAAAATGATGATAGGGAGTTTTCTAGGTTTTGAGAGGGAAAAGGTGATATGGTAAATGGTCGTATGTTCAAATCTTCATAAAAAAACATGTCACGTGTCATCATCAA
Source organism: Helianthus tuberosus (assembly GCA_030545235.1). Taxonomy (NCBI): domain Eukaryota; kingdom Viridiplantae; phylum Streptophyta; class Magnoliopsida; order Asterales; family Asteraceae; genus Helianthus; species Helianthus tuberosus. The sequence goes on from CM060443.1 coordinate 86,602,975, forward strand.
AGAAAAACATCATGGAGAAATTAAGTTTTAACCATTATCTCCTTGTGCATATTATTAGGCAAATTGGATATGGTCAAAGTTCATAAAAGACAAATTCTTAGACAATGTTGATTTAAATAAAACTTGAGGGTATAACCCCAAAGTAACCATGGAATACATTGATAGAAGATCTAATCTTGTAGATGCGCACAATGGAAGTGTCAGGGAATGAAAGGTTCGTTAAGGACAGATTCATGTTGGAAGTTTATGCTAATGTGGACTATGCGTTCGTGGTGGCACTTATTGCGATTGTGGATGCTACCAAAAGCACCACAATGAGAGATAGAGTTATCGAAGTAGTTACTGATGGCGTCATTGAATCAGCTTTTGGTGGAATGGGTCCCTAGTTGTATTACTTACATTTACCATACGTAAATTCATCTTCGGATCTCTATGACATTCAATTCATTTATTTCCATTTTTTTGTCTCATTTATACGGTATTTGCTAGAAAGATAACAAGATCATAGGTTTTAGTTCTATCAATCCTACTAGGCTTCCGAGTGGTTTGTTTTGAAATTTGGTGGGTTTTTTTTTTTTTTTTTTTTTTTTTTGAAGAGGTACCCTACTCAAAGGTTCATCACAAAGGCGTAAAAATTTGGAATAGTGGACTTGTATCACAAAGGGGATCATCGCTGATAGCATTGACATCTATTCCAAGTCTTTTCAAGTTGGCTACATATTGTCACTGTATTGACAATATCTAGGATTCCAATAGAAATTGTTGATGGAAAGATAGGGACTGCCAGTATCAATGGTGATCTCTATCCAACATCAAAACGTTCACGAGAGATCGGTAATGCTACCGACAATGAACTCCCTTCTTCTGCAAATCCAGTTTTCTACCCCATTGTGATAATCCTTTATATCCGGGGTACTTCCTTTCAAAAAAAAATCAAATTTGGTTCTTTTATATGCCGCTCGTCGGGGCATATTACTGTTTATCGAAGGGTTTATTATTTATAGAAAAAGTGTATTGTACAAAATACCTTAACGTACGAACTGTACGCGATATCAATTACGCACGTTATGTTAAAAAAATAATAAATTCCGCATGTTACAAGAAAATTCCTTTTCTCAAGAATTCGCATGTTTTACAAATGATTTGGAATTCGCATGTTTGGACAAAAACACTTTTTCGCAAGTTATATTAAAATCAAACTTCGCATGGTGTAAAAAAACACCCAAATCGCATGTTGAAGAATTAAATCGCACGTTAAAAATACAATCGCGTACAGTTCGTACGTTAAGCCATTTTGTACGTTACCAAAAAACTACTTTAGTTGAAACCGAGAAATTTGATGGTCGAATTAAAGAAAAGAAAATTGGCTGGAGAAATAGAGAGACCACTTATGATATAATGCATGGAAAGTCACGACAATGGTTATGAGTTCTTAAGAAAATCTTTATTTTGGAATGTATATATTTAGGGTATGTTTTGCAAGGGCGGATTTAGTATGTAAAGACCGGGTTCCCAGGAACCCAGTCTTTTCGGAAAAAAACGTTTTTTTGTAGTGTAAATCTTGTATGATTTGGAAAAAAACGTTTTTTTTGTAGTGTAAACCTTGTATGATTTGGAAAAAGGAACCCAGTGATTTCTCCGGCTGGATCCGCCACTATTGTTTTGCAAAACTAGTTGGTGGCTGTTGGTTGGAAGCTCGTAGCTGGTGGCTGGTGGCTGAAAACTGGTAACTGGTAGCTAGTAGCTGTAGCTGTAGCTTTTTAGATATATTTTTAGTATGTGGCAGAGTAGCTGGAGGTTTTAATAAAATGTATAAAATGATCAAAATCGACATAACTAAAAATTTTAAAAGTTTGTGCATTAAAAAGTTTATTATATTTAGAGGTTAAAATAGTTATTTTTTTCTCTAAAAGTTTGTAGCTACTTCTAAACACTACTAGTAGGAGTGTTCAATCAAAAGCTTAAAGTTCCTAACCTAAAAGCTTCAAGCTCCTTCAACCAAACAAGACTTTTTATTAAGTAGGAGCTTTTTCATAAAAGCTTAAAGTTAGAAGCTCCTAAAAGCCCCTAAAAGCTCTATGCCAAACATACCCTTAACCTAAATAAATTCTTTTTGAGACACATTGTGGACAATGTACAATTTAAGTTTGGGGGGGAGGTTAAAACCTTGAATCACTTGTCCTAAAACAAACCTTACACAAAACTCGTTTGGAACCGCTAAACACCCCAAACGTTTTCAAAAACTTTATCTTCTTTCTTTTACTTATCTTGGTTTAAGTTGGGAAAATAAGTTCTAAAAATAATGTTTTTATTAATTTACACCTAAAAACGTCATGATAAAAAGAACCAATTAAGAGAATTATAAAAATGTGCCTAACAAATCTTTGTAAAAATTTGACTTGTTTATATATAAGTTTTTACACTACAACTATTTTCCCACAAAAAGTGAGTTTTGAGACTTTATTGAGCATAAATACACATATATACTAATCGCTCAAATTTTCGTTTCTTCTGTGAATAGACCATTTGGTTTTTACACGTCTAGAACTTGCCAAAGCAATACATCCCAAGTCCTTACCGAAGCTAATCCAAGTAAGCAAATGACAGAGGCATTATGACCAAACTCGTTTTCATCCAAAAACTTTATTTTTCCTTGCTTTTTCACCCAAAAAAAAAAAAAAAAAAAAAAAAAAAAAACTCCCCTGGACAAACCATTTTGAGCCTTAAAACCTTTCATTTCTTAAACCCGCAAAATTTTTGCAAAAATAACCACCCATCACCCCAAAAATCCAGCATTTTTATCTTTACACCCTTTATTTTCAGTAAATGCGGCATTTTTGAAAATTAAAAAAAAAGTGACTTAGTTATCTTATTCAAAAAAAAAAAAAAACTATATAGCTACTTATTATAAAATAAGAAGAAACAATATTGCTTATAATTATGTAGTTTTAACTAAGACACAACAAAATAATTTTTTCAAAAGAAAATCTGAAATTTTACTATTTTAGCCACTTCCAAATAAACACACTTACCCGAGCCTTAGCCTACCATTTAAAAGTTCTCTCGATACCTACAAGGATTAAAATGTCAAAAAGAATAAGGTTTGATTACTTTTCAAGCCTATAGAAGGAGTAATTCAAATTCGGGTACGAGCGTTCTCACTTATACATTTTCGGCCGAGTGTTGAGTGATTACTTATGAGGTATGTAAAACGTGTATATAACCAAAAAGAGTTTTATAAAGGGATGCTATGTGGTGTGCGTGAAGCGTGGTATGATTTTATTAATATTTTGAGCCCATTTTACGCATTAGTCAAATTTTAAATTTATAAAACACGATATTATACTAATAGTAAACACACACTTGGGCAAGTGCACCCATCGCGAGCGTAGTATAGTATTGGTAAGATACCGAGGTCGTCCAAGGACACAAGAGCTTTTAATACCGGTTTATCCTCAACGTCCAATCGATCCAAATTTTTTTAGAAAAGTTTTGAAACATGAAAATAAAACTAAAAATGAAAAGATAAATAAATTAAAAACAAATAGACAAGATAGAATCACTTGGATCCAACTCATCTTTAATGTATCCTTTGATGATTTTCACACTTTCGGACTTTTTAAGAGATTATCTTAGTTATAGTAGTAGGCCCCTCTTTTGAAGGTGACGTTACCCTCGGCTAAGTGGTTTGAGTCAGCAAAGATACAATCCCAAGAAGCCGGTTTAAAGTATTAATAGTAGTTTACATATGAGGGGTTCAAACTATTCGCACCCCCACCATCCAATACCGTTAGGCATTGAAGGAGGTCCTAGTAAGCTTGAACCAAGTCCTCACAGGATCTATACACTGAACGAGACAAGAACTTTACCAAACCACCCTCCTAACCCCATTCCAGGTAGTTAACGCGCTTTATATAGACCGTAAAGACACGAATGAGCAAATCAATGACATCATGAAGAAATGGTAAAGAAAATTCACTTTCAACATAAGAAACTAGTTATTAAAGTCATTAATACAAACCTAATTATAAAGTGCCGAAAGATTAAAAATCAAAAGTAATACATTAAAGACTTGCCTTCACCAAGTGATGTAAGAGTTTAGCCAAACATGACCTTTCATTGACAAGAACTCTTACGATCAATCTTGGATCCCGAGACTACTACACACTCTAAAGATGGATGATGGAAGTTGGTGGTGGGTGTTGGTGTTGTAGTGGTGGTGGAGTGGTGGCAAAGTGGGAGAGAAGTGGTTTGCCAAGGGATGCCTTTGAAGTGAACCAAGCATCCCTATTTATAGCCAGAACAGAGCCCTGACCACGGCCTCCGTTGTAACAACCCGCACCTTCGTGCTCGTTACACTCGTTACGCCTAGCACCAGAGATTCGGATCATAATGTAACTATAACGCTTACAACGCTACATCGCTTATATCGCATACTTTCAACACGCTATATCGCACATCACAACGCATACTACACTAAGGCTAACGATGACATCGTGTGAGTGCTTAGATTACTCCCCTCGCTCGTCGTGATAACGATGACATCGCGTGAGTACTTAAGCCACTCCCCTCGCTCGTCGTGATGCAACGCAAACGCTAACGCAAACTTGAAACGCAGTTACTTATACTATGACCTGTTATATGTAATAATAATAATAATAATAATAATAATAATAATAATAATATCTGAGTATTAAACATGTCTAAACGCGCACTCGCTGGCACCCGCAACTCAATTTATCGCACTGAAACGCAACCTAACACGACGCTACTTATCTCGCTGAAACGCTTAAAGTATCCACAATGCGTAACACAACAAAACACGCCGAACGAAACAAAAGTTGGAAAAACTAACTCGCACCAGTCGTCTGATCAAATGACCATTCGATCGAACACCACCGTCGTCGATGCCGGCGGTGACCGGTGAGTCTGCCGGTCAGCTCGATTCCGGCGGCTCCCCTCCTGCGATAACCACTCGGGAAACCCCATCACTCCGACTCGGTTCTCAGGCGACACCCCTCTCTCTTTTGCTTCATCAAAATTAGACCACCACCACCACTGTCGGGTGGTGGTGAGCGACGGATAGACCAGGAGAGATGATGTAGGAATGACACGTGTGACGTGCGGAATCTGTACACGTATGTGGACCGAACACGAGAACGTACTACAATCTGTGATTCTATTGAATGATATGAAATCGTACAATCACGTGAATCACCTTTTGCACTGTCTCTCTCTACTTTCTCGCTCTAGCTCCAAGCTCTCCAAATCTCCAAATGTGCAAAAGTTCTAAACTAAAGACATTACTCTCCTATTTATAGGCCAAGTCTTATAAGAGATTTCCCCTTATTTACAATATTGCCACCTTGCATTTTCCCTAAATATTACAATATAAACTCTAGTTTTCTTCAGTTTCTTGCTACGGACTGGATTGACAGAGGCGATAGACATTACTGCACCAACAGACTCCCCATTGGATATTGCCGCAGTCAATCTCGTAGCATCTTGTCTTTCTCTCTCTCTGAATCTTCTTGAAAGTTTGACGTCTTCAGCAAACACAGACTCCCTCTTGTTCGAACAGACTCCACCTGGAGCTGTCTTCTGCTTCAGCTACTACCCCTTTCGGTTAGACTCTTTCTCTTCAGGCTCCCCCTTTCTTCAAGCTTTCATGCTTTTGGGATCGATACCTGGCTTTCCGGATACAAGCCCCCCCTTTCGTCGAGCTCGTCTTCAGACTCCCCCTTAGTCTCGGCTATCGGGATCGTAATCTGGTACAACATCTGCAATTTCTCAAACATTTATAAGTAAAAAAACATTTTGAGCATCCAGGAATGATTACCTGGCTCTTAAAAACTTTTTGAATCAGGAACCTGGCTCTAAAATATAATAATATGAATATATCCAGGATTACTTGACTTCACTTCCCCTATCAACAAACTTCATAGATTTGACGATTTAAGAATCCAAAACTGTAACCTGACTCTTTACAACAAATTTAAACATTTAAACATCCAAAACCTTCACTATTTATCATCCAAGTCCATCTTAATGACCTTGATGATATCACAAACTGTTTTTGAAATTTTTCATTTTAAAAATACAAGTTTCAAATTAATGAACTTGTTTTATTTTCAAAAACACGATCATCATACTTAAAATTTTGAAACTTAACTCTCAGACATCGGTTGTCGAGAATAAAGTAGAAACAAAATCTTTTTGTATTTTTCTGAAAAATAAAGCATTAAAGAAATATTTACAAACATATTTACAGACAATATTTTTATTTGAGTTCGCGTCAGAGGATCATATCAGTTTATGACAAATCACTAGCACCGTTGAGCTTTAAACACTTTAAGTTCTAAATGATTCACTTAGATTGTCAGTATATTGATCCACATAAATTTTCACACAAAGTCCAACTGATTCGAGATACATATTTAGTGTTTTAAGGACTTTAACTTATTCACGTGTCCCACCTCAGAATATACTCCCGTATCAAAATTCCCTAGATTCAGTCTTACAAGTGAGTATACCAATTTGATATCAGTATTCTGGGTTAGTGCGAGACCTTGAGAGCTCAGGTATGAACTTATGTTCAGTCAAAGAGATGAAGGCTCGACTTTAGGTGTGTTCCCTTTAGAGAATCTTTTCTTCAACTGCAATTGATTCATATCTTTTGATATTTTTCAATTTTTATGCAGAGGGTAAGCTTTTAAAGCGAGTAAAGTATTATACGAGGTCTAGGCCATTGCTTCCGCAATATCAGAAGACCAGGTATAATACCCCAGATATCAAATAGTATAAAGACCTAGTATCTCAGAATTAGGCAATCTCTCAAATAAGATTTCGGGGGTTACCCGTATATCCGAGAGATGTTCCCCACGAGATAAGTAAGTATTGTTATTTAGGTTTATATCTCGAAAACAATCTACTAAGCGTGTAAAAACCTACTGGCATATCATCAGTGAGACCGTTTATCAGATTTGACTTTTCATTTCTTTAGCATAGTGTGATTGTCTACTAATGTACTATCATTTCCTTTTTTTACACAAAACTCTTTTTGAATTTTATCATATTTTTGGGTTTTTCAAATTTTCTAATGTTTTTGGATTTTCTGACAATGCTCTTACTCCCCCTTAAATTAAAAATCATTTAAGAAAATTTGATAACCGATGTAGATAGCTTTGTCTCGCCATCCATTTTCTGCATCACATGCTCTGTTTTGCAGAAAATATAACGTATAACGTACCCCCCATGATTTACAACACATTGATATTTTACAGTTTGAAAACCGTTTTTCAATCTTGTGAAATTAATCATGTTTGTTCAGCCGTGAGGGTTTCAGCGTAATCACTCAACATTTTTTGAAATTTTTGAATTTTTGACAAACTTTTAAAAACAAACACATTTTTTATTTTTCAATTTTTTGACAAAATAAAAACATATTTTTGGTTTTTAAATTTTTCAATTTTTTAGGGTTTTGAAATTTGGTTTATTTATGTACAGAAATGAACAAACTCCCTGTTTAACAATCGCAGGGACCAGCAGCCTCCTCCTCTCGTGCTAGGCTGCTCTCATTTCCAACTTGATAATCATCTGTTTTCTTGAGCACCTGCACATTCACACTTACTCAATTACTTGAACAAGTTAGCCCAGATCTGTTTGACCTTAGGCATTTCCACACAAAATTCATTCAATGATGGAAAATCTTTGTCATTTTGTAGGCAAACTTTTTCATTTTTGACTTCAACTTTTTCGTCATTCACAGAAGTCACTTGTTTCTTAACCACCCAAGATTGTCCTTTTGAAGCACTTCTTTTGTAAAAATGTGATTCATTTTGAGTGTTTTTATTTTCAACAACTTTTTTTTCCAAAACTGATTTGGTTTCGTTGCATCGACAGTTGTTTTCCAACTTTGTGTTGTTCTAAATCTGGGTATGTGAGAATTCGAGGTTTGTCTTGAATCGAACCTATTCGGGTTTGATTTCCAAGTTTGATTCGAAGCAAACTTGTTTGTATTGTACCTCCAAGTTTGTTTTGAATAAAATCTGGTTGACCTTTGTTTCACATCCTCAGACTTCTGTTTTTCAATATCATCAGACTTCTTTTTCGTCTCAACACCAACAGGTTTCAGATTTGGACACTTGCGTGCAAGATGTCCAGTTTGATCACATTTAAAACATGTTCTTTTTGAGACATCTTTGGCCTGTTGTTGTTGCTTTTTCTGAGCATAGAACTCTTCATTAGACTGTTGTCTAAATTGGAGTTCTTTCTCTTCTTCTGAACTTGTTCCGTGAACAAAGTTCATCTTTTTCTGATAGTTTAGCATTTCATTTTTCTTCCAATTCTGTTTCTTTTTATAACCCAACCCAGCCTTCATGTTTTTCTTTTTGTAACCAGGTTTATTATAAAAAGTTTTGTGACTCTTTCTAGCAAACTTTGCAATATCGGATTTTTCAATTTCAATCATCTTGAAAACTTTGTCAATCTTTTCTGAAATCACATTCTGAATCGGGACTTCAAGATCTGAGAATAATTTGTTCGATCCAATCATGGTATAAACCAATCCCTTTGAATCATCATTCGCATTTTTCTCAGATTTTGAGTTTTTCAGATAACCTTCATGAAAACTACCTTCATTTTCATCATGTGATTCAGATTTACCTGTTTCTTCTTTCAAAACACTTTCAACGACCTTACCTACCACCTCTGAATCACTAGAATCATCAAATTTGGAATAGGTTATTTCAATGTTATCTGGCAATTGATCAACCATGTTGAAAGCTTTTTCTACCTTCTCGTCATCATAGAATGTGAATTTTTCCTCAAACGGTGGTGGAACTTCTAAGCCAATTCCTTTCTTGTTTTGCTCAGAATCTTCACCATTCGGTTTTAGTTGAAAATGCGTTCAAGAACATATGATGAAGCATGATAACTGTGTAAATTGTTGTTATCTTGTTCTAAATCAGCTATTTTACGCTTAAGTTTAGCAGCATCTTCAATGTAGGAATTTACAACTTGTTGCTTTATTTCATACTGTCGCTTAAGCGTGTCAGATGTTTCAGAACAATGTTTCAATCTCGATTGAACAAGTTTCATTTGACTCTTCACGTGTTCATGTGATTCTTTTGTTATGTGATATGAAAGTTTTATTGAATCATACTCCTTTTTTATTTCTTGAAAAGCATTTTCTTTTTGCAAACATTCTTCATTCATTTTTGAAACCTTTTCTTTCAAAATCTCATTTTCTTTTTCAAAACTCTTGCATTTTTGTGTTAGCTTTTCATCATTATCTTTCAAAACTTTTTCGTTTTCTAACATTTCCTTGCATTTTTTTTTTTTTGAAAACTTTTTCGATTTTAGTGAATTCTAAGTCTCTTGTTCTGAATTTTTCAACTTTTTCAGTACAAGTACTACACATTTCCATGCATTTCTTGCACTGTTCAACAATTTTATTTAAGACTTCAGATTCAGTTGAAGTATTTGCCTCAGTGACTGGCACCTCAGTCTTTTCTTCAGTCTGCTTTTGGTCAGCTTCTCTCTCTTAATGTTTCTTACCAGCACCATCAGCACCAATCTCTTCAACCGAACTTCCCAACTTCACATCATCTTCGTTTTGCTGTTCTTCAGTAACAACTTCTTTTTCTAGTTTCTGTTCTTCTTTTTCACCTTCTTCTTCTTTAACATCTTCCACTTTCTTTTCCCTAGCAACCTTCTTCAGTTCATCCACCAGATTTTCAACATTCTTCTTCATCCTCTCTTCATCTCTCTGTCTTAGACTCGCTGTCATGACATCTCGGATGATTTTATCCAGCTTTTTCTCATAATGTTTGTCTTTTGCAACATTAGAATAATACTCGCCGGATAGAGGGATTACTGCAAGAACTTCGTCAAACACTACTTCATTTCAATGGACAACTGGTTCACCTTTGCTGTTGATATAACATTCTCGTTTCTTGTCGTATATTCCTTGCTTCTTCATATTCCTTCTCCATCTCTTCAATTTGATACCCAACAATACATCTCTCTCTGTATGTTTTCTCTTTCAGAATCTCTTCTCTCGTTTTCTCTTTTACAACTGTCACACCCCAACCGATGGCGGAAACATCAGGATGAGACGAAGTGTATAGATTGGTTGACACTTCATAACGCTATTTGTGTCAAGTATTTAATGTTTACATTTTACATGGTTTAATCTAGAATATAACAAATTTAAAATAAATAATTCACCATAAGTATTCAAATACTTATATTTCATTTCATTAATAATGAATTATTACAAGTATTGGAACCAGAATACAACGGGATTGAAAGTAAATTACAATACAACGAGCAATTAAGTTTAAATGCGTTTCTAGGTGTAACACCCCGAAATTTAAAAAGGCTTTATATTAGCATTATATAAAGTGCAAAATAAACAAGAATGAGCTAACTAGGAAATAAATAACCCAGTTAGTTAGTTATCTTGTTTTAAAACATGAACGAATTTAAAATGCTAAAGATATATAAACTAAATAAAAGTGGAGGGGCCTATGTTGTTAAATTGAAACTTATATTATTAAGTTTAATAAAATAAAAACCAAATACACAATTTGAGGTGTCTGGTTCGATCAAAGGCAGGAGAAGGGCGACCCCCATCCTCAAAACCCTAACACTCACTAAACTCACAAATTGAAGGCTCAAACCAATTCAAAATCGAAATCTGAACATAGATTCGTGATCACCTCGTCAAGGGGATCATAAGGTATGTCAAATTAGGTTGTTTTAATTCAACCCAAATTCCTTTCATGTGATAGAAATCGAATGTTGAGCTTGATTATGTGTTGTAAATATGAAATTGGAAGTAATATAAGGTTTAGGGACAAACCCTAGATGATTTCTTGTCAAAATCTTGCATGATATTTGTAAGGTTCATAATCACCATAGTGGGTGATTAATAAGTTAGTAGAACTTGATAAACACAAGGATTAAGACTCTTGTTTTAGTGTAAACTGAATTTATGAGATAATCTCTGAAATATTGATGTTGAAATATGTGTATAATTGCCTAATTAAAGTTGATTTAGATAAGTTAACAAGTCATGAACTTGGTAATAATTATGTGAAAATTTACCCGCTAGGTGTTTGTTGAAATGCCTAAGTGGGGGATTAATATGTTGAAAATAGGATAAAAACGCATAATTGACTATTGTGGCAATTTATGTGTTAATAATTACAAAAGGGGTTCTAAATGTAAGTTGAATTGAACTATTTAGGCAAAGAATCCGGATCGTCAAGCGGACAAGCCGGAGGAGGAGATACGCGCTTGAAGGGTGTGCTCTAAAGGTACGTGACTTTAGTCTCGTTAATTTACGCATATATGTTTGGGTTTAATGTATAAATGGAATCGTAGAGTAATAGATGCGTTTGATGTGTCTTTAAAGTGGCGAAGTTCACTCGACCATCAAACGGGTCAAAATAAAGATTTGGAATTAGGTTTGGCTTGTTAATAAAGTGATGGTTTTCACTAGATAGTCAAACGGGTTGAATTGATACCATAAAAAGAATCATGAAAGTAGCGACTTGAAAGTCTCTTATGTTGTTAAGTGTTGGATTGCACTACGCTTACGAATTTAGCTATAATACTTTAAGTTTATGAATCCGGGATATTGGATCAAACAATAAGAAGTAAGTTGCAAATGTCGCTTGAAACGGAATGTTTGAATTTCGAGGAAACAAGCTTTTAGTTCTAAGGGAACACAAAGCCATGAATGGCTCAATTACGCCAAGGTTATAAGCCCGGGGAATTGGGTAACCATTCCTAAGAGTAATAAGAAACTGAATGTGGTATAATGCAACTATTGTGACACCTGGGTCACTGCGACCATCAAACAAACACCAAACCAATGAAATATTGTATTTCATACTTGGGATTTGTATAAATATGTGTATCTTTTGCACATATCAATTCTTGTTCGATTTCAAGCTTTAAATCGCTTTCTGGAAGGTTATACGCGCACTGATGCGTAAATATAACCAGTTTAATGCAACGAACACTCTGGAATAGTGAAATAGGCTTAACATACCTTAAATAACCTTTACATAACTTAGAAATAAGTTTTGAAGGCTTTGGTATGGCAAAATCAAGTTTAATCGCCTACAGGGACTTAATTTGACAAACTGCAAAAGTATGACGATTCGTACTGGAACAGACATTCCGGAACATGACCATAAGTTAAACATACCATAAATATCCTTTACATAGCTTAAAAATAGGCTTTGAGGGGTTCGGTGTGCTAAAATAAACTTTTGGGTCATTCAGGGACTAAAAGCATAAAAAAGTGCATAAGTTTGCATTTTCGTGCATATCTTACGTTCTGAATACATCCGGACATTCAAAAATTTATGTAAGCACTAAAAATTTTTATTTTAGTGTTTGGCATGAGAAAATTCCATTCGTCGCTTAATTTGGATCGTTTTTGCGATCGTTACGACTTCCGTCGTAATTAAGCGAATAACGCAACCGTACGACCAAACGAACCGACATCCGAGATGTTTTTGAGCATATTTTAAGTTCCCTATACTTTAACTTTATTTTAGAGCCTTGAAATGGGGTTAACGGGGCTTAAAAGTGCCAAAAATCAAGTTTTACAAGTGCAGGGACCATTTTTTAAATTTCTGGCAGATTCAATGAACCTAGTCCATTTTGAAGTGTTGATGGTTTTAACCCATGGTTTTGCAAAACCATGGGCTGGTATTCAATGAACATAGTCCATATTAGGGGCTCCCATGGTTTTAGAAAACCATGGGCATACATGTAAGGTCCAGATCAAAGCTCAGTTTTCGATGAACGATCTTAACGGTTCTTGAATTCCTATAAATATCCACCCTCACTTCCTCCCAAAGCACACTTGAATCTGATTTTGGCTCTCTAAGTTGAAGTTTATGCTTCATACCTGAGAGTAAATCGGATCAAGAGCTTGCGGGGACCTTCTGTAAGTATTCTTTCGTTTTTATCGTTAAAGTCAAAGTGCGTTTGACTTTCTGCTTTGACCAGTTTATGGTCAACACGAAGTTCGTTTGAACTTCATAACGTGAGTGTAATCAAGATGGTTATAGTCCCTAGTGACTATACCTACTGATTACCACGTTATCTAGGCTCAGTGACGAGTCATAGTTTCGGCCAAAATGCGTTTTGTCACGTATTTTGTAACCAAACTACTCTAGGATATCAAAACCGTTTGTTTTGATATCAAAACCTGTTTTCTAACTTAACTAAACATGTTCTAGCATGTTTAGCTCGTCATTTTTTTTAGATTAGTGCTTGTGTGGAGCCGAAAGTCAAGCGGACTAAACACCCGCTTAGACTTTCGAACACGACCCGTTTGGTCGATAATTAGGATCCGACCAAACATGTTAAGTGACCGTAGTAGCGTAGGGAATAACCTTCCGAGGTTATACCTTATGGTCACTTAGGTTTGATTAGTCACATGATAGGTAGTTTATATGCCTTAGGTAAATTACCAAAATGCCTTTTTTATGCCAAAATTCATTTTAAGCCTATGTAACATAATTTTTGATATCTAAACTGATTTAGCAACAATATTAGACATGTTAAGGCATATTTCACTTATCATAGGGCTATTTAGGCATTCCGAACGCGTTTTACGCGAATGACGCGTTAAAGTAGCATAAGCTACCTAAACGGGTCGTAATGGGTCGTAAGCACTTAGGGTAGGTTTCATTGTAGTATGTAGGCTTTGATAAACCATATTACATGAGTTTCCATAATCATTTGGTTTACGAACCCTCATTCTATCCGATCCTCCGATTTAGGTCCGGTTTATTAACATAGTTACCTATATTAGGTGCCGTTGATTTTCCATGATCTCTAGCATTGCTTGGTTGTTACTCAAGGACTTCTAGGAAATCTCATGTGAGTACATAGACCCCTCTTTTACTATTTTCCAAACTGTTTTGGGGTGAAACACATGTGCCTACTTGTTACTTTCATGCTTTCCATGTTTTCACATCATATACTTGCTATGTTCATTAGTACATTTATAGTACATGATTTACATTACATTGTTTTGCTATGTATATTGACTGAGCATGCTAGCACATTGATTTACATTACATTAGTTGCATATGTTTACTCAACATATGGACACATTGTTTTACATTGCATTTTGTTGCATATGCTCATCCAGCATATGAACACATTATATTACATTTTGAACCGTTTGTAACTATTGACTATGTGAACCGTTGTAACCATTTGACTATGTAAACCGTTATAACCATTTAATTATGTGAACCGTTTGTAACTATTGAACCGTGTGAACCGTATTTGACCATACATAAACATTTCTACAATTGTTAAACATTACATTTTGGTGGTTGTTTGGGTAAGTGATTTAAGTAACGAGGCGACGTGTAATACGATAAAAACATGGTGGATACGCCGCTGGTACTTTCTATATATAAGTGCTTTTATGGTATTACATAACGTAGCGTTATTTAAACCATTTCAGTTTAGACATATTACATCTACAATACAATCTTCACATAAACATCGTTTTACAAATAACTTAACTTATACACACCCATTTTACATGGTTATTCACTTAACCATTCATTATTCTCTTATACATATACATATCATTTGGTTTATTTATCACTTTTCAAATGATTTATGAAAGGGAACACTCAACAAGATTCATGGCTACTTTTTATTAAACAGTTTCTTTAAACTCAAGTCATGAATCCTATTTTCACAAAACCTATGTATCTCATAGGCATTTTTATGCTGACGTACCTATTTTCACATGTGTTTTCAGGAGCCGTTGCATAGGATGATCGAGACACACTTAGGCGGACCTATGCCTTAGTGACTTAAAACGAAGCAAGAACTAGTTAAATTATGTCATGTACCCTTTGTTTCTTGTTTAAGACAATGAAACTCTCTTGATTGATAAATAAAACGTAACTTTAATTACCATGGTTGTGAAACAATTAATTCTGTTACAACACTCCCCGACGTTTCCGCCACGTTTCGTTGTTTTACGTGGTCGGGGTGTGACAGAAAAGTTGGTATCAGGGCCAATGGTTATAGGGAATTAGGTTATTAGTAATGCTTTGACCTAGACTATAACCTTCCTAGGACCCTAACGCGAGTTTACTTGCATTTAGTCATAAAACAATACCGTTGCCTATCTTTAGGCAGCAACCACAACGAGAACATCAATTTTGAATCCGCTTTGAAAATTAATCATCTGTTTTTGGATGATTGATTACTAGGTTTTGAACCCTCTGTTGTAAGGTTTTGAAGCCTCTGTTACAAGGTTTTGAACCCCTTTGAGTTTTCAAAATCTCGTCAAAAGTTTTGGGTCCTAAATAGTGTGAACACGTGCAAACTGGAAGAGTGAATGCCTGTACCCTGGGTTTTCTGTCTAAGGCTAGAGTGTTCGTACAAATCCACATAATCGGACCAGTCACTCTTACCTGGGAACTCTTGGGGTGAGTGTCCACTTATAGGCGAGCATGTCTTCGTGATACATTATGAGGACCTACATGCTTTGATTCAGCATTTGTGTGTCGTTTGTTTGCTTCGTGGTTCAAACAAATGACCATCACCCATGATTTTGGTCGGTAGTTATAACATCCTATTCTTACCCAATGCCATTTCTTTTGTTTTCTCTCTTTTTCCCCCTTTTTAGAATGCCTCCTCGACGCGACAATCAGATAGCGAATGCCGAACTGGCAGAAATCATCGCGCAGCAAATGGCTGCTGCTTTCCCAAATCTTATTGCTCAACTGAACCAAGACAACAACAACAATAATGCTCCATGCAATTTCAAGAGTTTCAATTCGGCTAAGCCACTCAAGTTTAGTGGTTCTGAAGGAGCAAGTGGGCTCCTACAATGGTTCGAGAGCACTGAGAGTACATTTCGTCACGTTCAGTGTCCTGATAATCGCAAGGTCGAGTTTGCTTCCAGTGTGTTTCTGAAGAGGGCTCTTACATGGTGGAACGGGGTTATGAGAGACCGTGGTGCTGAGGTTGCTTTAGCACATACTTGGGCCGAACTTAGGGCCCTTATGATGAAGGAATTCTGTCCTCGTCATGAACTGAGGGCTTTAGAAAGGGAATTTGACGATCTTAAGCAAGACAGCGGTGAGCATCGAGCCTACACGGACCGTTATTAGGAGTTAAGTCTGTTATGCGCAAACATGGTCACGCCTTTGGACAAGGCAATCGAAAAATACATTGATGGCCTCCCTGACTCAGTACAAGACATTGTGACTGGTAGCAACCCTACTACAGTTTGACAGGCCATTGAGCTATCTGCAACCTTGACTGAATCTCAGATCAGGAAAGGTAAACTTTTTCAAAAGGGTGACAAGAAACCGATCGAGGAATCAAAGACCATGGATGAACAGACTGGATCCCCTAAGAAGTTAAAGAAGTGAAAGGCTTCTCAGAACTTTGCCGTAGTAGCTCACAATGATCAAGCCATCCCCAACCAACCAGCTCAACCCCCTGCTAGAAAGCCATACAACGGAACTGCACCCTTGTGCAATCAATGTAACCTTCATCATCATGCAGGTGTGAAGTGCCGCACATGCCAAGTTTGTGGACTTATAGGTCATACGGCGAGGGTTTGCCCAACAGCAGCTGCACCAAATCAAGTTAACAACTATCCTGCTCAAGGACGTTTTCCACCAGGTTCTTGCTTCAACTGTGGCGAGATGGGCCATTTCCGAAGAAACTGCCCAAAGCTTGCTAATGCGAATCCAGTGCAGGGATGAGCAGCTGACCGAATGGAAGACAACGCTGTTTAGAAATAATCACGTCTTATGTATTATTTTCTTTTGTTGTCAAGGTCCATGAAACAGTTGTTATCGTTGTTTATAAATAAAGCTTTTATTTTACAATGCAATATACAAATATTGATGTGGTTGCACGTGTAAACAACGTATCCCCTACAATACCGACAATCAAGGAACCTTATCCCTTGAAGAACAGACTACCCCCAAAATTCTTCCACTTTATGATCTCTTGCGTTTTCCACGAAAATCCTAAGTACCCGTTTCTTCCAAGGAAAACGAAGTACAAGGCGCAAGTTACAACTCTGGACAAATACCCACTCCTTAATGGGGTACCTAAGGATATTCCCATAAGTCCTTAATTGTTGTATACCTAAATTCGAATGTGGTGATTCCTTGTAAAAAAAAAATCGAATTTTTAGAAGATCATCCTATCTTTTCAGATAAATGCTTGAGGACGTTGAAGTCCATCAACTGGGTTCCTGGTATGCCTTGAATACCCATGTTCAAATCGGTGCCAAGTTAATAGCAATCAATAACAAGATAATAACAATTAATAACCAAGAAAACAATTATGTGCTTATGTGTTCCCTTTTATGTTTTTGTGTGATCCAAATTATGATATCTAAATCCTCCTAGAATCTTCCATATCTTCGTATAAGGGATTCATAGTAGGATACCCAAAGGTACTACCTAAAATCCTTAATGGACTTCTACGTTGTAGTAAAGTCCCTTGGATTATAAAGTACTACTCCTTAATTAGATCCCTTGAGTGGTCTAGTTAAACATATTGATCCAAAAATCTGGTTAGGAATATCATGTGATGATATAGCTGAAAGGACTCCTTGGTGGCCTAATTAAAAAGATCATCTGTCGATCCAATTAAAAGGACCCTATGGTAGTCTAGTCACCCTCATCACAGGTTTGATTTTCTTCCCCTAAACATTACAAAATAAACTGTACGGACTGTGCAAGGAATTACGTAATTATGGATGCATACATAATTATGGAATTTAGTGCACAGAAATCACAGCAAGTTCTGTCATGTATCTAGAGTTAACCCAATTCATTTCCAACTCTGATGAAGCAACCGTTGAAAATGACTCCGTCTGTTCATTTTCGTTTCTAAAGATTATCCGTTGAGGAAATGAATATCCGTTTGTTTATCCTTTTCATTTCCATTTCTGATGAAGCAACCGTAGAAAATGACTCCTTCAGTTCATTTTCGTTTCTAAAGATTATCCGTTGAGGAAATGAATATCCGTTTGTTTATCCTTTTCATTTCCGTTTCTAAGGAAGCAACCGTTGAAGATGACTCCGTCTGTTCATTTTCATTTCTAAAGATTATCCGTTGAGGAAATGAATATCTATTTATTTAATCCTTCATTTCCATTTCTGATGAAGCAACCGTAGAAAATGACGCCTTCAGTTCATTTTCGTTTCTGAAGATTACCCGTTGAGGAAATGAATATCCGTTTGTTTATCCTTTTCATTTCCGTTTCTGAGGAAGCAACCGTTGAAGATGACTCCGTCTGATCGTTTTCGTTTCTAAAGATTATCCGTTGAGGAAATGAATATCCGTTTGTTTAATCCTTCATTTCCAATTCTGAAGAATACCCGTTGAGGAAAATGACTCTGTTCGTTCATTTTCATTCTGAAGAGTATCCGTCGAGGGAAATGAATGTCCGTTTATTTAATCCTTCATTACCAATTCTGAAGAATAACCGTTGAGGAAAATGACTCCGTTCGTTCATTTTCATTCTGAAGAGTATCCGTCGAGGGAAATGAATGTCTGTTTATTTAATCCTTCATTTCAAATTCTGAAGAATACCCGTTGAGGAAGATGACTCTGTTTGTTCATTTTCGTTTTTGAAGATTATCCGTTGAGGAAAATGACAGGATTATGCCTTGCATATCTTTGATGATCATTTAACACAAAGTCACAGACAGAAACCTACGAATAAATTTCGGGATGAAATTTCCTAAAGTAGGGGAGACTGTGACACCTGGGTCACTGCGACCATCAAACAAATACCAAACCAATGAAATATTGTATTTCATACTTGGGATTTGTATAAATATGTGTATCTTTTGCACATATCAATTCTTGTTCGATTTCAAGCTTTAAATCGCTTTCTAGAAGGTTATACGCGCACTGATGCGTAAATATAACCAGTTTAATGCAACGAATACACCGGAATAGTGAAATAGGATTAACATACCTTAAATAACCTTTACATAACTTAGAAATAAGTTTTGAAGGCTTTGGTATGGCAAAATCAAGTTTAATCGCCTACAGGGACTTAATTTGACAAACTGCGAAAGTATGACGATTCGTACTGGAACAGACATTCCGGAACATGACCATAAGTTAAACATACCATAAATATCCTTTACATAGCTTAGAAATAGGCTTTGAGGGGTTCGGTGTGCTAAAATAAACTTTTGGGTCATTCAGGGACTAAAAGCGTCAAAAAGTGCACAAGTTTGCATTTTTGCCCATAACTTACGTTCTGAATACATCCGCACATCCAAAAATTTATGTAATCATTAAAATATTATGTTTTAGTGATTGGCTTGTTAAAAATCCGTTCGTCGTGCAATTTGGACCATTTTTGCGTCCGTTACGATTTCCGTCGTAATTAACCGAACCACGCAATCGTACGGCCAAACGAACCGACATCCGATATATTTTTGAGCATATTTTAGGTTCCCTATACTTTAACTTTATTTTAAAGCCTTGAAATGGGGTTAACGGGGCTTAAAAGTGCCAAAAATCAAGTTTTACAAGTGCAGGGACCATTTTTGAAATTTCTGGCAGATTCAATGAACCTAGTCCATTTTGAAGTGTTGATGGTTTTAACCCATGGTTTTGCAAAACCATGGGCTGGTATTCAATGAACATAGTCCATATTAGGGGCTCCCATGGTTTTAGAAAACCATGGGCACACATGTAAGGTCAAGATCAAAGCTCAGTTTTCGATGAACGATCTTAACGGTTCTTGAATTCTTATAAATATCCACCATCACTTCCTCCCAAAGCACACTTGAATCTGATTTTGGCTCTCTAAGTTGAAGTTTATGCTTCATACCTGAGAGTAAATCGGATCAAGAGCTTGCGGGGACCTTCTGTAAGTATTCTTTCGTTCTTTTCTTTCGTTTTTGTCGTTAAAGTCAAACTGCGTTTGACTTTCTGCTTTGACCAGTTTATGGTCAACACGAAGTTCGTTTGAACATCATAACATGAGCGTAATCAGGATGGTTATAGTCCCTAGTGACTATACCTACTGATTACCACGTTATCTAGGCTCAGTGACGAGTCGTAGTTTCGGCCAAAATGCGTTTTCTCGCGTATTTTGTAACCAAACTACTCTAGGATATCAAAACCGTTTGTTTTGATATAAAACCCTGTTTTCTAACTTAACTAAACATGTTCTAGCATGTTTAGCTCGTCATTTTTTTTTTAGATTAGTGCTTGTGTGGAGCCGAAAGTCAAGCGGACTAAACACCAGACTTTCGAACACGACCCGTTTGGCCGATCATTAGGATCCGACCAAACATGTTAAGTGCCCATAGTAGTGTAGGGAATAACCTTCCGAGGTTATACCTTATGGTCACTTAGGTTTGATTAGTCGCATGATAGGTAGTTTATATGCCTTAGGTAAATTACCAAAATGCCCTTTTTACGCCAAAATTCATTTTAAGCCTATGTAACATAATTTTTGATATCTAAACTGATTTAGCAACAATATTAGACATGTCAAGGCATATTTTACTTATCATAGGGCTAGTTAGGCATTCCGAACACGTTTTACGTGAACGACGCGTTAAAGTAGCATAAGCTACCTAAACGGGTCGTAATGGGTCGTAAGCACTTAGGGTAGGTTTCATTGTAGTATGTAGGCTTTGATAAACCATATTACATGAGTTTCCATACTCATTTGGTTTACGAACCCTTATTCTATCCGATCCTCCGATTTAGGTCCGGTTTATTAACATAGTTACCTATATTAGGTGCCGTTGATTTTCCGTGATCTCTAGCATTGCTTGGTTGTTACTCAAGGACTTCTAGGCAATCTCATGTGAGTACATAGACCCCTCTTTTACATTACATTGTTTTGCTATGTATATTGACTGAGCATGCTAGCACATTGATTTACATTACATTAGTTGCATATGTTTACTCAACATATAGACACATTGTTTTACATTGCATTTTGTTGCATATGCTCATCCAACATATGAACACATTATATTACATTTTGAACCGTTTGTAACTATTGACTATGTGAACCGTTGTAACCATTTGACTATGTGAACCGTTAAAACCATTTAATTATGTGAACCGTTTGTAACTGTTGAACCGTGTGAACCGTATTTGACCATACATAAACATTTCTACAATTGTTAAACATTACATTTTGGTGGTTGTTTGGGTAAGTGATTTAAGTAACGAGGCGACGTGTAATACGATAAAAACATGGTGGATACGCCGCTGGTACTTTCTATATATAAGTGCTTTTATGGTATTACATAACGTAGCGTTATTTAAACCATTTCAGTTTAGACATATTACATCTATAATACAATCTTCACATAAACATCGTTTTACAAATAACTTAACTTATACAAACCCATTTTACATGGTTATTCACTTAACCATACATTATTCTCTTATACATATACATATCATTTGGTTTATTTATCACTTTTCAAATGATTTATGAAAGGGAACACTCAACAAGATTCATGGTTACTTTTTATTAAACAGTTTCTTTAAACTCAAGTCATGAATCCTATTTTCACATGTGTTTTCAGGAGCTGTTGCATAGGATGATCGAGACACACTTAGGCGGACCTGTGCCTTAGTGACTTAAAACGAAGCAAGAACTAGTTAAATTATGTTATGTACCCTTTGTTTCTTGTTTAAGCCAATGAAACTCTCTTGATTGATAAATAAAACGTAACTTTAATTACCATGGTTGTGAAACAATTAATTTTGTTACAACACTCCCCGACGTTTCCGCCACGTTTCGTTGTTTTACGTGGTCGGGGTGTGACAACTATTGTTAACGGGTCTGATAATCGAAATAAGGAAAATCGGGAACGAATTGCTGGTAACTCGGGTTCCATGATGTGAAATTTACATGGTTTGATCCGTAATTTTATTACGGACTCATAGGAAAAAGAATCAGTTAAAACGGACTAGCGAATAAAAAGTTATGACCATTTAAAGTTGGAAAATTGTGAAATTCTGGAGCTGGGCAGAAATGCAGGTTTTAAACCTGCACCTGCTGGAAAAAGGTTTCCCCCGCGCCACGCGGAAGATTTCATTCGGACCCCCGCGATACGCGGAAGCCGCCGTGACACGCGACGGCCTAAACGAATTCCGCTGCGACACGCGGTAGAACCAAAACTGGAAAATTATTATTTTTTTTTTTTGACACAAGAACTTGTTTATACACTTTATTTCAAAGTCAAAACTAACATTCTAAATGGTTTTGACTCTAGGTAATGATATGGACATTCCGAATGGTGATCAAGCATGCTTTCAAGAACCGAACCCTATTTTTGAAGCTTCCGCACTAAACTGAACTTGTCTAAACAATGATGTCTCTTTTGTAAACTCTATTAGTCATGAATACTTTAACTAAGTGGTTACTTATGTTGATCCACTAAACTTGTGTAACTTAACAACGTTTTGTTAAGTATGCGTTTCGTTTTGTAAAGTCCTTATTTTATAATAAAATGTCGATAATTTAAGTCGAGTGTTACACTAGGCAATCCTACTGGATTCATCTGTCACAATCCTGCAACATGTATTAAAAGCATGGATCAGTACAAAAGCACTGGCGAGCATACAAGTTTGAATAAAAGTATACGTACAAAAGTTTGTTTCAAGCTAACATGGCAACTTATATTCACGTCCTAACTAGCATACATAGACAATCTAAACATAACGAATAGCATGAATACACAAATTAAAACTGACATGCATAAACAATCTAAACACGATGAATAGCATGAAAAAACAAGTTGAAGCTATCATGTACAAACATCCTAAGTATAACGAATATCGTGTGTGTTGGAATGCATAATTGTGTAGGTTTGAGTGAGCAAGTGGATTTGTTAATTAATACATGTTACGCCCAAAAAGTGCATAAAGTGTAAAAAGGGGTCGAATATGCTCACATTTTGCGAAGTTTCCTTTAGAAATCCCGCGGGGAGTTGAAGAGTTGAACGGCGAACACCGAGGTCATCATACATGGATAAACGTAAGTAATGAAATGTTGTTAGAATAATTATACATTTATATATATATATATACATATATATATATATATTTAATTAAAATTTTAATAGAATCCGACAGGCTCGTTTTATTATTTAACGCGTTTGATTTTAAGGATTTTTACAAAAAAACGGGCAGAGCTTCCTCTCTTTTTTGGACGATCCCGACAACACAAGTTGTCGATATATTTGCCAAAAACACAACAATAAATGATTTCGTGAGTAAAATAACGTTAACTTAGATAACATTAGAGTCGGTTCCCCGATTACAATAACGTTAACATAAATAATTTAATAAACTTAACGGCGTTAGAATTTTACCGAATCTCGTGTTGACTGATTTCGACTGAACCGAGCGAAACAAGGCTGAGATGTGTTGACTGCAGTTGACCAGTGTTTGACTGCTTGACCCGAACACGAATCTGAGCTGAGACATAACCCGAACCCAAAACTGACCGGTCACCCCACCTGGAACTCAAACCTGAGACCCGAACCAAACCCATGACTGAAACGGGACTTGAACCGGAGCCGTGAATTGAACCACCGAACCACCGTCGGTTGCCGGAACCAAGCAAGATCTGAACTGAAACGTAACCCGAATCTGAACCGACGTGAACCAGGCTAGACCCATCAAAACACACCCAACCCGATCCCATAACAAACCCAAACCCGAACCATCTGGCCCGAACTTGAACCAACGTGGCTCCGATGGCTACTGCCACCGTCGGAACACCACCACCGTCATCTGTCCTCTGCCACAAAACCGGGCCCCACCTCCGTCGCTCCTCTATCTCATTTACCGTCGCCGCCCCGCCGCCGTGTGCGGCGGCTCTCTCTCTGGTCCATAATTCATGAGGGTGTGAGAAGGATTCGACGAATTGAGGGTTTAGTTGTGGGTATAAGATGAAGTGGGGACTGGGGGGTGCTTGTCGGAGAAGAAGGGCGCCGGATTGCCGGCCGAAACCCGGCTCCGGTCGCCGGCGAAGTGTGGGAGAAGACAGAGGGGTGTGTGCGGCTGTATGTGTTTTGAGATAGGGTTTTCTCACAAGTTTATAATACATAGGGTTCTAATTAGTGGGTTTGGGCTTGGACCCACAAGTTCAATCCCCGTGTTTAGTGGCCCGAATACTCTTACGAACTCGTTCACAAAATCCGAACACTTCGTGACGTCGTGAAATAATATTTTAGTATTTAAAACTCCTAAAAATACGGTCAGTTGTCGTTTGACGCGCACGTTCGTCGGTTGCGTAAAACGCGTAAAATAAATGCTTCGGTTTGTCGTTTCTTGTTACGTTCTTCGAGTGAGATTCTAAAAATAGGGAAACGACACGTATTTCCTAAAAATATGAATTTACGGAAATACGAGGCGTTACAGTCTCCCCTACTTTTGGAAATTTCGTCCCGAAATTTATTCAAGAGAGACTTTTAGAGGGAGTGTCGTCTCGAAGTATATCTGGGTATAACCGAGAAATAGGTTGTGATTGATCAAAGTTTGTATTTAATAAGGTATGGGGAAACACTGAATTTCTCATGGCACGTTTTCACAAAAGTTTGGTAATATGGTAGGAACACTTATATATAGGAAGTACCTGCGGCCAGTGTTGTAAGAATCGCTAGGCGCTAGTCGGGCGGTGGGGTACCGCCTAGGGATTAATCGGGATTAATAGGGATTAATCGGAATTAATCGGATTGAGATTTTTATATGTAATTTTTAGTTACATATACACACACACATTTTTATATGTAGTTTTTTAAAGTAGACATGTTTTAACCCCTCATTAACCAATTTTTTAAGTAATTGGAAGGAATTTATATGGTTTGGTCAAAATTTGGCTGGCATCTTGCCAAAATTTGGCCAGAATAGGACCGTCATTGACTGCCTAGCTATTAATCGGCCATTAATCGGTGAACCACCGATTAGTGATTAATCGGCGACTAATCGGAGACTAGTCGGGATTTTTACAACCATGCCTGCGGCGTATCCACCATGTTTATACCATATTACGTCCGCTTCGCTAATCGATGTCATGTTACGTTCTGTGTTACAATACACAGTAGAACCTACTATGGTTTTCATGCGCCTACCAATTTAATCGCGTATGCATCCATGATTATTGTGGTTTGTGCATGATCTGCACAGTTTGCACTGGTAGTCTACGGGTCAGGGTTTTATTAACGTTTTACGAGTGAGAGTGATGGCGTATAGAAATTTAAGTATGTAAGCATGATTGGTATTTTAAGTATGAGAGAGGTTATAAGTATGAGTATGATTAAAGTCTTTGAATAGTCCACATGAGATATTTAGTTAACTAGATTAACGCATTACTGGCATGTGATCTCATTAGTCAAACCATCGTGTCCGCAAGTATGAATGAATGACTTAACATGACCGCAAGTCCATGCGGCGGGCGTTACTCCTATAGCGCTACACAAGCGATATATATGTTAAGGTGAGGCTCGAACAAATCGAACCAACGTGTCCGCTAGTATCATCTCTATAGCACATGTCATCATTTCGTTGCTATAAAGACTGTAAAAGTTTAACTTAACGTAACCACAAATCCATGTGGCGGTGCGTCACTCCTATAGTGCTTCACAAGCACTATATACGTTAAGGTGTGGCTTCTTACGAAGCTAATGACCAGTTCATCACATAAGAATATCCAGTAATCCCGAATCAAGTATAACGTACCACTATGCGCGTATTAATTTATTGTGTAAAACGATGATTAGGTAACAAGTATTAAATCATATAAAAGTTAATTTAATATAAAAGAGAGGCTTGATAAGTATTGGAGTGCTTCGGGTTTAGAAGCTTCGACTATTCCAAAGTGAATCGCAAGTCCTTTCGAATTAGGGAGACATGCTTTGGCCAAATAGGTATAATACTCTCGTCGCCAGGTGATTAACGGTATTTTACCCTTCCAGTTAGTACATGTCCCTAATTTGATCAAAAATACAAAACTTTAGCGAGATTGAAAATCGTAGAGCCAGTCATCAAGGTGTTGATATCAATCCTAGCTTGACAATTTCGTCCCCAAAATGTGGTTTATTGAACGAAACAAGATAAAATCTCGGCTCGTCAATAAGGAACCACTAGAGTATGAAATGGAAATTCCCATCAAGATACGGATATCACTCCTGACTTGATGGTGAAATTTCATGCAAAATAACATGTAAGGTGGATTGAAATTCTTCACCAAAGGCGGGAATCACCCCTATTTTAGTGAGTCGTTTCGATTGTGGAATATGAGTATCTTCAAGTATGTATTGTGTGAAATGTTTTAGAAAAGACACATTGTATATTTAGACAACAGAAAAGGTAGAAGCAATAGGAAGAATTACATATTAAGCAAGAATCAGGAATGGTCAAGTTTTGGTACTTAGACTATAGACTAGGTCGAACATGGCAATTTTACCTAATTCCCTATAGTTATGGCTCTGATACCAATCTGTCACACCCCAACCGATGGCGGAAACATCGGGATGAGACGAAGTGCGTAGATTGCTCGAGACTTCATAACGCTATTTGTGTCATGTATTTAATGTTTACATTTTACATGGTTTGATCTAGAATATAACAAATTTAAAATAAATAATGCACCATAAGTATTCAAATAATTATATTTCATTTCATTAATAATGAATTATTACAAGTATTGGAACCAGAATACAACAGGATTGAAAGTAAATTACAATACAACGAGCAATAAAGTTTAAATGCGTTTCTAGGCAATCCTACTGGATTCATCTGTCACAATCCTACAACATGTATTAAAAGCATGGATCAGTACAAAAGCACTGGCGAGCATACAAGTTTGAATAAAACTATAAGTACAGAAGTTTGTTTCAAGCTAACATGCCAACTTATATTCACGTCCTAACTAGCATACATAGACAATCTAAACATAACGAATAGCATGAATACACAAATTAAAACTGACATGCATAAACAATCTAAACACGACGAATAGCATGAAAAAAACAAGTTGAAGCTATCATGTATAAACATCCTAAGTATAACGAATAGCATGTGTGTTGGAATGCATAATTGTGTAGGTTTGAGTGTACAAGTGGATTTGTTAATTAATACATTTTATGCCCAAAAAGTGCATAAAGTGTAAAAAGGGGTCGAGTATGCTCACATTTTGAGAAGTTTCCTTTAGAAATCCCGCGGGGAGTTGAAGAGTTGAACGGCGAACACCGAGGTCATCATACATGGATAAACGTAAGTAATGAAATGTTGTTAGAATAATTATACATTTATATATATATATATATATATATATATATACATTTAATTAAAATTTCAATAGAATCCGACAGGCTCGTTTTATTATTTAACGCGTTTGATTTTAAGGATTTTTACAAAAAAAAAACGGGCAGAGTTTCCTCTGCTTTTGGACGATCCCGACAACACAAGTTGTCGATATATTTGCCAAAAACACAACAATAAATGATTTCGTGAGTAAAATAACATTAGGTTAGATAACATTTGTAAGGACCTGCAAAAATGCCCAAAAACGACCCGTAAGTGAAAACCCGGACCCCTGAAACCCTAATGCTCATGAAAAACCAAGAAATGAAGATTTTTAGACTTCTCGCGGGCCGCGTAAGCCATAAGGTTAAGCCTACGCGGGCCGCGACAGGACAACTGGTGACTGGGACATGCTTTAGGCCGCGTGTCAGCCACGTGGCGGGCCTACGTGTGACACGCTAGCCCTAGACGTAGAATAGGTGGCCCTCGCGGGCCGCGTAAGATTGTTGTGAGGGTTTACGTGGGCCGTGTAAAACCCAAAATCTTGCTATAAATGGGACAGGCATGGGCATTTCGTCTGTGCTCGAGAAAATTATCAAAATCACTCACTATATGCTCGAAAATCACATTTAAAGTAGGAAAACGCTGCTACGATAAAGGGTAATAACTCGATCACTGCTACGATACAATGTCCGATCGATTGAAACCGATCCGATGGATGTTTAAGTGCTGCCCGAATCCGGGCTATACTTTGTCATTCGTCGTGAGGGTTTTTGATTTCGTGAGTTATCGTAAATGTTGTATTAAGTTACTGACCTAGTTTCGTGTGCATTGTTATTTAACTAGGTTACCAGGCTAAAATCAGTAGGCAAAACTCTGTCCATCTAAATTTGCAATGTGAGTCATTCTCTTTTTATCAAATGTTTTCCCAAAACTCTATTTTTTTTCAAAGTTATAATTACAAGGATTAAGTCTTTGTAATCTTCAATTACTGCCGGTATGTGGGGTTTTGTATACATTACTTGATACCCGTCACCATTGGACAACGAGTTAACCAATGGGTGATCTGACCATAGTCACCGATACGGTCGAGTGACAAATACCGATTTGGGGTAATTGGTTGATAGAAACAATATAATCACCCTTAATACTGTATATTATAACAATGTGCCGTTTGGTACAAATTGAGTGACTCGCCAGTATTTCCCCGCTGATAAAATCTTTTTAAACATGTTTCAGGTAATTTACTGTGAACCAAGGAAAAAGTACCATGTAGCACTACAGCTTGAAGAAGGTGGCTCAGTAAAATAAATAAACATGTTTTGTAAAATAAGGAATTTCCTCGTGAAATTCCTTTATTGTAAATAATGGGGTTTGTCCCAATTTGTGAAATAAAATAATTGGGCATTTTCAGTTTAAACGATCTTGTTAATATTTCCGCTGCCAAATTAAATACAAATACCATGGGTTTCTGTCCCGCGGCTTCTCGACCGGATAAAACCGAGCTGAGGGCCATGACAGAAAAAGGTGGTATCAGAGCCACTGATTTAAGCTAATTAAGTATTTAGAAATACTTAATCTTTCTAATTGCCATTTTGTGATTCTGTGAAAAATTAATTTACAATAAATAAATAAAATTTTAACTTAAGTTTGTGTGTGTTTCTTCATGTGTGTTATCAGCATGAATGAACTGTTGGAGGCACTCCGAAACTTTACTATCCATGGCACTAATAGGGATACCACCGGCTCCGGCACCTTAACTAGCTACCAGGCTGATACTGAAGAACCAGTAGTATTCCAGGACCAGCCGCAGGAGAAACCAAAGCCGAAAAAGAGAAGGAGAATCTTAGACTGGAAACGTGGGCGTAGGAAGAAGCCAGCTGCACAGAAGGTTAAAAAGACTGAGGATCCGAAGGATAAAGGGAAAGGAAAAGAGATCAGGGAAAGTTCCGGGCAAGCTCAAGAAATGCCACCATGGGAGGAGCTGGATCGCAAACTGGCAAATTGTGACCTCATCGGACCTGCCAATGAAAACCTCTTCAATTACCCCGCTGAATCCCAACTTCTAGTTAACTTAGAACCAGCTATCCTAGATCCTATTGTCAACCCCCAACCTGTTATCGGCCAACTGGAGGAATGGTGGACAAACGACTGGCAGTTTCAGAATTTTATGAATAATCCCAACATCAATTTTCCCCATTTTGACCCTGAGCCTGCACCAAACCCACCTATGTGTCACACCCCGAAATTATCAGAGCTGGCGTGACTGGACTGGTATCTTCATTGCACAGCGGAAGCAAATAAGCAAGAACTTTCTAGAAATTGAACACCTACTAAGTACTCGTATCTCCAATAGTTCTCCTATTCCAACCATGCCATAATTTGAAAAGTAACCTGAGAAAGAAACATGCGAAAAAGTCAACATAAAGTTGAGCGAGTTCATAGTTTGTTTGTAAAAGATTTGGAATAAATCTTTTGAATAACCGGTTTGTGAAATAATATTGAGAAAACGAATTTAGAAATCATTTTCTTGCCAAGTTATATGGAAACTTTGTATTTGTAATGCAAATGTTCGTAAAACCATGTATTTATAAACTTTCGTATTTGTAATGTCCGTATAACCGTCAATGCCCACCCTGACTTTGACTCCATGCCCGCATAATCCTGCACTTTGAATTTGTATAAAACATGGTATGTAATTTGTAAAAATCAAGTATTTCTGTAAGTATGTATGTAAGTCCCTGGTATGTAGCAATTAAGGAAAAAGAAATCACCATTGGGTTGCAAAGCCAATGATATGTGTGAAGTGCTATAGGAAGACTTAAACCTAGCAGATTTTTGCGTCGGGCTCAAAGTCACCCCAAGGTCCGTACAGTGGGCCTGGAGTTGGGCTCGCTACACCCAGATAGATCTACCGCTAATGACCCTCGGTCCTACAATGAGGATTAATGGCCTCTAGTTCCAGCCTACCCACTCACATGATCTAAGTAGTATACCCTCCTTAAGGTAACCATACCATGTAAATAAAATGTCTGAAATAATTGTAACATGTATTTTACCCCAGCCTCTAAGGCTGAACCTCCCCAGCCACTAAGGCTGAACCTCCCCAGCCTATAAGGCTGACTCCCCAGTCTCTATATATTATCACCAGACGATCCATCCCTAGTCATGAAAATCATTCACATTTCGATAATACGCATTTGTTTTGTAAAAACCGGTATATTTAGTATAATCCATTCGTAACATGATTTAGAAATATGAGTTTTTGTTCGTTCAAAAACTTTGTATGTTCTTGCAAAACATGCATGTCTTTCCACCCCGAAAACATTTACAAGAATGTAAAACCGTAAAAAAATGGGGTTATGAACTCACCTGAATATTCCTGTGCAAAGCTAGCTAAATACGACTTCGTGATATCGTTTCCAAGACTTGACTTGCTAGCATGCATTTTACAATATTCCTAACATGGAATATCTTATAAGTTTCTAAATAACACAGTAACTAAACTACGTGTCATCGAGCTCTACCGAATCGTTAACCGAACGATTCGACGGTAAGTAGTTAACTTATCGGAAATGATTAAGTCATATTTGATAAGTATTGTTTTATTGTCGATAATAACCAATAAGTCTTGACAAGACTTGATTCTCGAGAGATTTGAAAGTAAATAAATATTTATATCAAAATATATAAATATATCGTTAAGACCGCTTGTCGTCCCGAGAAGTCGTACGTGTATAAAAGAATATTTATACGAAAATAATATATGACAAACTCGTATTATATATCGTGTTTCGTATGATCTTTGTCAAAATATCCGTATATGCCGTTTAGGCGTATAAAATAAATATGAAAAGTTATATTTATTTTGCAAAAGAATCGACGTGAAACAAATACATAAACTGTATTTATTTTTATAAAAGCACTCGTATTGTTTAATACTTGAAATAAATATACAAACTATATTTATTTTGTAAAAACGAATTCATGTTGTTCGACATTTGAAATAAATATATAAAGCTATATTTATTTTATAAAGTGAAGGCGTGTTCGGCGTTTGAACAATATAAATAATTGTATTGATTTCGTAAAAGATTTGTCGACTTTTTGGAGTTTAAAATAAATATAATAACTATATTTATCGTCGTAAATAATTTTCCGAATCGTCGTTTATTGTAAGTTGTAAAGTATCGTCGAAAGAAGTTTTATATTTGCATTTGTTTTTCTAAAAGTTTACTTGAATCCGAGAGTTTAAAACGCGTTTTATTTTACGGAGTTTCTCGAAAAACGGGCAAAGTTTCCTCTGTTTTTGGACGGCCCGGACAACCAAGTTGTCGTTATTTTAACAAAATTCAATCCAAGATTCAATTTCCAATATATCAACTTGCCAAATATTTCATAAAATGTAAAATATAATCATGTCGGTTCGAGCTCGTTATCACGTATAATTAAAATAAGGAATAGCTAATGAAAATAATCATGGCTTAAACTATTACCCAAAACTCTCGTTGAGTTGCCGAAACGTGTTGACCGAGTTGACCGGGTCAACTGTGTTGACCGGCTGAGTTGACTGAGTCAACTCGCTGGGTTGACCGAGTCAGCTTGCTGAGTTGACCTGAACCGCCTGACCCGAAACCGAACCCGCTGACCAGTTGACTTTGTTGACTGAACCAAACATAACCCGAATCCCGATCCCGAACCATCTGAAACTGAAAGGGCCGAACTCCAACAACATCATCATAAAAATCGGACTTCAATGTCGCTGGCGACTCAGTCGTCGGAACCCCACTGCCGAATTTTAAGATCCCCGTCATCAACATCATCAAAAAAATCATCATTATCATCACCTCTTCGAACATCAGACAACAAAAGTAGAGGAATAAAAAGGAACTAAATCTTACCGGGACTACCCATCGGACCAAGTAACCGAGCCGCCGCCGCCACGCGCCACCACGCGCCACCGCTTCTCTCTCTCTCCGCTGTTCCTTCTGTCTCTCTCTCTCTCTCTACTGGTTATCGCCGTCGCACCACCACCGGACGGTGGTGGTGGTGTTTGTTTTCTGGATCGAAAAGGGGGTGTCGCCGCTAGGGTTCATCGGAAGAGGGGGGGTCTCGCTCGTCGGAGAGAACCACCGGCAGCCGTCGCCGGCCCGGTGCTGTCGCCGGTCGGTTTATCTCCGGTCACCGGAGAAGGAGAAGAACAAGGGTTGGTGTGTGTGTCTGTTGTATGTATTCGAGAGGGAGGAGGGCACGAAAGGGGTGTTTGGTTTGCTTATTTTGTCTGCACAAAAGAGAAGGCATGGCCCCCTTTTATATTGTATAATAGGGTTTTGTTTAGTGGTTTATATACCAATTTATTAGCCACTGGTCCTTGTGTTCCATTCTTTAGAGACATAAATTTCTTAAAGAGATTTTTAGAGATTTTAAAGATCTTAAAGGGATTTGATAAGATCTTATAAGATTTTGGTAAGATTTTATAAAGATCTTGTATATTGCAGGTTTAGGTTTGTGGGTTTTGGGCTTGGGCCCAGGGCCCACAAGCCCGTCTCACGTGTAAGTGGCCCGTAATTTCTACGAGACCCGTTGACAAAATCCGAACCCCGTTTAACGTCAAAAGATAGAATTTTAGTTATTAAAATACATGAAATACGGTCGGTAGTCATTGTAGTCGCGTTCGTAAGTCGTTGCCGTTTGTAATCCGTTTTTCAATCTGGTTTCGACTGCGATTGTTAAAATTTAATTACGAAGCTAGATTATATCGTAAAAATTTATTTCTTGTTGGCGTTGTCAGTATTCTATTCGTTTTCAATCCATTGCCGTTTAACGTTTCGCAGGTTTCTCTGTAAACCACCGTTCGCGCACTGTAAAGTCGTATGGACGTTCTTAGGCACTCCAAGGGCCTAATTAAGTTTATTTGTGCTGTAAACACTATTTATTATCGCGTTAATAATCTGTTAATCACGTAATTAAGAGCCGTAAATCACCAGTTGTCACACTATAAGCGCAGAAAACTTGGCTGAACTCCGTCATTATGGCGAGGAGCTGGTGGAGGTAGGAAATAGAATTAGGGATGTGGGGGAGAAAATCACATGGAAATACGACAAGAGGGAGCGTCGTTTCTGAAATGCCAGCTGACTATGGTTGTGTGATTGTGTGACTGTGTGACTGTGTGTTTAATAATAATAATAAAATAATAATAATAAATAATAATAAAAATATAATCATGTAAAATAACTTAAAATAAAACTTTTGTAATATATCTGGTGTGTATGGATGCATACTAATATATATATATATAAAATATGAAAGTCGCAAAGTCGACAATTTTGGCTATACGTGTTGATGTGATTATGTGTGATTGCTTTATTGCGTTTGGTTGTTATTTATTTTGTGCCAATAACTTATATATGTTGTTAATTATCAGATGGAACATGCCGTTAATGAACCAGTTAACGAAGTTAACCAATCTGAGCAAAACAATGAGGATCATTTTCTTAATAGGCAAGATATAGAAAATATCGTTGCCCAGGGAATAGCAAATGCTATCCCTGTAATCGCCGCTGCTATTAAAAGCCTTGTTGAGCCTTCACAAGCCAACCCCAGTAAACGCACGCGTGATAATAGTTTCAGTAACAGTGTTAACGGAGGCGGCAATAATGACGACAACGTGTTTCAAGCCCCAATACTTAAGAAAATGAAAGTTGCAACACCTGGTTGCACTTATAAAGAATTTCTTGCCTGTAAACCTGTTGAATTTGCAGGCAATGAAGGGGCGACTGCTGCACTGCGTTGGTTGGAAAAGACCGAGGCAGTAATTAAAATAAGTAAATGTGCCGAGGAGGATAAGGTCATGTATGCTTCTCACCTTTTCAAGGAAGAGGCATTAGAATGGTGGAATACGGTATTACAGGCCAAAAGAAGTGACATGGCTTACGCTATGAATTGGGAGGAATTTAATCAATTGGTGGAAAGGAAATTCTGCCCCGAATATGAAAAAGAACAAATGGCCAATAAGTTCCTGAGTCACCGAATGGTGGATGTTGACTGCCGAGGGTATACTTCGAAATTCTTCGAATATGCCAGAATTGTACAAACTCTGGCTTCGCCAGAACCGGTGCTTATTTCTCGCTATATTTGGGGTTTAATTAGCGAGATTCGTGACATCGTCAAGGCTGCGAGACCCCGCACAATTGACGATGCGGTGGAATTAGCCAACACCTTAACCGACGGGCTGGTACGTATGAGAGAAGAAACCAGGAAAAAGGAATTAGCCCAAAAGATTACCCAAGGATTTCGTATGGGTACTAATTTCAAAAGAAAGGGAACTGGGCAATCTGCCATCCCTCCATTCTGCAGGAATTGTAAAAAGAAACATTTTGGAAGATGTAATGAAACCTGCAACTTCTGCAAAGCTATGGGGCATCGAGAGGAGGAGTGCAGAAAGAAAACAAAGATCTGCAACAACTGCGGCGAAGCTGGATATTTTAGACCAGAATGTCCTAAGCTGGTCAAACCAGCTGACAATAAGGCCAAACCTGCTGAAGGGACTACTAAGAAAAACGCAAGAGCCTTCCAACTGACAACCCAAGAAGCAGATCTGATTCCGGATGTGATAGCTGGTACGTTCCTAGTTCATGACGTTTACACAAAAGTATTATTTGACTCTGGTGCAAACCAAAGTTTCATAAATACTTCATTTTGCCAAGCTCTTAAGCAACCTTTAACCAAACTTAGACAGGTTTTTACGGTAGAAACGGCAGATGGGAATTATGTTAACATCGATAAGGTTTTGCAAGGAGGAATAATAGAACTCTTAGGCCATAAATTTTCTGCAAACCTGTTACCTATGAATTTAGCTGGATTCGATGTTGTGTTAGGAATGGATTGGTTAATAGCCAACCATGCTCGAATCTTCTGTGATAAGAATTCCATAGAAATTCATACATCCACAGGAGAAGTAATTGTGGTTACAGGAGATAAGCCACGAAAGCCAATGAAATTCATTTTCGTAATGAAAGTGGCCAGCTATTCAAGAAAACAAGGAATAATATATATGATTTCTGTAGTTATTAATACTAAAAGTAAGGAACTTAAGGAAATCCTAGTAGTATCCGAATACCCTGACATATTCCCAGAAGAACTACCTAGATTACCACCCGATAGGGAAGTAGAATTTAGAATTCATCTAATTCATGGGACTACACCGATAGCTAAAGCACCTTATCGGTTAGCCCCCACCAAAATGTTAGAATTGAAAAAGCAGTTAGATGAATTATTAAGCAAAGGATTCATACAACCTAGTTCATCCCCGTGGGGAGCACCAGTGTTGTTTGTGAAAAAGAAAGATGGTTCAATGAGAATGTGTATCGATTATAGGGAATTAAATAAGGTTACAATTAAGAATCGATACCCATTACCTAGGATTGATGATCTTTTCGATCAACTTCAAGGAGCTAGATACTTTTCTAAGATAGACTTACGCTCAAGATATCATCAGTTGAAGGTACAGGAGGAAGACATACCTAAAACAGCTTTCAGAACTAGGTATGGTCACTACGAGTTTACAGTCATGCCGTTTGGATTAACGAATGGCCCTGCAGCATTTATGGACATGATGAATGTCACACCCCGACCACGTAAAACAACAAAACGTGGAGGAAACGTCGGGGAGTGTTGTAACAGAATTAATTGTTTCACAACCATGGATATTAAAGTTACGTTTTATTTATCAAACAAGAGAGTTACATTGTCTTAAACAAGAAACAAAGAGTACATAACATAATTCAACTAGTTCTTGCTTTGTTTTAAGTCACTAAGGCCCAGGTCCGCCTAAGTGTGTCTCGAACATCCTATGCAACAGCTCCTGAAAACACATGTGAAAATAGGTACGTCAGCATAAAAATGCCTGTGAGATACATAGGTTTTGTGAAAATAGGATTCATGACTTGAGTTTAAAGAAACTGTTTAATAAAAAGTAGTCATGAATCTTGTTGAGTGTTTCCTTTCATAAATCATTTGAAAAGTGATGAATAAACCAAATGATATATATGTATAAAAGAATAATGTATGGTTAAGCGAATAACCAAGTAAAAATGAGTTTGTATAAGTTAAGTTATTTGTAAAACGATGTTCATGTGAAAATGTGTTGTAAATGTAATATGTCTAAACTGAAATGGTTTAAATAACGCTACGATATGCAATACCATAAAAGCACTTATATATAGGAAGTACTAGCGGCGTATCCACCATGTTTTTATCGTATTACACGTCGCCTCGTTACTTAAATCACTTACCCAAACAACCACCAAAATGTAATGTTTAACAATTGTAGAAATGTTTATGTATGGTCAAATACGGTTCACACGGTTCAACAGTTACAAACAGTTCATATAATCAAATGGTTACAACGGTTCACATAGTCAAATAGTTACAACGGTTCACATAGTCAAATAGTTACAAACGGTTCAAAATGTAATATAATGTGTTCATATGCTGGATGAGCATATGCAACAAAATGCAATGTAAAACAATGTGTCCATATGTTGAGTAAACATATGCAACTAATGTAATTTAAATCAATGTGCTAGCATGCTCAGTCAACTTACATAGCAGAAATGTAAAGTAAAACAATGTACTAAGTATGCTAAGTAAACATACATAGCGAGGCAATGTAATGTAAATCATGTACTAATAGTGTACTAATGAACATAGCAAGTATATGATGTGAAAACAGGAAAGCACGAAAGTAACAAGTAGGTACATGTGTTTCACCCCAAAACGTTTGAAAACAGTAAAAGAGGGGTCTATGTACTCACTTGAGATTGCCTAGAAGTCCTTGTGTAACAACCAAACAATGCTAGAGATCACGGAAATCAAACGGCACCTAATATAGGTAACTATGTTAATAAACGGACCTAAATCGGAGGATCAGATAGAATGAGGGTTTGTAAACCAAACGAGTATGGGAACTCGTGTAATATGGTTTAACAAAGCCTACATACTAAAATGAAACCTAACCTAAGTGCTTACGACCCATTACGACCCGTTTAGGTAGCTTATGCTACTTTAACGCGTCGTTCGCGTAAAACACGTTCGGAATGCCTAACTAGCCCTATGATAAGTAAAATATGCCTTAACATGTCTAATATTGTTGCTAAATCAGTTTAGATGTAAAAAATTATGTTACATAGGCTTAAAATGAATTTTGGCGTAAAAAGGGCATTTTGGTAATTTACC
The DNA here is from genome assembly GCA_030545235.1 of Helianthus tuberosus. NCBI lineage: Eukaryota > Viridiplantae > Streptophyta > Magnoliopsida > Asterales > Asteraceae > Helianthus > Helianthus tuberosus. Next base: position 86,640,565 of record CM060443.1, read on the forward strand.
TAAGGCATATAAACTACCTATCATGCGACTAATCAAACCTAAGTGACCATAAGGTATAACCTCGGAAGGTAGAAAAGAAGGTTTTTGTCCTCAAGCAAAACTCTTTATAATGTGGCTTTACACTCTCAAATGGAATGTGTAGAAAAGAAGGTTTTTGGGCTTGTCATAGAGTGTCGGGATTTCCAAGATTCTTTATTTAGTTTTATTTTTATTTATTTACAATCCTATTCGTCATGATTTATTTAAAACTTTTCATAAGATAAATTACTTATTAGGGCATAACATGCCTCTTTAAAATTCTATTTATATACAAGTTCACATACCTCACGGGGATCACTCAACACTCGGCCGAAGATGTATTTTAGTGAATCACTCGAGAGCGGCATGGAACTTACTCCTACCATAGGCTTGCCAAGCAATCAATCGTCCTCCTTTTTAACTATATACCTTTGTAAATATCAAGAGGACTTTTTGGGTGAAGGGTTAGGCTTGGGTTAAAGGTAGGTGGCTGGGTTAGTGGTTAGTAAAAAGGGCGAAAAACGTAACAAGCGTCGGTTTTCGTAAGACTTTTTGTTTTTGTAACTTTTATTTTGATGAAGCTATTATTCAAACAAAGTTATTTTTGATAAACTTGTTTGTTTATTTTCTTTTTGCTTCATCATCAACATTTTTTTTTTTTGAAAAGTCATACAAAAAACCGAGCTAGTTACTAAAACAAAAGGTTAAAAATGAAAAAGGTTTTGGTGGGTGAAAGGGTGTTTGGTTTTGGGTTATGAATTGAAAAGGTTTAGGCTCAAAGGGGCTAACTAGGGGGATTTTGGGTAGGTGGTAAAAAAAAAAGAAAAATAATGGTGAAGAAATAAAAAGGGTTAGTCCTAATGCCTCCATCATTTACTTACTAGGGTTTAAGTTGGTAAGGACCGGGAATGTATCGTCGTGGCAAGTTCTAGAGTTGTAAGAACCAAGCGGCTATTCACACAAGAAACGAAAAAATGAGCATTTAATTTAAAGATATGTATTTGTATGCTCAATAAAGGCTCAAAACTCACTTTTGTGGGAATGGGTTTTTATGTGATCAAGTATATATAATCAAATTTTTAACTAAGTTTGCCATGCCTTTTCATAATTTTCTTATGTTGGTTCTTTTTATCACGACGCTATCGGTTGTAAATTTGTAAAAATATAACCTTTTTAGAATTTTGAAATTCCCAAATTAAACCTAGACAAGTAAAAAAAATGAAAATTTTGAAAAAAATTGGGATGATTAGCGGTTCCAATAGAGTTTTGTGTAAAGCTTGTTATTAGGACTTGCAAGATTCAAGGTTTGAGCATCCCCCCCAGACTTAAATTACACATTGTCCTCAATGTATCCCAAAAATAAGTTTTTAGGTTGATTGAATGTGTAAAAAGGTGTGAAAAAACAAAAATTTGTGTTACTGGGCGCTGGACACGGCCCCGTGTTGTCCAGGCACGGCCCAGTGTTCAAGTGCCAGTAACAAAAATTAAACAAAAGAAACAGAGGTCTGGACACGGGGGCGTGTTGGGTGAACACGGCCCGTGTCCAGTTTACTTGAACTGGGTCATTTCTGCAGACTGTGCAGCACGGGGCCGTGTTGGGCGGACACGGCCCGTGCCGAACTTACTGTAACGAAGAAATTTTGTCGGATGGTCCTGTTTTCCTGCATGGGGTGTTGGTTCAAGTTTCCCTTCCATCCTTTGCCATCTCAAGTGCGTCTTATTCATTTCAACACCATCCAAACACCAATTTAACTAAAACCATCATTCATTAAGTCATAGAGAGAATTACATAATAGTCCTAAAAATTAAAATACTAGATAGTTAGGTCAAAGAAACACAAGAAATCTAAACCAAGAAGTTCTAGCCTACAACTTATTTTATTAGCAAAATTTCCGAAAAGGTAAATCCCTCGGTTAAATGTGGCTTGAAGAACTTCTTTCTCCGGGCATGGGTTCCTCACACGTCGGTGAGCCATTTTTCTATCTCCCCAGGGAGAAGAAAAGCGGGCTCATTGGCATCGGTTTGAGGAGGTGCGACTTCCACCGGGACTTCTTGTATATATTCAAGATTAGGTTCCGCTGGAATGTCGTCCCAACCGGTAGGATTGTGGATTCCAAGTGCTAGGTTCCAATCCTCTTGAGGGAGGATCGGTTCCATGGGAGGTGTTACAAGAATGTTTAACCTCTGGTGCAAGAGGTTTATTTCTTGAAAACTGTTTTCCAACCCCACCGAAAGATAATTTATACGGTCTATTAGGACCTCCTCTACCGAAGTCATCTCGTCAAGAGCTTCACGTAATGCCATCACGTATCTTACGAGAGTTGCTTCAATTGATGGCTTCCTTTCCCTTCGACTGTTTCTGGAGTGCACAGAAGAGGTTCCACTGTTTTGGCTAGACATTCTACGAAAACAAACCAAAAATAGTTCGTTTTAATGAAACAGTACCACGGACACGGCCCCGTGCTCAATGAGCACGGTCCCGTGTTCAACTTTCTGCAGTTTTTTAGAACAAGGAATCTTGGAGTTTTAAATTATTTTCCCAATTTATAAAGCATTTTTGAACAGAAATAACTTAAAACAATGTTGTGTAACTTATTTTTAACAAGATTCCTTGAACAAAAGCTCAACAATCATCACAATAAAGCTTGAAATCAAGCTTCAATGGAGGTGTTGTTGCAAGAAAGGTGAAGAAGAAGGAAATGGATAAAAGAGGAAAGGACAAGATGTTTGTTAGAACCTTCTTTTAGAACATACCTAGGATGGTAAGTTAGAAAATCCTTTCAAATCTCTGTCCCTGGATGGTCCAAATGTGCAGGATTCTTGGCTGCATTTATAGAAAACGACAGCATGCTGGACACGGCCCCGTGTCGGCTGGACACGGCCCCGTGTGCAGGTAGGATCCTGACACGTTTTTTCCGTATTCTGACAAAAAGTCAGAAGGGAATCTTTTGGTGGACACGGGGGCGTGTTGACCTGGGTACGGCCCCGTGTCGAAAGGCTGTTTATGAAGTTCGTCAATTTTCAAGGAACTTTTCTGGATCGGGCGGTTCCTTACTGGATGGAACAACCCCAAAGTGCCTAAGATACCTTAATTGTTCTAGATTAAGACGAGAATGCAAGAGGTTGTCGGTGAGGGTGATTCCTATGCTATATGTAGGTGGACAAGTCCAACCCTTTCCCGGTCTCTCGTTAAAGAAGGTGTATGTCGAATCACTCAGGTCTATGTATGCATCGAACGAAGTCGATGGGGAGTCCTTCACGGCACAATCGACACAGGGACGACTATCGCTCAAGTCCTCACTAGAGTTAGAAGTATCGTCGGAAACAACGAAGTTGTTTGAATGCGAGCCCAACCCTTCTTCTTGGTTATCGTCTTAGGATAGATTATTGAAATCTTCCCTAAGTTCTTTTAACCAATTAAGAATTAGATCTTCTAATTGAAATAATTCATCGAGAAGCATTTCTCCTAGAAAATCCGGTTGAGAGCATTCGAGGGAGAGATAGGGATTATTTTTACTTTCGCCCCTCTTAAGGATATAAGGAGACGATGGGTCTATATAGTGGGGCTTATAATTTAGAAAATAACATTCTAATTCCTCATGGGTACCACCACATAATTGACACCACGCACCATAAGAGTGCCGAAAGTAAAAAGTATCAGTATCACTCAAGTTTGTGTCAGAAATTACCAACCGTCGGGATCTTACGGTTCTGTTTTCAGTAACTGAATCTTGGGCACGGGGGCGTGTTGAGTGGGCACGGCCCCGTGTTCAGCTTACTGTCTGACTTAAAACAGGATTGCCAGTTCCAATGATTGGGCACGGGGCGTGTTTAGCAGGCACGGCCCGTGCTGAGTTCTGCAGAAGCTGAAAAACTAAGAAAAAATCCTAAAAAAATGAAAAATAAGAAAAAACAATTAGGCCGTTGATTCCTAACTTTCTTAAAATCCTTGTGTTCCCCGGCAACGGTGCCAAAAACTTGATACGTGTGAAGTGTATATATAAGTTTAAGTATATTTTAAGCCATTTTACACTTTTTTAGCCAAGTTTTAAATTTATAAAACACGATATTTACTAACACTAAACACACATATGGGCAAGTGCACCCATCGTGAGCGTAGTATAGTGTTGGTAAGATACCGAGGTCGTCCAAGGACACAAGAGCTTTTAGTACCAGTTTATCCTCAACGTCTAATCAAATCAAAAAGTTTGAAAAAGGTTTTAAATTAAGAAAAATAAAAACTAACTAAAAATGCTAAAAATAAAAATAAAAGTAAAAACAGATAGACAAGATGAATCACTTGGTTCCGACTCGTGCTAGTGTAACCTTTGATTATTTCCGCACCTTTGCACTATTTTAAGAGATTATCTTAGTTATTGTAGTAGGCCCCTCTTTTGAAGGTGACGTTACCCTCAACCCAGTAGTTTGAGTCAGCAAGGATACAATCCTAAAGGGTCGGATTATTGAAAGATAATTAATTAAGTTATTAATGCAAATTATGGTAGGCCCCTCTTTTGAAGGTGACGTTACCCTCGGCTAAGTAGTCTGAGTCAGCAAGGATACAGTCCTAAGTAGCCGGGTTATAGTATTAATAGTAGTTTAACTTATGAGGGGATCAAAGAGTTTGGACCCCCGCCATCCAATACCGTTAAGTATTGAAGGAGGTCCTACTAAATGTGACCCAGGTCCCTTGCAGGATCTCTAAACGTTGAACAATGACAAGACTCTTACCAAACCGTTCCCTTAATCCCCGACCAGGTAGCCAACATACCTCCATATAGACCGTGGAGATATGAATGGTGAAAATCTTTTATTTTATATAGACAGTAAAATAATGCCAAGGCACCATGGACAAACGATAAGGAAGAATCACCTTCAACATAAGAAACTAGTTATTAAAGTCATTAATACAAAACCAAGTAAAAAGTGCGAAAAGATTAGAAATAAAAAGTATTACACTAGACACTTTGTCTTCACCAAGTGATGTAAGAGACTTAGGCAAACATGGCCTTGATTGTAAAGAACTCTTACGATCAATCTTGGATCCCGAGATGACTCACACACTCTATGATGGACAATGGATGATGGTGGTGGATGATGGTGTTATGGTGGTGGTGGGTGGTGGGTGAAGTGTGAGAGAGGTGGTGTGCCAAGGGATGGTTTGAGCTTAAGCCAAGCACTCCTATTTATAGGCTGAACAGAAGCTCGGGCACGGCCCCGTGTCCAGTGGGCACGGCCCCATGTCCACATCCTTCTCTTTCTTCATTTAATGCAGCTTGTCTGTATTAGTTGACCACGCCCCCGTGTCCGCTGAGCACGACCCCGTGTGCAGAAGCATATCTGTACTATGAAGATTTGCCTGGATTCTGCGAATCTTATAGTTGACCACGGCCCCGTGCCCGCTGAGCACGGCCCCGTGGTGGGCAATAGAAGCTTCTACCACTTTGTCTTTTCTGCTGACACTTGGGCACGCCCCCGTGCTGGCTGAGCACAGGGTGTGTTCAGTCTTCTGTCTTCTTGTTTTGCTTGGGAAGATGCTGTCGTGGGGTCGGGCATGTCACGTTTTGTCACACCCCAACCGATGGCGGAAACATCGGGATGAGACGAAGTGTGTATAGATTGCTAGAGACTTCATAACACTATGTGACAATATTTAATTAAATTCAAATTTCATTGCAAGTGCTAAATTGTCATACAACATTTAAAATAGAAATAACAACATTGTTCAAATTTCAACATAACATCAAAAGATAAATAGATTAAAGGTGTGTATCTAGTCCACCCTAAACTCGTTTCATCATTCATCCATACTTCAACAATCAACCTGCAACATGTATTAAAATAGAGTTTCAATGCAAAAGCATGAGCGAGTATACAAGTTTAATTACATAGCATAATAGAATAAAAGCTCAATTCCAACATGATTCATAATATGTGATTACTAGTATGCAATTTGATCAAACCCGAGAATACAACGCATAAAAGAGCCTAATCCCAAAAGTTTAGCGGGGTGGTAATGTTTAACTTAACAATACCCAAGAGTATAACGGGCGGGGCGTTAATCCTATAGCGCTGTAATTGTTAAGGTGGGCGAGCAAAGTTAATGAGCATATAACGTTCCAAATCGTTCACATCGCATACGAGAATAACAAGTAAGTCACATTAGTTTCATGTTTAGTCATGGAAAGAGTAAGTTTAATTGAGTTTAGAAGTTGTTTGCATAATTATACATGTTGCATCCCAAAGTATAAAAAGGGAAAAAGGGATCGAGTATACTCATGGTGGTTGCAAGCTTTCCTACTTGGAATTCCCGCGAGTGAGTTTGTGGATGGATTACTTTGGAGCACCTAGTCCTTCTACGCGAGGAAACATAGGTGTGTGAGTTTGGCGTTTAACGGAAGATTATAAATTTGGATTTTAACATAACATAAAGTATGATATTAAAAATAATCATCTTTAACTTTATAACCCTTGTATGACACTATGTAACCAATATGGTTAGATTGTATTTCATGGGTAGTACACCCATTAAAATCATATCAAGGTTTTAAAGTCTTAGATGATATTCTACTACTTTAACATATAAACACAAGTTCAACATTAAAGGTTCGAATGAGTATATATATATATATATATATATATATCTAGGTTACATATTATTTAGTGCAAATAATTCATGTAGGAGGTAGAAGATTAGGATCTTCATTTAGGCACCTCGAGTTATCATGGAAGTCATGTATGGGGTAGGAAGAACAAGCTTCCATTTAGGAACCCCTTGAATGTTCACCACTTCACTTGATGTAAAAACAACCAAGGAGGGTCAAGAACTATGATTAATACAAGTATGTAAATAATCTAAACTAAGAGAAATCATCAAATCATGTGAGGATTTTATGTTGGAACAACCCAAGTTGTTCCATAATCACTCTACATCAAGATCTAAGCTCGAACATGACTTGTGGGTAAAATACCCTAAACAAAACATAGAATATTTGAGGTTTAACCTCTGATTTTGTTTGTCTCAACCTTGTTTTTAAGCCTAACCAACCACAAGAGAGGTTGTAAGCATTAGGACATAGGTGTGAGATGAGTTAGACTCAAGTTTGATAAGTTTAAACAAGTTTTGAAAGAGTTTAAAACATAACAGAAAGTTTATAGACATTTTCAGGGCAATTCCAGGTCGGATTTCTCCAAGGAGAGATCAACGAATCAAACCCCATGATTATCCAAGCAAGTAGGAAGAAAAATCACGTGATTTGGTTGAGAAATGAGCAAGTTATACTCACTTTAGTGCAAGAGTATGAATCTGCCCGAATTTCTGAATTGCAAGAGATTTGAGAGTGATTTAAAGAAGATTAGAGAGTTGTGAAAGTGTAAAATGGCTTGGAGAAGGGTTGTATTTATAGGGGAAGAGGTTAGGGATGATTGGAGGTGATTAGAGGTGGATTAGAGCTGATTGGGGAAGGAGAAAACATGGGATTTCATGCCAAATTGCGAGCTGGTGTGTTTTCTGCCCGCCCAGACACCCTTACGGACCGTAAGGGTAATGGCTTACGGTCCGTAAGCCATGGTCAGAAGCACAAAATTTTTATTTTTTGTTATTTCAATTTGTAACTCGTCCCCAAGTTAAAAGTTACGGGTTTTGGGATTATTTTAAGGTTCTAAGGTATAAGTAACAAGTTCCAAAAGTTGTGTAAGTGTCCAATTGAATATGATTAAGTATAAGTTTCGTATAAAACATAAATGTCACGAGTGTAATAGTTTATCATAAGTTTGCAAACATCTCAAATAAACACCAAATTGTTTCTCAATTTAAGCGTACAAACACGTATAGAGTATGTATAACATGAGTTTAAATAATTGCAAAGTTTCATTCATGATTCAAGTCTCAGGTTTACAATGATTACAAGGAACAAATGAGATTACAAGAATACAAGGTTTCCAAAAATAGATATACGAACAAAACTTTCTATAAATGGAAAGTACAAAAGAGCCGGGCATTACAGTCTCCCCTCCTTTAGGATATTTCGTCCCGAAATTTAGGAAGATGTAGCGAAAGATGAGGGTACTTCGTCTTCATATCGCTCTTGAGTTCCCAAGTGAATTCAGCGCCACATTTACCTTCCCATCGAACCTTAACGATAGGAATCTTACTGCGCCTCAATAACTTGACTCCTTGATCCATGATTTCGACGGGTTTCTCCACAAAATGCATAGTTTTGTTGATTTGAAGATCTTCGAGAGGAACATGAAGTCCTTCATCAGCGAGACATTTCTTTAGATTGGAGACATGAAACGTTGGATGAACGTTGTTGAGCTCTTGAGGTAAATCGAGTCGATAAGCCACCTTACCAATCCTTTCGAGTATCTTGAAAGGACCAACATAGCGAGGGGCAAGCTTTCCCTTTTTACCAAAACGAACCACTCCTTTCCAAGGAGATACTTTGAGTAGAACATGGTCCCCAACGTTGAATTCCATCGGTTTGCGTCCCTTATCAGCATAGATCTTTTGACGATTTCGAGCCTTGAGTAGATTATCACGGATTTGGTGAATCTTATCTGTCGCTTCTTGTATAATCTCAGGGCCAGTAAAATGTTTGTCTCCAATCTCGTGCCAGTTTAAAGGAGATCGGCATTTGCGACCATACAATGCCTCGAATGGAGCCATTTTAATACTGGAGTGGTAGCTATTGTTGTACGAGAACTCGACCAAAGGTAAATGCACATCCCAACTACCACCAAAGTCGATGACACAAGAACGGAGCATGTCCTCTAGGGTTTGGATAGTACGTTCAGTCTGTCCATCCGATTGAGGATGAAAGGCCGTACTGAGATTCAAATGAGTACCCATAGCGGACTGAAAGGTTTGCCAGAGACGCGAAGTAAATCGACCATCGCGATCGGAAATGATGTCGAGAGGAATACCATGATGGCGTATGACTTCATCGGTATAGATGCGAGCAAGTCGTTCAAGCTTGAAATCTTCGCGAATAGGGATGAATTGAGCGGATTTGGTTAGACGATCGATGATCACCCAAATGCTATCGTGACCAGAGGGTGTATGAGGGAGTTTAGTTATGAAGTCCATCGCAATGCTATCCCATTTCCAAACGGGGATTTCAGGTTGTTCGAGTAGACCGGAAGGTCGTTGATGCTCGGCTTTGACTTTTGAACAGGTAAGACACTTAGAAACGTACAAGGCAATGTCTCTCTTCATACCGGGCCACCAATAGGATGTACGTAGGTTATGGTACATCTTGTCAGCACCAGGATGAATTGAGTACTTGGATTTGTGTGCCTCGTTCATAATGAGATCACGAAGATTGTCGCGATCTGGTACCCAGATGCTATCACGACAGTAGAGTAGGCCGTCAGATTTTGAAGAGAGTAGGTCTTTGGAAGCTCCACGTATTTCTACAGGCATGGAACCTTCGTTGATAGAAGAATATTGCGCTTCACGAATGCAATTGTGAAGATCGCTCGAGATGTGAAAACAACGAATGTAATCTACATGAGTCTTACGACTAAGTGCATCGGCCACGACATTCGCTTTACCAGGGTGGTAGCGAATCTCACAGTCATAGTCGTTAAGTAATTCCACCCAACGTCGTTGACGCATATTGAGTTCTTTTTGGTCAAAGATGTGTTATAGGCTCTTATGGTCAGTGAAAACCACACACTTTGTACCGTATAGGTAGTGTCGCCAAATCTTTAACGCAAAGACAACTGCGCCAAGCTCGAGGTCATGGGTAGTATAATTTTTCTCATGTACTTTGAGTTGACGAGAGGCATAAGCGATGACTTTGTCTCGTTGCATGAGAACACAACCAAGACCACGATTTGAGGCATCACAATACACCACGAAATCATCATTTCCATCAGGGAGAGCTAGAATAGGTGCGTTGCAAAGCAAGTCTTTGAGAGTTCGAAAAGATTCCTCTTGCTCAGGACCCCAAGCAAAAGGTTTCTCTTTTTGAGTCAACGAAGTGAGAGGAACGGCAATTTTTGAAAAATTCAAGATGAATCGGCGGTAATAACCCGCCAATCCTAAGAAGGAACGGATTTTAGAAGGAGATTTAGGCGCGGTCCAATTCTTTACTGCTTCGATTTTGGAGGGATCAACGTGGATTCCTTTTTCACTAACAACGTGTCCAAGGAATTGGACTTCTTTAATCCAAAACTCGCATTTGGAGAACTTAGCGTATAAGCGTTCAATACGTAAGAGCTCGAGTATAAGACGAAGATGACGTTCATGATCGGCTTGAGATTTAGAATAAATGAGAATTTCATCAATGAAGACGATCACGAAACGATCCAAATAAGGCTTACAAACACGATTCATGAGATCCATGAACACAGCGGGTGCGTTGGTCAAGCCAAAAGGCATAACCACGAACTCGTAGTGCCCATAGCGAGTGCGAAAAGCGGTTTTGGGGATGTCCTCATCGAGAACACGAAGTTGGTGATAACCAAAACGAAGATCGATCTTGGAGAAACAGGTAGCACCTTGAAGTTGATCAAAGAGATCGTCGATACGCGGAAGAGGGTAACGATTTTTGACGGTGAGTTTGTTGAGCTCACGATAGTCGATGCACATGCGGAAAGAGCCATCCTTCTTTTTAACGAAAAGCACAGGAGCACCCCAAGGTGAGGTACTTGGACGAATGAAACCCTTATCGAGGAGTTCTTGAAGCTGCGTAGATAACTCTTGCATTTCAGAAGGTGCAAGACGATAAGGAGCTTTAGCAATAGGAGTCGCACCAGGTATGAGGTCAATACGAAAGTCAACAGATCAAGGTGGAGGAGGACCAGGCAAATCTTCAGGAAAGATGTCAGGAAGTCGCGCACCACTGGAACATCACTTACGCTTTTTTCCTTGCCCTTTTCTTCCACAACATGGGCTAAAAAGGCAAAGTACTGTTTGCGTAAGTATTTGTTCGCTTGTGTGCAGGACATCAACTTCAGTCCCTTTGAAGGTCGGTCTCCATAGACGTGCAAAACATCGCCAGATGGAAGGGGTAAACGAACGTATTTCTCGTGACAAGCGATTTCAGCATGGTTCTTTTGAAGCCAATCCATGCCTATGATGACGTCGAAACTACCCAGTTGCATGGGTATGAGATCGATAGGGAAAACGTGTTCGTTAAGAGTAAGACGACAATCACGAAGAACGGAATTGACTAAGATAGACTTGCCATTGGCGACTTCAACGGAAAACGACTTAGGTAGCTTAGAGCGCGTGCAATTTAACAACGATTCGAATTCTAGGGACACAAAGCTTTTGTCCGCACCAGTATCAAACAGTATTGAAGCATAAAGAAGGTTAACAAGGAACGTACCGTTAACGACATCATTGTCGTTGCGCGCTTGATTTGCGTTCAGATTGAAAGCGCGTCCACGAGGAGGTTGTTGCTGCTCTTGATTCCATAGTGGGCATTGAGGACGAAGATGATTGACGTCCCCACATTTGAAACAAGCTCTAGCGGGTCTTGCGTTTTGAGGAGCGGGTGGAGCTTGTTGTGCTTGCTGAGTTGGTGGTGCTTGCTGCTGTTGATAGTTGCGGCAAAAGGCGGTGTCATGTCCATAACGGTTGCAATTGCCACAACGACGACACCTGGCATTGACGGGATGGTGGTAATTACAAGTGGCACACTTGGGGTGAATCCCAGTGTACAACTTTTGGGTGTTATCAGGAGCAACAGGATTTGGGTTAACGGGTGGCACAATCGCATTGCAAACAGGGTTCGATTGCTTTCGCTTCTTCCCCCTATTGCTACTCGACTGTTGGGTAATTTGGTTGGCTGGCTTGAATGAAGCAGGGTTTGCGGCTTGCTTATCGCGTACACGGTTGTTGTTCAGGGAAGCGGCCAAACGATAAACTGTCACACCCCGAATTTCCACATGTCACCGGTGGGCCCGGTGGGGAGTATCGTGACGTAGTTGATATCATCATAGTCAAACAACACAATTTCAAATGCACAGCGGAAGCAAAAGATAAATATACTACAATCCGATATAAAGTAATATCAATTATTACAACGGAATGTAAGTTGGATCCACAGGCGGATCTTAAAACATAAAGATAACAATGTTCAACAGACTTTAGGCATCTAGAACTTGCGAGATTCCCTATTAACGCCCTGAGCTCTCAGCCAATTACGTATAGCACCTGTCACTTAAACTTTTGGGAAAATACGTCAGTTTATACTGGTAAATACAACTTAAATGACTCATTTTGAAAATGTTTTAGAAAATTGATTTGAATGCACATGGCACAAAACTTTTATAACTTGGGACAATTATATAAAAATAATCTTGTATACAGATTTACATGTTCGTTATACATTTAGGGCCCGATGTAGAAACCAAGTCAAGATTAACAGACACGCCACAAGTATAGGCCCACAAGAGAGTGAGATACCGTTTCCCTTATGCAACTGTCAGGTGTACGCCTACACCCCGTGCATAAGACGTGGCCATTTTATAATACAATGATGCCAAGGATATCCGGGACATGGTCATTAACCCCTAAAGGCCTTTATTTCAAACAAGACAGATTAAAGCGGGTTACCTCAATAATTTAATCACAATTCGACTAAACATTCAATACCCGACCAAGCGGTATTATTATAATACCGTATCCCAAGCCCGTATAGGGAAAATAAGTTAAGAGTATTTACCTGAGCTTAAAATGCAATTTATACTCAGCCGTATATCCTAATCAGCAAGCACAAGTACTTCTACTGGGGCTCTTAATCTGGAACGAAGGTTTTTTTTATTAACCTATTAGATTCCTAACGGGTCTTGTTTAAGTATAACTTAGACCAGTTAGTTTTAAGAAAAGGTTTACGGTTCAAACGCATGATTAAGCGAAGACCGGATTAGAATGTGGTTTAGTCCCAACAAGTTTGAATACTTGTTTAGTATGGGTAAACTACACACATTCTGGATTTTGAGATAAAAATGATAAGGTTTGACCCGTTTCGGCTAATTTATGCAAACTAGTTACATAAGCCGATCCGAACGCGAAAAGTGCGTAACGGGTAACCAAATGAGTCATGAACAGGTTTCCTAAGTTAATATGCCCTAAACATGTTGTGATATCAGTAGGATACCTTCCGTTATGCCCAAAACGAGTTAAGGACCAATTTATGCCCCGTAGGGGTATTTTGGTCATTTTAAAGGTTATAAAAGAGATTAAATATTATTCTGAGTCGCAGGTCTGATTTAATCAGTAAATATACTTAATTTAATAATTTATAACAGTTGGGTATCATATATATGTGAAATTTATTAATCATAATCATACTATGCACCGTAGGGGCATTTTGGTAATTTCACATAAGCCTAAAAGGTCAAATTTGGAAATCTGAGTTTAAAACTTTTGCTTACTGTTAAAGTATATAAATTTACTAAAAATATATGTAGGTATCAGGTCTTATATATAAAAATATAGTTTTTATACATACTATGCGCTTAAAACGCGTAAAAAGGCGGTTTTAAGCGATTTCCGGGTTTTTAAAGAAAAGCTGATATTTTTACCATTCCAGAAAGCTTAAAATATTTTATTTATCATATAAAATCAGTAGAAAAAGGTTTGGGGTCAAAATGTTTTGTAAAACTCAATTTATAAGCCAAAAGGGCAAAACCGGCAATTACCGAATCAGGCCTAGAACCCTATGTTATGCTCAGCCTAAAAATAAATAAAAATCTTCAAAAATCCCAAAATATTATTTTATATCAGTAGGTAAAAATTTTGGTATCAAAAATTGGGTTTAGATAGGATATATGCTAATTACGCCGTTTATTTAATAAAAAGCTTTTCAATTACGCTAATGAGCATAACTTCTATTCTAGACCTCAAACTGATGTCAAATTTCAGGAACAAGTCTATAAATCAGTAATAAAGATTATTGTCCTCTCACATTTTCAAAATTCTCGTTTTAGGGTCAAAAGGGCATAACGGTCAACATTTAGGCATTTAACGGAAACATGCATGAACTAGGATTTCTATGGAACCAAGTTGTATAACCTCGAAGGGTTATACTAACTTATAATATGGTCCTAATGGAATCCTAAGGCATATCTAAACTAAGCTAAATCGGGTCAGAACTGAAAGTCAAAGCAAAAGTCAACTTTTGCGACTTTCGGCTCCGAACCGAGCCTATACTTAGAATTGTCGGGTTGAACATGTTTAGACATGTTCAACTAATATTTACCAAGTTATTAAAGTGATAAAACTGATTTTATTGCCTTTATATCATTAGTTATAAATTTTAATTAAAAACTGATTATTTCGACCCGACAATTAACTAAGCAAACGTGGTAATTAGGAGGTGCCCTTTTGAGGGTTAAACACCTACCTAATTACGGTCACGTAGCCATGTTCGTTACGAACAATGGCTTAACCGTTTAAAAGTCAAAGCGTTTATCAAAACGCTTGACTTTTCGGCTATAACCGCTAAATAATTAACTAAGCACGAAAGGGGACACTTACAAGGGTCCAATGGACTGAAGGAGGTTCTCAAGAAGCTCGAGATCCTCACAGAAATCAGAGAATAAGCAGAATGGAATGAAGGTGTGAGGTGAAAGTGAAAACCCACCTCCTTATATACTTTTCGGGACCTCGTATGATCGCGACAAGTGTCGGGGAGCTATATTCAGATCATTACAAGTGTAAGGTGGTTTTATAATCCTATGGGCAGCCCCTAGATTGAAGGAATACCATTTGCAATTGATTAAAACAGCTGGAACAGCTGGTAACAGCTGGAAATCAAGTTTCTGAAATGGCAGTTTTGGTCCCAGCATGTTTCTAGCCCCTTTCTGATGCGTTTGAGGCCCGTTAAACCATTTTTAAGCCTCTACAAGGATGCCTAAACATGAGGGACATGAAACATGCTCAAGAACATGTCGGATGTCGGTTCGTTTGGTCGTACGGTCACGTTGTTAGACTAATTACGACGAAACACGAACGGACGCTAAAAACGATCCAAATTACGCGACGAATGGAATTTTATCATGGCGATCACTAAAATAAAATATTTTAATGCTTACATAAATTTTTGGGTGTCCGGAGATATTCAGAATGTGAGATATGCGCGAAAATGCAAACTTGTGCACTTTTTGACACTTTTAGTCCCTGCTTGACATAAAAGTTTATTTTTGCGCACTGAACACCTCTAAGCCTATATCTAAGCTATAAAAAGGATATTTATGGCATGTTTAACTTAGGTTCATCTTCCGGAAGGTCCGTTACCCTACGAATCGACATACTTTTGCAGTTTGACGCAAATAGTCCTTTAATTGCGCAAAGTAGCGCGGAATGCCGTTTAATGATATCCAAGCCTTCCATGGCCCATATTGATCATTCCCAAGCATATACTTAAATATTACTATGCTCACGTTCTCTTAGATGGTCACCGAAAGGCGTAGATTCAAAAGTTGACGCTTTAGGTCCCTCTATTGCGCAAACTTGCGCATCTCATCATTTAATAGCATTGAAGCCTCATCTAATCCATATTAGGCATTCTTGAAAGTATTATTAAACATTACGATGCTTCGGGTCTGCTAAAAGGTCAATCAGAGGTATAATTAAACATATTGACACTTTTAGTCCCTCTAACTTGCAAAGTTGCGCGTAACTTTACTTATAGGCATAAAAACCTTAGACGGCCATTATTTGGCATTCCCGAGAGTATAATTAAATATCATGAAGCTCTTGGTTTGTTAAAAGGTCACTCAGAGGTTAGAATTGACATGTTGACGCTTTTAACCCTTTATTACGCAAACCTTCAATTAATTACGCAAACGGCTACACTTAACCATCAAGTGGCACATTTGTGAATATAAACATCGTAAGAGGTTATTTAGAAACTTATATTAGGTATGCTAACACTTCCAGTCCTTTCTTAATCAATTTTTTTTTTTATTTTTCAAAAAATTAGTCCCTTAAATTCAATGTTTGACTTCATTAGGGTTTATTACACGTGTCAATACTTCATTGGACGTGATTTTACGAGGTGTTACATAAACAGCTTCGATATTGTCGAGTTTGGCAGCTTCGATCGTATCGCGCATAGCAGAGGGTAACCCATTGATGTACTTCCTTATCTTGCGGTCGGTGGTCATAACGAGGTGAGGAACAATGAAGCTAAGTTGTTTGAAACGGGTGGTGTAAGCTAGGTTCTCATCTCCCACTTGCTTTAGCGCCCAAAATTCTTCCTCTAGCTTTTGTTGCTCATGCGGAGGGCAAAACTCGTCCATCATTAGGGCCTTAACTTCCTCCCAAGTCAATGCATAGGCCAGTTCATTCGAGCGGATGTTCCTTTCATTCGTCCACAATTCGAGAGCTCGGGCTTGGAATACCCCAGTCGCACTACGCGTTTTGAGCTCTTCAGGACATTCACTGTTGATGAACGTGACCTCCATGCCATCAAACCACTCGAGCATGGCAGTCACCCCATCGTTGCCAGTGAATGGATTGGGGTTGCACGATGAAAAGTGCTTGAAGTTAAACGAAACGGGCTTGCGTGCTTCGACCTTAGAGTCGACGGAGGAGTTCGGAGTTTCGGAAGCTCGAATTTCGGTAACGACCTTTGGGACGATGCGCGCAATTTGATTGGCCATGAAGACCATCATCTTCTTCTTGGAGCGAGACTTTGACTTCTTAGACATTTTGGAGTGACGGGACGACATCTAAGATTCAAAAGAACGAATAGGTGAGACTTGATCATAATGTTTGTTTAAGAAAATTGTTTGCATAAATTGATTCACATAGCATAAAGTGTCACATAGCATAAAAGGTTCAAATTGATTCACATAACATAAAGAGTTTAGACGTCTCATATAGCATAGTCATGAGTTCCACATAGCATAGCATGAATAAATGAAAGCATTGTAAATTTAGTTTGTTCACGAGGGATTATTATTGTTTGTGATTGTGATCAACGTGCGAAAAGAGTAAACCAAAATTTGAAAAGAACGAACGTTCAAGTATAAAATCACATATAAATTGAGATACATAAAAGAGAGGCTCAATAAAACATTGGATTGTTTCGGGTAGAGAAACGTCGACTATTCCAAAGTGGGTCGAAAGTCCTTTCGAATTAGAGAAAACGTGCTTTGGCCTATAGGTAAGAAACTCTCGTCGAGAAGCGATTAACGGTATCTTACCCTTCCGGTTACTACACATCTCTAATCGATTGAAACAATCGGGACTTTGGCGAGATTGAAAATCGAGGAATGGGACTTAATCGACGAGGTGCGGGTTTCACCCCTAGCTTGACGATTTCGTACCCTAAATGTGGTTGGTACTTGTCGGGTCAAAATAAAATTTCGACACTATGACAAGGGTCCACTAGAGTTGAAATGGAAATTACCATTAAGTTGTGGATTTCACTCCTAGCTTAATGGTGAAATTTCGTGCAAAAATAGTTTAAGGTAGAATGAGAGTCGTTTACCAAATTGTGGGTTTCACGCCTATTTTGGTAAAGTTGTCTCGTTTGTGTTACAAGAGTATACAAATAAACAAAGTGTATTCATGTTAACCTTAGGAAAGGCATATAAATTTAATCAACAAGAAGTATAGCTAGGAAGCATGCATGGTAGAGTACAAAGTTTTAAACAACAAATAAGAGGCAAAACTCCTAAAACTATAGATTAGGGCAAAAGCATGGTAATTTTTTCCTAATTCCCTATAGTTATGGCTCTGATACCAATCTGTCATACCCCAACCGATGGCGGAAACATCGGGATGAGACGAAGTGTGTATAGATTGCTAGAGACTTCATAACACTATGTGACAATATTTAATTAAATTCAAACTTCATTGCAAGTGCTAAATTGTCATACAACATTTAAAATAGAAATAACAACATTGTTCAAATTTCAACATAACATCAAAAGATAAATAGATTAAAGGTGTGTATCTAGTCCACCCTAAACTCGTTTCATCATTCATCCATACTTCAACAATCAACCTGCAACATGTATTAAAATAGAGTTTCAATGCAAAAGCATGAGCGAGTATACAAGTTAAATTATAATAGAATAAAAGCTCAATTGCAACATGATTCATAATATGTGATTACTAGTATGCAATTTTGGCGTACAATATGATCAAACCCGAGAATACAACGCATAAAAGAGCCTAATCCCAAAAGTTTAGCGGGGTGGTAATGTTTAACTTAACAATACCCAAGAGTATAACGGGCGGGGCGTTAATCCTATAGTGCTATAATTGTTAAGGTGGGCGAGCAAAGTTAATGAGCATATAACGTTCCAAATCGTTCACATCGCATACGAGAATAACAAGTAAGTCACATTAGTTTCATGTTTAGTCATGGAAAGAGTAAGTTTAATTGAGTTTAGAAGTTGTTTGCATAATTATACATGTTGCATCCCAAAGTATAAAAAGGGAAAAAGGGATCGAGTATACTCACGGTGGTTGCAAGCTTTCCTACTTGGAATTCCCACGAGTGAGTTTGTGGATGGATTAGTTTGGAGCACCTAGTCCTTCTACACGAGGAAACATAGGTGTGTGAGTTTGGCGTTTAACGGAAGATTATAAATTTGGAGTTTAACATAACATAAAGTATGATATTAAAAATAATCATCTTTAACTTTATAACCCTTGTATGACACTATGTAACCAATATGGTTAGATTGTATTTCATGGGTAGTACACCCATTAGAATCATATCAAGGTTTTAAAGTCTTAGATGATATTCTACTACTTTAACATATAAACAAAAGTTCAACATTAAAGGTTCGAATGAGTATATATATATATATATATATATATATATATATATATATCTAGGTTACATATTATTTAGTCCAAATAATTCATGTTGGAGGTAGAAGATTAGGATCTTCATTTAGGCACCTCGAGTTATCATGGAAGTCATGTATGGGGTAGGAAGAACAAGCTTCCATTTAGGAACCCCTTGAATGTTCACCACTTCACTTGATGTAAAAACAACCAAGGAGGGTCAAGAACTATGATTAATACAAGTATGTAAATAATCTAAACTAAGAGAAATCACCAAATCATGTGAGGATTTTATGTTGGAACAACCCAAGTTGTTCCATAATCACTCTACATCAAGATCTAAGCTCGAACATGACTTGTGGGTAAAATACCCTAAACAAAACATAGAATATTTGAGGTTTAACCTCTGATTTTGTTTGTCTCAACCTTGTTTTTAAGCCTAACCAACCACAAGAGAGGTTGTAAGCATTAGGACATAGGTGTGAGATGAGTTAGACTCAAGTTTGATAAGTTTAAACAAGTTTTGAAAGAGTTTAAAACATAACAGAAAGTTTATGGACATTTTCAGGGCAATTCCAGGTCGGATTTCTCCAAGGAGAGATCAACGAATCAAACCCCATGATTATCCAAGCAAGTAGGAAGAAGAATCAAGTGATTTGGTTGAGAAATGAGCAAGTTATACTCACTTTAGTGCAAGAGTATGAATCTGCCCGAATTTCTGAATTGCAAGAGATTTGAGAGTGATTTAGAGAAGATTAGAGAGTTGTGAAAGTGTAAAATGGCTTGGAGAAGGGTTGTATTTATAGGGGAAGAGGTTAGGGATGATTGGAGGTGATTAGAGGTGGATTAGAGCTGATTGGGGAAGGAGAAAACATGGGATTTCGTGCCAAATTGCGAGCTGGTGTGTTTTCTGCCCGCCCAGACACCCTTACGGACCGTAAGGGTAATGGCTTACGGTCCGTAAGCCATGGTCAGAAGCACAAAATTTTTATTTTTTGTTATTTCAATTTGTAACAAGTCCCCAAGTTAAAAGTTACGGGTTTTGGGATTATTTTAAGGTTCTAAGGTATAAGTAACATGTTCCAAAAGTTGTGTAAGTGTCCAATTGAATATGATTAAGTATAAGTTTCGTATAAAACATAAATGTCACGAGTGTAATAGTTTATCATAAGTTTGCAAACATCTCAAATAAACACCAAATTGTTTCTCAATTTAAGCGTACAAACATGTATAGAGTATGTATAACATGAGTTTAAATAATTGCAAAGTTTCATTCATGATTCAAGTCTCGGGTTTACAATGATTACAAGGAACAAACGAGATTACAAGAATACAAGGTTTCCAAAAATAGAAATACGAACAAAACTTTCTATAAATGGAAAGTACAAAAGAGCCGGGCGTTACACGTTTGTTCCTTTTCTTGTATTTATGTTAGATTTTGTTGTCTTTTTGCTTCTTTTATTAATTTGAGCTCATTTAATCCTGAAAATACAAAAGGAAGACAAAAGCACACTTTTTCCAACATTAGTACTAAAAAAGGGTTAGTTTTATGCCACAATTGATGTAATTTATATGTTGCATTTTGCACACATCACTACTATGGTCACTTAACATGTTTGGTCGGATCCTAATGATCAACCAAACGGGTCGTGTTCGAAAGTCTAAGCGGGTGTTTAGTCCGCTTGACTTTCGGCTCCACACAAGCACTAATCTAAAAAAAATGACGAGCTAAACATGCTAGAACATGTTTAGTTAAGTTAGAAAATAGATTTTGATATCAAAACAAATGGTTTTGATATCTTAGAGTAGTTTGGTTACAAAATACGCGAGAAAACGCATTTTGGCCGAAACAACGACTCGTCACTGAGCCTAGATAACGTGGTAATCAGTAGGTATAGTCACTAAGGACTATAACCATCGTGATTACGCTCACGTTATGAAGTTCAAACGAACTTCGCGTTGACCATAAACTGGTCAAAGCAGAAAGTCAAACGCAGTTTGACTTTAACGACAAAAACGAATGAAAAGAACGAAAGAATACTTACAGAAGGTCCCCGCAAGCTCTTGATCCGATTTACTCTCAGGTATGAAGCATAAACTTCAACTTAGAGAGCCAAAATCAGATTCAAGTGTGCTTTGGGAGGAAGTGAGGGTGGGTATTTATAGGAATTCAAGAACCGTTAAGATCGTTCATCGAAAAGTGAGCTTTGATCAGGACCTTACATGTGTGCCCATGGTTTTCTAAAACCATGGGAGCCCCTAATATGGACTATGTTCATTGAATACCAGCCCATGGTTTTGCAAAACCATGGGTTAAAACCATCAACACTTCAAAATGGACTAGGTTCATTGAATCTGCTAGAAATTTCAAAAATGGTCCCTACACTTGTAAAACTTGATTTTTGGCACTTTTAAGCCCCGTTAACCCCATTTCAAGCCTCTAAAATAAAGTTAAAGTATAGGGAACATAAAATATGCTCAAAAATATATCGGATGTCGGTTCGTTTGGCCGTACGATTGCGTGGTTCGGTTAATTACGACGGAAATCGTAACGGACGCAAAAATGGTCCAAATTGCACGACGAACGGATTTTTAACAAGCCAATAACTAAAACATAATATTTTAATGATTACATAAATTTTTGGATGTCCGGATGTATTCAGAACGTAAGTTATGGGCGAAAATGCAAACTTGTGCACTTTTTGACGCTTTTAGTCCCTGAATGACCCAAAAGTTTATTTTAGCACACCGAACCCCTCAAAGCCTATTTCTAAGCTATGTAAAGGATATTTATGGTATGTTTAACTTATGGTCATGTTCCAGAATGTCTGTTCCAGTACGAATCGTCATACTTTCGCAGTTTGTCGAATTAAGTCCCTGTAAGCGATTAAACTTGATTTTGCCATACCAAAGCCTTCAAAACTTATTTCTAAGTTATGTAGAGGTTATTTAAGGTAGGTTAAGCATATGTAGATGTTCCGGAGTGTTTGTCGCATTAAACTGATTACGTTTACGCACCAGTTGGCGTATAACTCTCTAGAAGGCGATGTAGAGTTTGAAATCGAACTAGAATTGATATGTGCAAACGATACACATATTTATACAAATTAAAAGTATGAAACACAATATTTAATTGATTTGGTATCTGTTTGATGGTCGCAGTGACCCAGGTGTCACAGTCTCCCCTACTTTAGGAAATTTCGTCTCGAAATTTATTCGTAGGAGTCTGTCTGTGACTTTGTGTCAAATGGTCGTCAAAGATATGTAAGGCATAATCCTGTCATTTTCCTCAACGGATATTCTTTAGAAGTGAAAATGAACGAACGGAGTCATTTTCCTCAACGGGTTCTTCGGAAATGGAAAATGAAGGTTTTAACAAACGGGTATTCACTTCCCTCAACGGGTATTCTTCAGAAGCGAAAATGAATGGATGATTCATTTTCCTCAATGGGTTCTTCGTCAGAAATGGGAATGAAGGAATAATCAACGGATATTCATTTCCCTCAACGGATATTCTTCAGAAGCGAAAATGAATAAACGGAGTCATTTTCTTCAACGGGTATTCTTCAGAATTGGGAATGAAGGATTAAACAAACGAACATTCATTTCCCTCGACGGATACTCTTCAGAATGAAAATGAACAAACGGCGTCATTTTCCTCAACGGGTATTCTTCAGAATTGGAAATGAAGGATTTAACAAACGAATATTCATTTCCCTCAACGGATATTCTTCATCAGAAATGGGAATGAATAGGGTTAACTCTAGACACATGACAAAACTTGCTGTGATTTCTGTGCACTAAATTCCATAATTATGTATGCATCCATAATTACATAATTCCTTGCATAGTCCGCACAGTTTGTTTTGTAATGTTTAGGGGAAGAAAATCAAACCTGTGATGAGGGTGGCCAGACTACCATAGGGTCCTTTTAATTAGATCGAAAGATGATCTTTTTAATTAGACCACCAAGGAGTCCTTTTAGCTATATCATCACATGATATTCCTAACCAGATTTTTGGGTCAATCTGTTTAACTAGACCACTCAAGGGGTCTAATTATGGAGTAGCACTTTATAATCCAAGGGACTTAACTACAACGTAGAAGTCCATTAAGGATTTTAGATAGTACCTTTTGGGTATCCTATTATGAATCCCTTATACGAAGATATGGAAGATTCTACGAGGATTTGGATAACATAATTTGGATCACACAAAAACATAAAAGGGAACACATAAGCACTTAATCACATAATTGTTTTCTTGGTTATTATTTGTTATTATCTTGTTATTAATTGTTATAACTTGACATCGATCTGAACATGGGTATTCAAGGTTCACCAGGAACCCAGTCGATGGACTTCAACGTCCTTAATGATCTATCTGAAAAGATAGGACGATCTTTCAAAAATTCGATTTTTGATTATAAGGAATCACCACATTCGAATTTAGGTATTCAATAATTAAGGACTTACGGGAATATCCTTAGGTACCCCATTAAGGAGTGGGTATTCGTCCAGAGTTGTATCTGGCGCCTTGTACTTCGTTTTCCTTGGAAGAAACGGGTACTTAGGATTTTCGTGAAACACGCAAGAGATCATGAGATGGGAGGAATGCGGTTCCTTGATTGTCGGTATCGTAGGGGATATGTTGTTTACACATGCAACCACATCAATATTTGTATATTGCATTGTAAAATAAAAGCTTTATTTATAAACAACGATAACAACTGTTTCTTGACAACAAAAGAAAATAATACATAAGACGTGATTATTTCTAAACAGCGTTGCCTTCCATTCGGTCAGATGCTCATCCCTGCACTGGATTCACATTAGCAAGCTTTGGGCAGTTTCTTCGGAAATGGCCCAACTCGCCACAGTTGAAGCAAGAACCTGGTGGAAAACGACCTTGAGCAGGATCGTTGCCAGCTTGATTTGGTGCTGCTGCGGTTGGGCAAACCCTTGCTGTATGACCTATAAGCTCACAAACTTGGCATGTGCGGCACTTCACACCAGCATGATGATGTAGGCTACATTGGTTGCACAAGGGTGCAGTTCCGTTGTAGGGCTTCCTAGCAGGTGGTTGAGCTGGTTGGTTGGGGACGGCTTGACCATTGTGAGCGACCATGGTGAAGTTCTGAGAAGCCTTTCGCTTCTTTGACTTCTTAGGGGATCCAGTCTGTTCATCCATGGTCTTTGATTCCTCGATTGGTTTCTTGTCACTTTTTCAAAAAAAGTTTACCTTTCCTGATCTGAGATTCAGTCAAGGTTCCAGCTAGCTCAATGGCCTGTCTAACTGTAGTAGGGTTGCTACCAGTCACAATGTCTTGTATTGAGTCAGGGAGGCCATCCATGTACTTTTCGATTGCCTTATCCAAAGGCGTGACCATGTTTGGGCATAACAGACTTAACTCCTCATAACGGTCCGTGTAGGCTCGATGCTCACCACTATCTTGCTTAAGATCATCAAATTCCCTTTCTAGAGCCCTTAGCTCATGACGAGGACAGAATTCCTTCATCATAAGAGCCCTAAGCTCGGCCCAAGTCTGTGCTAAAGCAACCTCAGCACCAAGTCTCTCATCACCCCGTTCCACCATGTAAGGGCCCTCTTCTGAAACACACTGGAAGCAAACTCGACCTTGCGATTATCAGGACACTAAACGTGACGAAATTTACTCTCAGTGCTCTCGAACCATTGTAAGAGTCCAGTTGCTCCTTCAGAACCACTAAACTTGAGTGGCTTAGCCAAATTGAAACTCTTGAAATTGCATGGAGCATTATTGTTGTTGTTGGCTTGGTTCAGTTGAGCAATAAGAATTGGGAAAGCAGCAGCCATTTACTGCGTGATGATTTCTGCCAGTTCGGCATTCGCTATCTGATTGTCACGTCGAGGAGGCATTCTAAAAAGGGTAAATAAGAGAGAAAACAAATGAAATGGCATTGGGTAAGAATAGGATGTTATAACTACCGACCAAAATCATGGGTGATGGTCATTTGTTTGAACCACGAAGCAAACAAACGACACACAAAGGCTGAATCAAAGCAAGTAGGTCCTCATAATGTATCGCGAAGACATGCTCGCCTATAAGTGGACACTCACCCCAAGAGTTCCCAGGTAAGAGTGACTGGTCCGATTATGTGGATTTGTACGAACACTCTAGCCTTAGACAGAAAACCCATGGTACAGGCATCCACTCTTCCAGTTTGCACGTGTTCACACTATTTAGGACGCAAAACTTTTGACGAGATTTTGAAAACTCCAAGGGGTTCAAAACCTTACAACAGAGGGTTCAAAACCTAGTAATCAATCATCCAAAAACAGATGATTAATTTTCAAGGCAGATTCGGAATTGATGTTCTCGTTGTGGTTGCTGCCTAAAGATAGGCAACGGTATTGTTTTATGACTAAATGCAAGTAAACTCGCGTTAGGGTCCTAGGAAGGATATAGTCTAGGTCAAAGCATTACTAATAACCTAATTCCCTATAACCATTGGCTCTGATACCAACTTTTGTATCACACCCCGACCACGTAAAACAACAAAACGTGGCGGAAACGTCAGGGAGTGTTGTAACAGAATTAATTGTTTCACAACCATTGTTAGGATCGGAGGCTCTCATGATTGTGCTTGTTTGTGTAAATTTAACAATCAATGAATATGAAAACATGTAAAGTGCAGCGGAAATGAACAACAAACTTTGTAAACACAATCAAAGAAGAAAATAGTTTAGATAAACACATGATTTGCATTAGTCGAAAGATTACAAAGTCAATCAAAGGATTACAAAGCATGCTTACAATCTAAACTCCCCCTCAGCCTGATACTCCAAGGTTGGATTGCTCAAGATGAAAGGATTGAATTGAGGAGAAGAACTCACTCAAAACGAATCAAATGTAACACTACAGAGTACTGTTCCATTTATAGACAATCCAAACCACTGAGGCATCCCAGCTGACGTCACCATGAAAGCGACGTCTAACAGCCTAACAACCTGTATCTACTGTTCTTATACAAACACTGCTAAACCTAACCACTGACTAAACATAAAACAGATGACATACTAAACTGGTGCTTTCTCTTTACATCAGTGCTTTATCAAGGTTGATCAGTCCTTGGTTGGGCAGTGCTTTGTCATCAGTAGATTATACCAGCAGAGTTTTGTTCTTAGCAGTTTTCTGGCTTCATCAGCAATTAGAAGAACAGCAGCAGTTGTATCCGGCAGTAGATGTAAGACCATCAGATGTTATAATCACTTTCAAGGGAGAAGACTTAGTGTAAACTGCTGCTTATTTTGAATCCACAGTTGTGAACCGGGTTTGGCTTTCATTATCTGTTCCTCTGGTAGGGTTCAATCCCAACAATCTCCCCCTGGAACAGATAATGCCAAAACCCTTCATTATTCAGGATTTTTATTTCTCATCAGTAGTTCCCTTGCTTGTCTTTTGAATTCTTCTTCAAATTCTTTGGAACTTAGATCATCCTCATCCCTGCACAGTGAAAGTTCAAGGAGATCCTGCAAATCTTCAACACTAAGGCCTAGTGCTTCTTTCCTTGATATGTACTTCACTTCGCCATTGGATCTGACCAGGGTCAATACATGGGTCTTTTGATCAGAGAGCCACTTTAGTACTTTTGAACCCAATGGGTTTCTTGGGAGAGGTTTATTTCCTGATGAGTTGGGAGATGTTGGCCTTGTGAAAACTTGCAGACTTTCAGACATTCGTTAGAAGGCCATTTCAATAACATTGTTTGCTGCAGCTATGTCTTCTGCAGTCTCCTTTTCTATCTGCTCCTGTCTCTTTTGTTGATCTGGCTCAATGTCTGAAACTTCTGAAGTATTTGGTGATGCAGGCTTAGTTAACACCTTCTTAAAAAGGTTTTGAAGTTTTTCTGAGCTCTCTTCTTTTAGACCCATTTTCATGATGGTTTCTGTGAAGTACTCAACTTCCTTTTCTTTTACCTCTTCACTAGTCAGTTGTTCTCCTTCTTCTCGGTTTGACACAAGAATAGGATTTCCTGTTGACTTGAACAGTGTTTTGAGGTTTTCAATCTGTTGTTCAAGCTTCATCATTTGTTCTTGCTTCTTTGAAATGACTGACACAGTTATCTTCCTTTTCTTCAGCCTTTCATAGGCTTCATCAGTATGCTGCTTTGACCATTTTGATATGGCATTGGCAGTGTCCACTTTTGCATCCACCAACTCCTGTTTCTTTCTTTTGTACTCAGCTGTTAGGTCAGTGATGAACTTTTTGTATTTGCTCCAATTTGGAGCATTTTTCTTCTTTCTAGGATCGTTCTTGATTCTATCAATCCTATCAGCCTCATGCTTTAAAGCCACTATTGGCCATTCTTCAAATTGGTTTTCTTCAGCAGGATAAAATTTTTCTTGCATAATGTATGCAAGAAGTTTTCTTCTCATCTCTTTTCGTTGATCTGCCTTTTCTTTGCTCAGATCTTGTGCAAAATCTTTTATTTGTTTGACTTTTGTGAGCAGAAGTTCCAATCTTTCAACAATGGCTTCATCACCTTGACCTTCACATTCAACCTTGGCTCTTATCTTAGCCTGTCTTGCTTTGAGCTCAAGATATTCATCCATGTCTTCTGGAACTATGAAGCCAACAAGTGAAGGAAATCTTCTGTTTGAAGGATCATCATCAGTGTAGAATTGCCTCATCTCATTTTTTATAGCTTCTAGTTCCAACGGATATTTTGCAGCAATGGGATCATATTTGTCCTCATCTGGCTGAGTAAGTTTTCTTTTACTGGTATAGAGCTTTGCTGGTTGTGATGTGAGACTGGTGAAAATAGTGGGGGATGGCTGACTCACAGTGGTTGAAACAACTGGTGTTTCAACCGCTGTTGTCATTACAACTGCTGATATGTCAGCAGATGTCTTCTGCTTTTGAGCAGGGGATGAAGGTGGTGAGGTAGTTTTTGATAGTGGTGATGGTGGTGGTGAATCATCAGATATGAAAATCCTTCTCCTTTTTATTGTAGGAGAGGCTGATGATGTCTTGGGTGGCTCAGTGGTTTGAGATGAAATGGCAGTGGTTTGTGTTTGTGATTGACTAACAGCTGTTGAAACAACTGGTGTTCCAACTGCTGTTGTCATTACAACAGATGTTTTAACATCTGTTGTCTTCTGTTTTATGACAGGATGTAATGGTGGTAGGGCAGTGGTTTTGGTGGTGTGTGGTGAAGTTGTGTGTGTTGATGAGATGACAGCTGTTTGGCTACTGCAAGTAGTTTTTGTAACTACTGGTGTATCAGCTGTTTGGATGGAAATATGAGATTTTGTGGTTTGAGGTTTTGACCCTATTGAGGATTTAGATGGCTGTTTTTCTTGTTCTGGTTCAATATGCAGGCCATCTTCAATTCCCTTTTTCTTCCACTGGATTTTCTCCCCCTTTTTGGCATTATCTGGAAGGGGTTTATCCATGAAGAGGACGGTTGAAGGAACTTTTTCACCATGGGCAGTCTTTTGTATGCTGGCGTTTATAGCCTTGATGTCTGCTTGAGTATCTTTAAATCTTGACTCCACCATGTTTGTTAGCATTTTTACATGCATTTCATGCTGTTGATCAGCAGTTTGTTTTTGTTTTTCTAGCAAAGGTTGAAAAAGATTCCAGAGCTCATTTGCAGCAAGTGCTTGTGGTTGAGCAGGTGCTTGAGGTGGAACAGCAGTAGATTGTGCTTTCTGAGCCTTTAACAGCTGCTGCACCATGTCTTTTATTTCAGCAACTGAATCTTCAAGTTTTTGAACTCTGCCCGTCAATTCCTGATATTTTGAATCATCACCCACGTTAGTAGGATCATCTGAATCCCCACCAGCAGTGGTTGTATCAATGTGTGACTTAGGAATTGAGTCCCAAAAATCACCCATTGATGCCCCTTGTTCTTGGTACTGGGGACTTCTTTCTTCAGCACTTGATAATCCTTTGATGATACTAGTGGTTATAACTAACTCGCTGGTGGTTATCGAAGGTGCTATAGAAGAAATTGCCTTCAAGGGATTCTTACTAATGAAACAACTGTCCAACTGAAGATCTGTTGATCCATCAGTTGTAGTTGCTGCTCCACTTGAACTACCACCGAGAGTTACTTGTAACTCAGGAGGTGTAACCTCCTCAATTGTTGCTGGGATAGCAGGAGTAGTAGCATCTAACCCAGTCACTTGTGGGAGTATACTATGACAACTCGAGTTTCCGACTTTCTTTTTTCGCTCTTAGTGCACGTTGACTTTGACTGTGTAGTTGTTTGACTTGTTTAACTTGTAACTGTATACGTTATTTTATAATGAACGCATAGTGGTTGCATGATTTTGTGTTTGGCTGTATAACATGAAACACCTGTTGAAAACTTAAACTGTTTAAAATATGAAAGGACCCGACGAAACAGAAGTTCTGTTTCGCCATTTACATCCCGACGAAACTGATGTGTTTCGCCATCAAGCAACTCGACGAAACAGACAGGACCCGACGAAACAGACTGTTTCGTCATAAGCATCCCGACGAAACAGAAGTCTGTTTCGCCAAGCCCAGTTTCGCCAAGCCCATTAAGGGCCCAGAACGGTAATTCGTTCATATTAACGTGAACCGACTCCCTGTTTCACACTTTTAACAAAAAAAAAATAAAATAGAAACCCTAGAACCCTCCACTCTGTGAAGGCGATACCCATCATCAACCATCATCTTTCTCTCTCGAATCCTCCCTGGTTCATCTCAAATATCTCGGTTAGTGCGTGCTCGTCTAAATCGGTTTCTTTGTCCCTTGATTTCTTCATACATGTTGTGTTTATGCTTGATTTCTGGATTATAGGAGGGTATGTTGATGATACTCGGTTCTGAATGTTGTTTATATGGCCTGATTCTGAATACACATTAGTATCTTGATAGGAATCGATGATATGATGTTGTATGTTAATCTATATGTTGTACACATAACCTAGGGTTTGTGCTAGACGTTAAGAACTGTGATACTTATGTTATGATGATGTTACGATGATTCTGCGTTGAATGATTACTGTATGATTGAGGAATTGCTGTTTTACGGCTGTTAGGGTTTATGTGTTTTTCGCATCTGCTGTAACTGATGTCTGCGAAACTGACTGATCGACGAAACAGAACTCTCGGCGAAACAGGATGTGTTTCGCCAAGAGTAGTCGACGAATCAGAAGTTCTGTTTCGCCAGGGGACACCTCGACGAAACAGAATGTGTTTCGTCACTATATGTGTTTCGCCACTATCTGTGTTTCGCCAACATGCGTGTTTCGCCGAATAGCTGATCTGTGCAGTAACTTGAGTTAATTCTGTTAAGTGTTAACTGGGTTAGTTAACTGCTGTTATGTATAAAGTATTACTTGTATGATTGCAAATACGTGTATTGTGATTGATGCGATGTTCATGATGATTATGTTTACGCACAAACAACTTTAATACAAACTGATTATGTATACGTGCATACCTTAGGACGTGATTGATTAACCGTGAGCACATACTTAGCATACCGAGCGAAACAAGGTGAGTTCACACTCTTTCTAAGGCATGGGATTCCCGGTGGTTTGGGAATGGGTTAAGAAACTAAAATGGAACCTACATATTCTCCTTGGGTAGGATATGTACCGCCATCCTCCGTGGGTAGGATGCCAATATAAATCCTATGTATTCTCCTTGGGTAGAATACATACGTTCGTCCGGTAGGACAACAAACCTTAACGCATGCTCGTCCTCCTTGGGTAGGACAACAAACCTTAACGCATGCTCGTCCTCCTTGGGTAGGACAATCACACTCGCTACGGTCCTTGGATTAAGAAGGGCACGTACAAATACGACTAGTCAACACTATTCATCGCACGCATGCCTGGACTGGCAGCAAGGACTAACGCGATACAAATTTCTAAACTTCGCAAACATGCCTAGAGGGCCGCGATGCTATTACTTACGATTTACGAAACGAACATTATAACTAAATAACTAACAGTGAACTCGCTCAACTAGTTGTTGACGCTCTGTTACATGCCTTGCAGGACAATAGGTACTCTTGGAGCTTGCACGGGAGGCGCAGTCGTTGTGGGCACGGACGTGATGTTTTGTTAAACATTATAACATTTTGTACTTAAACTTATGTTGGGTTTTACATTAATGCTTCCGCTATACACTTGTATATATATGGTTTTGTAAACACCTATCGTATTGATGAATGACTTTTGATATAATTATGTTCAATATGATTGGTGGCTTGATCCTGGTCATGTCACGCCTCCAAGCGGTGGTACTCCGCGTGTGGATTTTGGGGGTGTGACAGATTGGTATCAGAGCCATTGGTTATAGAGAACTCGGTTTTAATAAGGGGAAAACATTTTTTTTTATTAAAACCAGACTATAACCGAAACAGTGCTCAACGATCCACAACGACGCCTCGCTCCACGTGCAAGACTCATCACTCTAGGTAATATGGTACATGTCTTATTGCCTACTTGCTAGAATTGCATAGAACTTTGCTCCGGGTATGCTTAGGTTAACTTGACACTATTGCATGAGAACACTTGTGTGATTATTCCCTTTTGTTATCGCACTACTCGCGAACCTCTCTCACTTATGTCATATTTACTATGAAGATCATGTCTGGACGTATCAACATGACGCAAGCCCAACTGACGGCTCTCATTAACGAGCAAATTGCTGCGGCACTTGCAGCCGCACAAGCAGGAGGTATACCCTGCAGTTGTAAACTCACACTAGGATCTTGAGATCCTACACTCCTAAACCAACTCTCGTGTTTAAACTTTTCTTAATTCTTATACACAACAGGTCAGCACGCTCAGCCACCTGCTTGTACCTTCAAAACGTTCATGGACTGTCGTCCTACTACTTTTAGTGGCACGGAAGGAGCGGTTGGACTCCTCCATTGGTTTGAAAAGCTCGAGTCGGTATTTGAAATGTGCGAATGCCCTGAGGCTCGCAGGGTGAAGTACGCCACTGGTACACTAGAAGGCATTGCGCTGACTTGGTGGAATGCGCAAGTGCAGATGTTAGGGTTGGCTGTTGCTAACGCCACACCCTGGAATGATTTCAAGGATTTGATTAAAGAGGAATACTGTAGCCGTGATGATATTCATAAACTGGAGGTAGAATTTTACCATTTGAAAATGACGGGGTCAGAAATTGAAGCGTACACCAGAAGATCGAATGAATTGGCTATTCTGTGTCCTACTATGGTGGACCCTCCCATTAAGCGTATCGAACTGTATCTCAATGGTCTGGTGCCGGAGATTCAAAGCCACGTAACTTCAGCGAATCTGGGCACTATTCAACAGATCGTTAAGCTAGCTCATCGCCTCACTGATCAGGCGGTGGAACAGAACAGGCTGCCTAAACGTATCAACGCTACTACTACCGCTACCACTCCAATTACTCCTGCTATTCCCAGTGACAACAAGCGGAAATGGGAAGGGGATTCCAGCAGGGGTTCAGCTATTGTACAGTCTCAAGCACAGCAACAGCGCAAGACTAGTGATTATCAGAGTTCGAGTCAGCAATCGTCTGGTGGTCAGGGGCAGAGTGGATATCGGGGAATTCATCCACTGTGTAACAGGTGCAACAAACACCACAGTGGTCAGTGTCGTAGAGGCCGCTGTCAGAGATGTCTAAGAGTAGGTCATGAGGCTAAAGATTGCAGGAGCTTAAGGCCTGCGAGTCAGAACCAGCAACAACAGTCACCCGTTCCACGAAACCAGTCACAGCAACAACAGCAAGGAAATAAGACATGCTTTCAGTGTGGGGCTGAAGGTCATTTCAAGCGGAACTGTCCCCAATTAAACCAGAATCAAAGCAACAATAACAATAATCAGGGCAGTGGGAACAACAATGGGGGAAACAATAACAACAATGGTGCAAAAGGTCGTATGTTTGTGATTGGCCAGAGTGACGCAAGGAACGATCCTAATGTGGTTACGGGTAAGTTTCTTCTCGACGACTTTTATGTTACCGTATTATTTGATTCGGGTGCGGATACCAGTTATATGTCTCTGAATGTTAGTCAAATGCTTAAACGTGCACCAACCCTGTTGAACACCAAACATGTCGTAGAGTTAGCTAACGGTAAAAGTTTAGAAGCCACACACATAGTTCAGGGTTGTAATCTTATCCTCGCCGGTCAGACTTTCTCTATCGATCTCATTCCTATAACTCTGAGTAGCTTTGATATCGTCATTGGTATGGATTGGTTATCCCAACAACAAGCAGAGATCCTATGCAAGGAGAAGATCGTTCGTATTCCTTGTTCTGGGAAAGAACCTCTCGAAGTTCAAGGTGACAAGAGTGGTGTCGTGAGTGGCATCATCTCTTTCTTGAAGGCTCAGAAGTGTCTGCGAAAAGGCCACGTAGCTATTTTAGCACTCGTTACTGATACATCGACGATAGAGAAAAAGATTTGGGATATTCCTGTAGTACGCGACTTTCCTCAAGTGTTTCCTGAAGAGTTACCTGGGTTACCGCCCCATCGCCAGGTCGAATTCCAGATCGAGCTAGCTCCAGGAGCAGCACCTATAGCTCGAGCACCTTATCGCTTAGCTCCAACTGAACTGGAAGAACTGTCTAAGCAATTGCAAGAACTTTTGGAAAAGAGTTTCATACGTCCTAGCTCTTCGCCATGGGGAGCTCCAGTATTATTTGTGAAGAAGAAAGACGGTACCTTTCGTATGTGCATAGATTACCGCGAACTAAACAAGGTGACCGTGAAGAATCGCTATCCACTTCCACGCATCGACGACTTATTCGACCAGTTACAAGGGTCGAGCTATTACTCAAAGATTGATCTAAGGTCAGGTTACCATCAACTGAGAGTCCGGGATGAGGACGTCTCCAAAACAGCATTCAGAACTCGCTACGGTCATTATGAGTTTTTGGTCATGCCATTCGGGCTAACGAACGCGCCTGCGGTTTTCATGGATCTTATGAACAGGGTGTGCAAACCTTATCTTGACAAGTTTGTTATTGTTTTCATTGATGACATTCTGATTTACTCGAAAAGTCGGGAGGAACATGAGCAACATTTACGACTTATTCTGGAACTCCTTCGAACGGAACAACTGTACGCTAAGTTTTCAAAATGCGACTTCTGGCTTCGTGAAGTCCACTTCCTAGGTCACGTGGTAAACAGGGATGGGATACATGTTGATCCATCCAAGGTAGATTTGATCAAGAACTGGCCTGCACCTCGCACACCAACAGAAATACGCCAATTCTTGGGTTTGGCGGGTTATTACAGACGGTTTATCAAAGACTTCTCAAGGATTGCATAGCCGCTTACATTACTGACACAGAAAGGTATTGCCTACCGTTGGAGTGATACACAGGATACAGCATTTCAGCACTTAAAGGATAGACTTTGTAGCGCACCTATCCTCTCATTGCCTGAAGGCACGGACGATTTTGTAGTCTACTGTGATGCATCTATCCAAGGTTTTGGATGTGTGTTGATGCAACGGGATAAAGTTATTGCTTATGCTTCGCGCCAACTTAAGATTCACGAACGGAATTACACTACACACGATTTAGAGCTTGGAGCTGTTGTTTTTGCGCTCAAGATATGGCGACATTATCTGTATGGCACTAAGTGCACCATCTACACCGATCACAGAAGTCTTGAGTATATTTTCAAGCAGAAAGACCTGAACATGCGACAACGTCGATGGGTCGAGTTACTGAACGATTACGAATGTGCTATAAAGTACCATCCAGGCAAGGCCAATGTGGTGGCCGACGCCCTCAGTCGAAAGGATACTATACCTAGGCGTGTACGAGCGTTGCAACTCACTATTCAGTCTAGTCTTCCTTCACAGATACGAGATGCTCAGGTAGAAGCATTGAAACCGGAAAACGTCAGGGCTGAAGCTCTACGCGGCTCTAGGCAAAGGTTAGAACAAAGGGCAGACGGCGCCTACTACGTAACAGGACGCATCTGGGTCCCACTCTATGGCAACCTACGCGAGCTTGTAATGGATGAAGCTCATAAGTCTCGCTACTCAGTACATCCTGGTTCAGATAAGATGTACCACGACCTCAGAACTACATATTGGTGGCCTAGCATGAAGGCCCACATAGCAACTTACGTTAGCAAGTGTTTGACTTGTGCGAGAGTCAAAGCAGAATATCAGAAACCATCAGGCCCACTCCAACAACCTGAGATACCACAATGGAAATGGGAGCAAATTTCCATGGATTTTGTTACTGGCCTACCTAGGTCTCAACGTGGGAATGACACTATTTGGGTGATCGTGGATCGACTCACAAAGTCTGCTCACTTCTTGGCTATCAAGGAAACGGATAAGTTCTCCACTCTAGCAGACGTATACCTTAAGGAAGTTGTCTCGAGGCACGGGGTGCCCACATCTATTATCTCTGATCGTGATGCACGTTTTACTTCAGAACTGTGGCAAGCAATGCACAAATCTTTTGGCTCTCGATTGGACATGAGCACAGCTTATCATCCTCAGACAGATGGGCAGTCTGAGCGCACTATTCAAACTCTAGAAGACATGCTTCGGGCGTGCGTAATTGACTTTGGCAAAGGCTGGGAAAAACATCTGCCACTTGTGGAATTTTCGTACAACAACAGTTACCACACCAGCATTAAAGCTGCTCCATTTGAGGCTTTGTACGGGCGTAAATGCCGATCACCTCTTTGTTGGGCAGAGGTGGGTGACAGTCAGATCACAGGTCCGGAAATGGTAGTTGATACTACTGAAAAGATTGCTCAAATACGACAACGCATGGCGGCAGCACGTGACCGTCAGAAAGTATACGCTGATAAAGACAGGAAAATACTCGAATTCCAAGTTGGGGATCGAGCACTACTCAAAGTTTCACCCTGGAAGGGTGTTGTTCGTTTTGGCAAACGAGGCAAACTCAATCCACGATATGTTGGACCATTTGAAGTCATAGAGAAAATAGGCAAAGTGGCCTACAGACTGAACTTACCGGCTGAACTCAGTGCAGTTCACAACGTCTTTCACGTGTCGAATCTGAAGAAGTTTCAGTCAGATGAGACCCACATAGTTCCTCTGAAGGAGCTCACTATCGACGAACAATTGCATTTCGTCGAGGAACCAGTTGAAATCACGGACCGGGATGTTAAGGTCCTCAAGAACACCAGAATACCACTTGTTCGAGTTCGTTGGAACTCCCGTCGTGGCCCAGAGTTTACCTGGGAACGCGAAGACCAAATGGAACTCAAATATCCCCAGTTGTTCGAAAACAATGCAACTACTACTGAGGCTGAAGCTACTACAGAAGTTCGGGATGAAATCCCAACTCAACGGGGGGATGATGTGACACCCCAGGAAAACCAGTAAACGATAACTTACCTAGCTTCCTCAGTAACCGCATGCTAAATTTCGGGACGAAATTTCTTTCAAGTTGGGGATAATGTGACAACTCGAGTTTCCGACTTTCTTTTTTCGCTCTTAGTGCACGTTGACTTTGACTGTGTAGTTGTTTGACTTGTTTAACTTGTAACTGTATACGTTATTTTATAATGAACGCATAGTGGTTGCATGATTTTGTGTTTGGCTGTATAACATGAAACACCTGTTGAAAACTTAAACTGTTTAAAATATGAAAGGACCCGACGAAACAGAAGTTCTGTTTCGCCATTTACATCCCGACGAAACTGATGTGTTTCGCCATCAAGCAACTCGACGAAACAGACAGGACCCGACGAAACAGACTGTTTCGTCATAAGCATCCCGACGAAACAGAAGTCTGTTTCGCCAAGCCCAGTTTCGCCAAGCCCATTAAGGGCCCAGAACGGTAATTCGTTCATATTAACGTGAACCGACTCCCTGTTTCACACTTTTAACAAAAAAAAAAAAAATAGAAACCCTAGAACCCTCCACTCTGTGAAGGCGATACCCATCATCAACCATCATCTTTCTCTCTCGAATCCTCCCTGGTTCATCTCAAATATCTCGGTTAGTGCGTGCTCGTCTAAATCGGTTTCTTTGTCCCTTGATTTCTTCATACATGTTGTGTTTATGCTTGATTTCTGGATTATAGGAGGGTATGTTGATGATACTCGGTTCTGAATGTTGTTTATATGGCCTGATTCTGAATACACATTAGTATCTTGATAGGAATCGATGATATGATGTTGTATGTTAATCTATATGTTGTACACATAACCTAGGGTTTGTGCTAGACGTTAAGAACTGTGATACTTATGTTATGATGATGTTACGATGATTCTGCGTTGAATGATTACTGTATGATTGAGGAATTGCTGTTTTACGGCTGTTAGGGTTTATGTGTTTTTCGCATCTGCTGTAACTGATGTCTGCGAAACTGACTGATCGACGAAACAGAACTCTCGGCGAAACAGGATGTGTTTCGCCAAGAGTAGTCGACGAATCAGAAGTTCTGTTTCGCCAGGGGACACCTCGACGAAACAGAATGTGTTTCGTCACTATATGTGTTTCGCCACTATCTGTGTTTCGCCAACATGCGTGTTTCGCCGAATAGCTGATCTGTGCAGTAACTTGAGTTAATTCTGTTAAGTGTTAACTGGGTTAGTTAACTGCTGTTATGTATAAAGTATTACTTGTATGATTGCAAATACGTGTATTGTGATTGATGCGATGTTCATGATGATTATGTTTACGCACAAACAACTTTAATACAAACTGATTATGTATACGTGCATACCTTAGGACGTGATTGATTAACCGTGAGCACATACTTAGCATACCGAGCGAAACAAGGTGAGTTCACACTCTTTCTAAGGCATGGGATTCCCGGTGGTTTGGGAATGGGTTAAGAAACTAAAATGGAACCTACATATTCTCCTTGGGTAGGATATGTACCGCCATCCTCCGTGGGTAGGATGCCAATATAAATCCTATGTATTCTCCTTGGGTAGAATACATACGTTCGTCCGGTAGGACAACAAACCTTAACGCATGCTCGTCCTCCTTGGGTAGGACAACAAACCTTAACGCATGCTCGTCCTCCTTGGGTAGGACAATCACACTCGCTACGGTCCTTGGATTAAGAAGGGCACGTACAAATACGACTAGTCAACACTATTCATCGCACGCATGCCTGGACTGGCAGCAAGGACTAACGCGATACAAATTTCTAAACTTCGCAAACATGCCTAGAGGGCCGCGATGCTATTACTTACGATTTACGAAACGAACATTATAACTAAATAACTAACAGTGAACTCGCTCAACTAGTTGTTGACTCTCTGTTACATGCCTTGCAGGACAATAGGTACTCTTGGAGCTTGCACGGGAGGCGCAGTCGTTGTGGGCACGGACGTGATGTTTTGTTAAACATTATAACATTTTGTACTTAAACTTATGTTGGGTTTTACATTAATGCTTCCGCTATACACTTGTATATATATGGTTTTGTAAACACCTATCGTATTGATGAATGACTTTTGATATAATTATGTTCAATATGATTGGTGGCTTGATCCTGGTCATGTCACGCCTCCAAGCGGTGGTACTCCGCGTGTGGATTTTGGGGGTGTGACATATACTCTCAGTGACAGGTGATAGAGAGGAACTGGTTTGTGTCTGAGCTATAGCAACTGCATGCAACAAGGGTATTATTGTTTGTGGCATTATGATTGGTGAGGGTATGGGTGTTGAAAGAGACATGTCCTTGGGATCAGGACTGAGGAAGATGGATCCGATTGGGCCCAGAGCTTCATATTGTGGGGTCCCTTTGCTTACAACCTGACCCTTTTGTGAGGGTGCAGGAGGAGTTTGAGGCAAGGGTGGAGATCTCTCTACCAACTGCTGTGAGGAAGTAGCAGTAGTGGTTTGTTGTGACATTTGTGTTGTCACAGGCAGTTGCTCTGGGATCTCATCTTCCAGAGTTGCCTTTTTCTTGGGTTTGGTGGGCTTTTGTAAGATTTTCTTTTGGTCTTTTTGGTGATATCAGGTGTGGGTTTCAAAGCAGTGGTTGTGCTGCTCTGATCACCTGGAGCAGTGGGCTCAGCAGTAGTTGCCTGAGGAGCAGTGGTTGTTTCTAAATTTTGCTCAGGTACCTCTGCTTTTAATTTTATAGGTGACATCATTCTGGAAAATGTTTCATTTGTTAAACCTTTTATTTGAAAATGGACACCTTGTTTGAGCAAATTTTCATTTTCTTTTTCAAATTTTTGTTTAAAATAATAGCTCAGAAATCTTGGAAAAAGTAGAAATGCTTTGCTATCAACATTTTTTATTAAGTCATTAAAGATCTCCTGGGAATAGTTATAATTTTTACTATTTAAAATAGCATAACCCAGAAATTGAATTTTTAATGGTATTTCGTTAAAAGCTGTTGTTTTATTAGAAACACACATCAGAAGTGTGTGAAATAAAAACCTTGGTGCAGAAGGAAAGTAACCTTTTTGTAAGGTGTCTACCTTTGATTGTTCTGCATATCCCCTTTTACGAAATCAGTTTTCATCTGGGCTTTATCAAAAGAGATTTTACCTTTCTGATCGTCGAGTTTAAAGACTTCGAAGATTGATTGTGGTGTGATTTGAATCACTTTACCCTGTATCGAGGAGTTAATGGCTATGACTTTATCGTCTTGTTTTTCAAGCGTCGCCTTTTTCCAAAACTCTCTATGGGTTTGCAGATAAATTGGAGCGTCTATGGTAAGCAAAGTTTTGTACTTTGATGTAGACAGAGTATCAATGATGGAGTCGAAGGTGTGATTATCGGTGGGTTTTGTAAGCAAACCCAGATAATTATGAGGGGATTTGTATGGTATTTCGATGGATTCTTCGGCCGTTTGAGCGACCTCTTTGGAAGATGGTGTTGATTTTGGTTTAGATTTTGAGTTTGATTTTGACTTCGTCATTTTGATGAAGAAGGATCGGAGAGTGATTTGGGAAGAAAAGTTGGAAACTGCTTT
This sequence comes from Helianthus tuberosus, assembly GCA_030545235.1. Classification (NCBI taxonomy): domain Eukaryota; kingdom Viridiplantae; phylum Streptophyta; class Magnoliopsida; order Asterales; family Asteraceae; genus Helianthus; species Helianthus tuberosus. The sequence continues at coordinate 86,680,271 of CM060443.1, forward strand.
GAGAAGAGAACTTTGGAATTCAATTCGACAGTGTAAAACCCTGTTTGGGGGTTTTGATCAGGGTTTTATTTAGGGAAAAAGTAATCGCTGATGTGGCAGCGGTTATTATGATCTGAAGGCTAAAAACTGACCACGTGTCAACAGATGATGAAGAGATGAATTATGGAGAACAGTTGTTTTGGAACCTACTGATGAAGCAAATATCAGTGGTTACAACGGTCAAAATGAGGACAGTGGGTGATTTTTACTATCAGTGGATAGCATATCAGCGGATAAGTCACTGATTTTGAGCATCAGTGCTTGTCAAGAGAATGGAAGGATTAGTGGTTGACTTTCAACAGTGGGCAATATTTAGTGAGCAGATGTTTGAACAAAACAGTGATTAGGGTAAATGGTACAGATTTAAAGGACAAGTATTTCAGCAACTGTATGGAAAAGTTTCCATTCAGGGTTTTTGCCACATGTCAATTTCACATTTTGAAGCTTTTTCAAATTTCTGACAGTGGTTTAGTACCCCAGATGATGTAGACTTTTTACTAAGGCAACTCATTCTTGTTGTAATACTTAAATTAACACATGAGTACCTAAGTATTTTAAGCACTTTTGACAATCAATCTTTGATCAGTTTTAAAACAAACTTGAGTTAAACATGACCTTGATACATGAACCATTTTCTTTTTGAACCGTTTTGAGGATGATATTACCATCAAAAATAAATGTAATATATCCTGACAGGAGATTGAAACTTTACTATCAAAAACCAGTAAAGGTTCAAAATATATTATCCAAAAAAAATAGGAAATAACATATCCTGCTTTATTTGGAGAAAATCCCTTTTAAAAATATTAAAGAATTTTCTGAAAACAGCATCAAAAGGAACTGGCATAAATTTCCACTATAGTTCAATTCATATCAATCTCAAGTTTGTGAAAATGGTCAGTGGTTGAACAACAGTAGTATGGCATTTTAAATTCATTTTGACCCCTGTTTAGTACCATTTTCATTGTTGATTTATTGTCAAAAATGAGGACACATGTACACAAGAGCTTTGAAAATCCTGTTATAGACTTTGTTACCATGTGATGATTCTGAACATTTGTCTGGTCCTCTTGTAAGTTCAATCACTGGGAACACTATTGTCACCTGAACTTTCCTGAACCAATGATCACAAATAGTTGTTTAATGACCATTATTACCCCAAGCTTTGACTCTTAAGTGTTTTATGTTTATACTCTTTTCTTCTGACTTCAAAAGTTTTGAGATAAACACACTTCTGAGTTTTTGTGAATTTTCTTCTTCCCTTTTTACCCTTCCCAATCATAAGTAATGAAATACTTACTGAGAGGCATTTATTGAAGGAATACTTGTTCCAAAATCATTTTGCAGTAATGTTTTGAGAGATTTGGTCATTTCTGCACATGCTTATGCCAACCTCCTCATTACCTATGATCTGGACATTTTTTACTCCTGATTTTCTTAATGTATTTTAACATAGTTGATTTTGTCCCTTTTGAGGATCTCAACCTGGTTTCAACACATAAGATCTGAATGACTAAAGTTTTAATTTCCCTCTTTTTATGTTATCAAAAACACTAATGTTTTATGAACATAGGTTTTTGTTAATCTGAGGTTCATACTCTAGCATTTAATAAAGTGACATCACAATTTTCATAACAGCAGTTGAAATCAATTTTGAAAATAAGAAATAATCCCATAGTTTAACAGATATGTTTTCAGATCTGAAAACTATGAGTGACTTGTGCATGATATCACGTGTTGTGTGAAATTTGTGTGTCATATGACATCTTGGTTGTTTTGCAGAGTATTTGAATAACAGTTTTAAGCATTGTTACTCATTACTCTATTTTTCAACAAAATACAACCAACCTTAGTATCAATGAATTTTGAGCCGAACTGTTATGTCAAATTGATTGTTAGATCGAATTTGACTGTCCAGGCTCTGATACCAATTGTTAGGATCGGAGGCTCTCATGATTGTGCTTGTTTGTGTAAATTTAACAATCAATGAATATGAAAACATGTAAAGTGCAGCGGAAATGAACAACAAACTTTGTAAACACAATCAAAGAAGAAAATAGTTTAGATAAACACATGATTTGCATTAGTCGAAAGATTACAAAGTCAATCAAAGGATTACAAAGCATGCTTACAATCTAAACTCCCCCTCAGCCTGATACTCCAAGGTTGGATTGCTCAAGATGAAAGGATTGAATTGAGGAGAAGAACTCACTCAAAACGAATCAAATGTAACAATACAGAGTACTGTTCCATTTATAGACAATCCAAACCACTGAGGCATCTCAGCTGACGTCACCATGAAAGCGACGTCTAACAGCATAACAACCTGTATCTACTGTTCTTATACAAACACTGCTAAACCTAACCACTGACTAAACATAAAACAGATGACATACTAAACAGCTGCTTTCTCTTTACATCAGTGCTTTCATCAAGGTTGATCAGTCCTTGGTTGGGCAGTGCTTTGTCATCAATAGATTATACCAGCAGTGTTTTCTTCTTAGCATTCTGGCTTCATCAGCCGTTAGAAGAACAGCAACAGTTGTATCCGGCAGTAGATGTAAGACCATCAGATGTTATAATCACTTTCAAGGGAGAAGACTTAGTGTAAACTGCTGCTTATTTTGAATCCACAGTTGTGAACCGGTTTTGGCTTTCATTATCTGTTCCTCTGGTAGGGTTCAATCCCAACAACCATGGATATTAAAGTTACATTTTATTTATCAAACAATAGAGTTACATTGTCTTAAACAAAAAACAAAGAGTACATAACATAATTCAACTAGTTCTTGCTTTGTTTTAAGTCACTAAGGCCCAGGTCCGCCTAAGTGTGTCTCGAACATCCTATGCAACAGCTCCTGAAAACACATGTGAAAATAGGTACGTCAGCATAAAAATGCCTGTGAGATACATAGGTTTTGTGAAAATAGGATTCATGACTTGAGTTTAAAGAAACTGTTTAATAAAAAGTAGTCATGAATCTTGTTGAGTGTTTCCTTTCATAAATCATTTGAAAAGTGATGAATAAACCAAATGATATATATGTATAAAAGAATAATGTATGGTTAAGCGAATAACCAAGTAAAAATGAGTTTGTATAAGTTAAGTTATTTGTAAAATGATGTTCATGTGAAAATGTGTTGTAAATGTAATAAGTCTAAACTGAAATGGTTTAAATAACGCTACGATATGTAATACCATAAAAGCACTTATATATAGGAAGTACCGGCGGCGTATCCACCATGTTTTTATCGTATTACACGTCGCTTCGTTACTTAAATCACTTACCCAAACAACCACCAAAATGTAATGTTTAACAATTGTAGAAATGTTTATGTATGGTCAAATACGGTTCACACGGTTCAACAGTTACAAACAGTTCATATAATCAAATGGTTACAACGGTTCACATAGTCAAATAGTTACAACGGTTCACATAGTCAAATAGTTACAAACGGTTCAAAATGTAATATAATGTGTTCATATGCTGGATGAGCATATGCAACAAAATGCAATGTAAAACAATGTGTCCATATGTTGAGTAAACATATGCAACTAATGTAATGTAAATCAATGTGCTAGCATGCTCAGTCAACATACATAGCAGAAATGTAAAGTAAAACAATGTACTAAGTATGCTAAGTAAACATACATAGCGAAGCAATGTAATGTAAATCATGTACTAATAGTGTACTAATGAACATAGCAAGTATATGATGTGAAAACAGGAAAGCACGAAAGTAACAGTAGGCACATGTGTTTCACCCAAAAACGTTTGAAACACAGTAAAAGAGGGGTCTATGTACTCACTTGAGATTGCCTAGAAGTCCTTGTGTAACAACCAAACAATGATCTAGAGATCACGAAAATCAAACGGCACCTAATATAGGTAACTATGTTAATAAACGGACCTAAATCGGAGGATCAGATAGAATGAGGGTTCGTAAACCAAACGAGTATGGGAACTCGTGTAATATGGTTTAAAAAAGCCTACATACTAAAATGAAACCTAACCTAAGTGCTTACGACCCATTACGACCCGTTTAGGTAGCTTATGCTACTTTAGCGCGTCGTTCATGTAAAACGTGTTCGGAATACCTAACTAGCCCTATGATAAGTAAAATATGCCTTAACATGTCTAATATTGTTGCTAAATCAGTTTAGATATAAAAAAATTATGTTACATAGGCTTAAAATGAATTTTGGCGTAAAAAGGGCATTTTGGTAATTTACCTAAGGCATATAAACTACCTATCATGCGACTAATCAAACCTAAGTGACCATAAGGTATAACCTTGGAAGGTTACTCCCTAAGCTACTATGGTCACTTAACATGTTTGGTCGGATCCTAATGATCGACCAAACGGGTCGTGTTCGAAAGTCTAAGCGGGTGTTTAGTCCGCTTGACTTTCGGCTCCACACAAGCACTAATCTAAAAAACATGACGAGCTAAACATGCTAGAACATGTTTAGTTAAGTTAGAAAACAGGTTTTGTTATCAAAACAAACGGTTTTGATATCTTAGAGTAGTTTGGTTACAAAATACGCGAGAAAACGCATTTTGGCCGAAACTACGACTCGTCACTGAGCCTAGATAACGTGGTAATCAGTCGGTATAGTCACTAGGGACTATAACCATCGTGATTACGCTCACGTTATGAAGTTCAAATGAACTTCCCATTGACCATAAACTGGTCAAAGCAGAAAGTCAATCGTAGTTTGACTTTAACGACAAAAACGAATGAAAAGAACGAAAGAATACTTACAGAAGGTCCCCGCAAGCTCTTGATCCGATTTACTCTCAGGTATGAAGCATAAACTTCAACTTAGAGAGCCAAAATCAGATTCAAGTGTGCTTTGGGAGGAAGTGAGGGTGGGTATTTATAGGAATTCAAGAACCGTTAAGATCGTTCATCGAAAACTGAGCTTTGATCTGGACCTTACATGTGTGCCCAAGGTTTTCTAAAACCATGGGAGCCCCTAATATGGACTATGTTCATTGAATACCAGCCCATGGTTTTGCAAAACCATGGGTTAAAACCATCAACACTTCAAAATGGACTAGGTTCATTGAATCTGCCAGAAATTTCAAAAATGGTCCCTGCACTTTTAAAACTTGATTTTTGGCACTTTTAAGCCCCGTTAACCCCATTTCAAGGCTCTAAAATAAAGTTAAAGTATAGGGAACTTAAAATATGCTAAAAAATATATCAGATGTCGGTTCGTTTGGCCGTACGATTGCGTGGTTCGGTTAATTTCGACGGAAGTCGTAACGGACGCAAAAATGGTCCAAATTGCGCGACGAATGGATTTTTGACAAGCCAATCACTAAAACATAATATTTTAATGATTACATAAATTTTTGGATGTTCGGATGTATTCAGAACGTAAGTTATGCGCGAAAATGCAAACTTATGCACTTTTTGACGCTTTTAGTCCCTGAATGACCCAAAAGTTTATTTTAGCACACCGAACCCCTCAAAGCCTATTTCTAAGCCATGTAAAGGATATTTATGGTATGTTTAACTTATGGTCATGTTACGGAATGTCTGTTCCAGTACGAATCGTCATACTTTCGCAGTTTGTCGAATTAAGTCCCTGTAAGCGATTAAACTTGATTTTGCCATACCAAAGCCTTCAAAACTTATTTCTAAGTTATGTAGAGGTTATTTAAGGTAGGTTAAGCATATGTTGATGTTCCGGAGTGTTTTTCGCATTAAACTGATTACGTTTACGCACCAGTTGGCGTATAACTCTCCAGAAGGCGATGTAGAGTTTGAAATCGAACTAGAATTGATATGTGCAAACGATACACATATTTATACAAATTACAAGTATGAAACACAATATTTCATTGATTTGGTATTTGTTTGATGGTCGCAGTGACCCAGGTGTCACAATGAATAAGATCTGTAAGCCGTACTTGGATAAATTTGTGATTGTCTTCATCGACGATATACTTATTTATTCCAAAAGCCAGGACGAGCATTTTGAGCATCTACGAGCACTCTTAACTCTGTTAAGGAAAGAGAAGCTTTACGCCAAATTCTCAAAGTGTGAATTTTGGCTACGGGAAGTGCAATTCTTAGGTCACATGGTGAATCACGAAGGTATTCACGTAGATCCCTCCAAGATAGAAGCAATCACCAAATGGAAAGTCCCGCAATCAGCTACGGAAGTTAGAAGTTTTCTAGGATTAGCTGGGTACTATAGGCGTTTCATTAAGGATTTCTCTAAGATAGCAGTACCATTAACTAAGCTAACCTGTAAAACAGTTAAGTTTGAATGGGGACCTAGGCAAGAAGAGGCTTTTAAGATTTTAAAGCAAAAGTTAACAAACACCCCAATTCTTGCCTTACCAGAAGGAACAGAAGATTTTGAAGTCTACTGTGACGCTTCTAAGCTAGGGTTAGGATGTGTGCTGATGCAACGCAAAAAGGTAATTGCGTATGCCTCAAGGCAATTGAAAAAGCACGAAGAAAATTATACGACTCACGACTTAGAATTAGGAGCAATAATTTTTGCCCTTAAGATTTGGAGACACTATCTGTATGGAAGTAAGTTTACAGTCTATACAGATCATAAAAGTTTAAGGTATATATTCGGGCAGAAAGAATTAAATATGAGGCAAAGGAAATGGATGGAAATTTTAAGTGACTATGACTGTGATATCCAATATCACGAAGGAAAGGCAAATGTAGTAGCAGATGCCCTAAGTCGTAAGTATCATGATAAGTAAAGGCGAGTTCGTGCTCTTAGATTAAATCTACAGTTAGATTTAATGGAACAACTGAAGAACGTTCAAGCAACAGCAATTGAGGATGATACTGAAGGGATGAAAGGAAGAATAAAAGAATTAGAACAAGGGACTGATGGAATTTGGGGATTCCACAGGAAAAGGATTTGGGTACCTAAGCAAGGAAATTTAAGAGACAAAATTTTAGAGGAAGCCCATAAATCTAGATATACCATGCACCCTGGAAATAATAAGATGTACCAAGATTTAAGAAATAATTTCTGGTGGATAGGAATGAAAAAGGACATAGCTAAATATGTATCTAAGTGTCTAACTTGTTCACAAGTTAAGGCAGAACACCAGAAACCTTCAGGATTACTCCAACAACCAGAAATGCCTATATGGAAATGGGAACTAATAACAATGGACTTTGTTACTAAGTTACCCAAAACCAGAAAAGGTAACGACGCAATTTGGGTAATTGTGGATCGATTAACCAAATCAGCTCATTTTCTACCCATGAAAGAAACCTTTAGCATGGAAAGGTTAGCAAAGTTGTACGTAGATGAAGTAGTATCATTGCATGGAGTCCCACTCTCTATTGTATCGGATAGGGATAGTCGTTTCACTTCATATTTCTGGACCAATTTCCAAGAAGCCATGGGGACGCGATTAAATTTAAGTACTGCTTACCATCCCCAAACAGACGGACAGAGTGAAAGGACAATTCAAACCTTGGAAGACATGCTCAGGGCATGTGTGATAGATTTTGGAGGAAACTGGGATAACCATTTACCCTTAATTGAATTCTCCTATAACAATAGTTATCATACAAGTATCGAAGCTGCCCCATTTGAAGCATTGTATGGACGAAAGTGTCAAACTCCAGTTTGTTGGGCAGAAATAGGAGAAAGTCAATTATCAGGTCCCGAGATTGTGCAAGAAACCACCGACAAGATCACTCAAATCAAGGAAAGACTAAAGACGGCTCGAGATCGCCAAAAGAGTTATGCAGACAATCGACGCAAGCCGCTAGAATTTCAAGTTGGAGACAAGGTACTCTTGAAAGTTTCTCCTTGGAAAGGGGTAGTTCGGTTCGGAAAGAAAGGAAAACTAAGTCCAAGGTACATAGGACCGTTCCTAGTGATCCAACGAATAGGACCAGTTGCCTATCGCTTACAGCTACCTGAAGAGCTAGCTGGAGTACATGACGTATTTCATGTATCCAACCTCAAGAAATGTCTATCTGATGAATCCCTGATAGTACCTCTTCAAGACATAGAGGTAAATGAAAAATTAAAGTTCGTGGAGAAACCACTCCAAATAGAAGAAGATTAAATTCCTCAAGCACAAAAGATTGATACTAGTTAAGGTCAAGTGGGACTCAAAAAGAGGACCTGAGTACACTCAGGAGCTGGAATCAGAAATGAAGCGAAAGTACCCTTACTTATTTCAGTAAATCTCAAGGACGAGATTTTAAATAAGGTGGGGAGGATGTAAGGACCTGCAAAAATGCCCAAAAACGACCCGTAAGTGAAAACCCGGACCCCTGAAACCCTAATGCTCATGAAAAACCAAGAAATCAAGATTTTTAGACTTCTCGCGGGCCGCGTAAGCCATAAGGTTAAGCCTACGCGGGCCGCGACAGGACAACTGGTGACCGGGACACGCTTTAGGCCACGTGGCGGGCCTACGCGTGACACGCTAGCCTTAGACGTAGAATAGGTGGCCCTCGCGGGCCGCGTAAGATTGTTGTGAGGGTTTACGCGGGCCGCGTAAACCCCAAAATCTTGTTATAAATGGGACAGGCATGGGCATTTCGTTTGTGCTCGAGAAAATTATCAAAATCACTCACTATATGCTCGAAAATCACATTTAAAGTAGGTAAACGCTGCTACGATAAAGGGTAATAACTCGATTGTCACACCCCAACCGATGGCGGAAACATCGGGATGAGACGAAGTGTGTATAGATTGCAAGAGACTTCATAACACTATGTGACAATATTTAACTAAATTCAAATTTCATTGCAAGTGCTAAATTGTCATACAACATTTAAAATAGAAATAACAACATTGTTTAAATTTCAACATAACATCAAAAGATAAATAGATTAAAGGTGTGTATCTAGTCCACCCTAAACTCGTTTCATCATTCATCGATACTTCAATAATCAACCTGCAACATGTATTAAAATAGAGTTTCAATGCAAAAGCAATGGCGAGTATACAAGTTTGTTTACATAGCATAATAGAATAAAACTCAAATCCAACATGATTCATAACATGTGATTACTAGTATGCAATTTTGGCGTACATTATGATCAAACCCTAGAATACAACGCATAAAATAGCCTAATCCCAATAGTTTAGCGGGGTGGTAATGTTTAACTTAACAATACCCAATAGAATAGCGGGCAGGGCGTTAATCCTATAGCGCTATAATTGTTAAGGTGGGCGAGCAAAGTTAATGAGCATATAACGTTCCAAATCATTCACATAGCATACGAGAATAATAAGTAAGTCACATTAGTTTCATGCTTAATCAAGGATTGAGTATGTTTTAGTTTAAAAGTTGTTTGCATAATTATACATGTTGCATCCCAAAGTGTAAAGGGGAAAACGGGATCAAGTATACTCACGGTGGTTGCAAGCTTTCCTACTTGAAATCCCGCGAGTGAGTTGATGGAATGGATTACTTTGGAGCACCTAGTCCTTCTACACGAGGAAACATAGGTGTGTGAGTTTGGCGTTCAACGGAAGATTATAAATTTGGAGTTTAACATAACATAAAGTATGATATTAAAAATAATCATCTTTAATTTTATAACTCTTATATGACACTATGTAACCACTAGGGTTATATTGTATTTCATGGGTAGTACACCCATTAGAATCATACTTAGAGTTTTAGGTCTTAGATGATATCCTACTACTTTAACATATAAACACAAGTTCAATATTAAAGGTTCGAATGAGTATATATATATATATCTAGGTTACATATTATTTAGTCCAATAATTCATGTAGGAGGTAGAAGATTAAGATCTTCATTTAGGCACCTCGAGTTATCATGGAAGTCATGTATGGGGTAGGAAGAACAAGCTTCCATTTAGGAACCCCTTGAATGTTCACCACTTCACTTGATGTAAAGACAACCAAGGAGGGTCAAGAACTATGATTAGTATAATAATATAAACATCCTAACTAAAGAGAAATCATCAAATCATGTGAGGATTGCATGTTTGGACAACCCAAGTTGTTCCGTAATCACTCTACATCAAGAACTAAGCTTGAACATGACTTGTGGGTTAAATACCCAAAACAAAACAGAAAATTATGAGGTAATCCTCTGATTTCAAGTGTCTCAACCTTGTTTTTAAGCTTAACCAACCATAAGAGAGGTTGTAAGCATTAGGACATAGGTGTGAGATGTGTTAGACACAAGTTGGATAAGTTTAAACAAGCTTTTGAAGAACTTAAAACCAAACAGAAAGTTTATGGACATTTTTAGGGCAATTCTAGGTCTGATTTCTCCAAGGAGAAACCAAGGAATCAAACCCCATGATTATCCAAGGAAGTAGGAAGAAGAATCAAGTGATTTCGTTAAGAAATGAGCAAGTTATACTCACTTTAGTGCAAGAGTATGAATCTGCCCGAATTCTGAATTTGCAAGTGATTTGAGAGCGAATTTGAGAGTTGTAGAGAGTTGTGAAAGTGTAAAAATGCTTGGAGAAGGTGTGTATTTATAGTGGAAGAGGTTAGGGATGATTGGAGGTGTTTAGAGGTGGATTAAAGGTGATTGGGGAGTGTTAGAACATTGGATTTCGTGCAAATTCGCGTCAAAACGCAGCTGAATGTGTTTTCTACAGACCTGAGGTCCACGCGGGCCGTGTAAAGGTTCAGGGGACCTTGTTGCAGGCCGCCTCAGCTTAAAGTTCCGGATTCAAGTTTCATATATTACAAATCAGCCCCCAAAGTTGTTATTTTGATGTTTTTAGGTCATTTAGGGACTATATTTGCCACAAAAGCATAGTTTGAGATAGATCCAAGTATGAGGAGCATAAACCAAGTATAATTAAGCATATGAGTATCAAAATCAAGCGTCGTTCACGTTCAAAACACGTTTTATGCATATGTTTAGATTAATTACAAGTTTAGCACATAGTTTCCAAGAATAACGATTAAACACCAGTTGATTCACCAATTCGAACATACGAGCATATACAAAGTGTGTATAATATATTTGTAACAAAATACGAGTTTCAATAATGATCCAAGTCTCGGTTTTACAATGATTACAAAGAAGGAACGATTACAAGAATACAAAGTTTCCAAAAATAGAAATACGAACAAAACTTTCTATAAATGGAAAGTACAAAAGAGCCGGGCGTTACAGTCTCCCCTCCTTTAGGAAATTTCATCCCGAAATTTAGGAAGACGTAGGGAAAAGATGGGGATACTTTGTCTTCATATCACTTTTAAGTTCCCAAGTAAATTCGGCGCCACGTTTTCCTTCCCATCTAACCTTGACGATAGGAATTTTACTGCGCCTCAATAACTTGACTCCTTGATCCATGATTTCGACGGGTTTCTCCACAAAATGCAAAGTGTTGTTTATTTGGAGATCTTCGAGAGGGACTTGAAGTCCTTCATCAGCGAGACATTTCTTTAGGTTGGAGACATGAAACGTCGGATGATCTTGAGGTAAATCGAGTCGATAAGCCACCTTGCCAATCCTTTCGAGTATCTTGAAAGGACCAACGTAGCGAGGGGCAAGTTTTCCCTTTTTACCAAAACGAACCACTCCTTTCCAAGGAGACACTTTGAGTAGAACATGGTCCCCAACGTTGAATTCCATCGGTTTGCGTCCCTTATCAGCATAGACCTTTTGGCGATTTTGAGCCTTGAGTAGATTGTCACGGATTTGTTGAATCCTATCTGTCGCTTCTTGTATGATCTCAGGGCCAGAAAAATGTTTGTCACCAATCTCGTGCCAGCTTAAAGGAGATCGGCATTTGCGACCATACAATGCCTCGAATGGAGCCATTTTAATACTGGAGTGGTAGCTATTGTTGTACGAGAACTCTACCAAAGGTAAATGCACATCCCAACTACCACCAAAGTCGATGACACAAGAACGAAGCATGTCCTCTAGGGTTTGGATAGTACGTTCAGTCTGTCCATCTGTTTGAGGATGAAAAGCCGTACTGAGATTTAAATGAGTACCCATAGCAGACTGAAAGGTTTGCCAGAGACGCGAAGTAAATCGACCATCGCGATCAGAAATGATGTCGAGAGGAATACCATGATGTCGTATGACTTCATCGGTATAGATGCGAGCAAGTCGTTCAACCTTGAAATCTTCACGAATAGGAATGAATTGAGCGGACTTGGTCAAACGATCGATGATCACCCAAATGCTATCGTGACCAGAGGGTGTACGAGGGAGTTTAGTTATGAAGTCCATCGCAATGCTATCCCATTTCCAAACGGGGATTTCAGGTTGTTCGAGTAGGCCGGAAGGTCGTTGATGCTCGGCTTTGACTTTCGAACAGGTAAGACACTTAGAAACGTACACGGCAATGTCTCTCTTCATACCGGGCCACCAATAGGATGTACGTAGGTTATGGTACATCTTGTCAGCACCAGGATGAATTGAGTACTTGGATTTGTGTGCCTCATTCATAATGAGATCACGAAGATTGTCGTGATCTGGTACCCAAATGCGATCACGACAGTAGAGCAGGCCATCAGATTTTGAGGTGAGTAGATCTTCGGAAGCTCCACGTATTTCTACAGGCATGGAACCTTCGTTGATAGACGAGTATCGCGCTTCACGAATGCAATTGTGAAGGTCGCTCGAGATATGAAAACAACGAATAACATCTACATGAGCCTTACGACTGAGTGCATCGGCCACAACATTCGCTTTACCTGGATGGTATTTGATTTCGCAGTAGTAGTCGTTTAACAGTTCCACCCAACGATGTTGACGCATGTTCAGTTCCTTTTGGTCGAAGATATGTTGAAGGCTCTTGTGGTCAGTGAAAACCACACACTTAGTACCATAAAGGTAGTGTCGCCAAATTTTCAACGCAAAAACAACTGCGCCAAGTTCAAGGTCGTGGGTAGTATAATTCTTCTCATGTATTTTGAGTTGGCTAGATGCATAAGCGATGACCTTGCCTCGTTGCATGAGAACGCAACCAAGACCACGGTTCGAGGCATCGCAATACACCACGAAATCATCATTCCCCTCAGGGAGAGCAAGAATAGGAGCGTTGCAAAGCAAGTCCTTGAGAGTCCGAAAAGATTCCTCTTGCTCAGGACCCCAAGCAAAAGGTTTCTCTTTTTGAGTCAACGAAGTGAGAGGAACGGCGATCTTTGAAAAATTCGAGATGAATCGGCGGTAATAACCCACCAATCCTAAGAAGGAACGGATTTCAGAAGGAGATTTAGGCGCGGTCCAATTCTTTACGGCTTCGATCTTTACAGGGTCAACGTAGATTCCTTTTTCACTAACAAGGTGTCCAAGGAATTGGACTTCTTTAATCCAAAACTCGCATTTAGAGAACTTAGCGTATAAACGTTCAACACGTAAGAGCTCGAGTATAAGACGAAGATGATGTTCATGATCGGCTCGAGATTTAGAATAAATGAGAATATCATCAATGAAGACGATCACGAAACGATCCAAATAAGGCTTACAAACACGATTCATGAGATCTATGAACACAGCGGTTTTGGGGATGTCCTCTTCGAGGACCCGAAGTTGGTGATAACCAGAACGAAGATCGATTTTGGAGAAACAAGTAGCGCCTTGAAGTTGATCAAAGAGGTCGTCGATACGCGGAAGAGGGTAACGATTCTTGACGGTGAGTTTGTTGAGCTCACGATAATCAATGCACATGCGGAAAGAACCATCCTTCTTCTTAACGAAAAGCACAGGAGCACCCCAAGGCGAGGTACTTGGACGAATAAAACCCTTATCGAGGAGTTCTTGAAGTTGCGTAGATAACTCTTGCATCTCAGAAGGTGCAAGACGATAGGGAGCTTTAGCAACAGGAGTCGCACCAGGTACGAGGTCAATACGAAAGTCAACAGATCGAGGTAGAGGAGGACCAGGTAAATCCTCAGGAAAGACGTCAGGGAAATCGCGCACCACTGGAACATCACTTAAACTCTTTCCCTTGCCCTTTTCTTCCACAACGTGGGCTAAAAAGGCAAAGTACTGTTTGCGTAAGTATTTGTTCGCTTGTTTGCAGGACATCAACTTCAGTCCCTTTGAAGGTCGGTCTCCATAGACGTGCAAAACGTCACCAGATGGAAGGGGTAAACGAACGTATTTCTCGTGACAAGCGATTTCAGCATGGTTCTTTTGAAGCCAATCCATGCCTATGATGACGTCGAAACTGCCCAGTTGCATGGGTATGAGATCGATAGGGAAAACGTGTTCGTTAAGAGTAAGACGACAATCTCGAAGAATGGAATCGACTAGGATGGACTTGCCATTTGCGACTTCAACGGAAAATGACATAGGTAGCTTAGAGCGTTTGCAATTTAACAATGACTCGAATTCTACACAAAGCTTTTATCCGCACCAGTATCAAATAGTATCGAAGCATAAAGATGGTTAACAAGAAACGTACCGTTAACGACATCATTGTCGCTGCGCACTTGATTTGCGTTCAGGTTGAAAGGGCGTTCACGAGGAGGTTGTTGTTGCTCTTGATTCCATTGTGGGCATTGAGGACGAAGATGGTTGACGTCCCCACATTTGAAACAAGCTCTAGCGGGTCTTGCCTTTTGAGGAGCGGGCGGAGCTTGTTGCGCTTGCTGAGCTGGTGGCGCTTGTTGTTGTTGATAGCGACAAAAGGCGGTGTCATGTCCATAACGGTTACAATTGGTGCAACGACGACACCTGGCATTGGTGGGATGGTGATAGTTACAACTGGCACACTTGGGGTGAATCCCAGTGTATGACTTTTGGGTGTTATCAGGAGTAACAGGATTTGGGTTAACGGGTGGCATAATCGCATTGAAAACAGGGTTCGATTACTTTCGCTTCTTCCCCCTATTGCTACTCGACTGTTGGGTAATTTGGTTGGCTGGCTTGAAAGAAGCGGGGTTTGCGGTTTGCTTATCGCGTACACGGTTGTTGTTCAGGGAAGCGGCCAAACGATAAATAGCTTCGATATTGTCGAGTTTGGCAGCCTCGATCGTATCGCGCATAGAGGAGGGTAACCCATTGATATACTTCCTTATCTTGCGGTCGGTGGTCATAATGAGGTGAGGAACAATGAAGCTAAGTTGTTTGAAACGGGTGGTGTAAGCTAGGTTCTCATCTCCCACTTGCTTTAGTGCCCAAAATTCTTCCTCCAACTTTTGTTGCTCATGCGGAGGACAAAACTCATCCATCATCAGGGCCTTAACTTCTTCCCATGCCAACGCATATGCCAGTTCGTTCGAACGAATGTTCCTTTCGTTCGTCCACCATTCGAGAGCTCGGGCTTGGAATACCCCAGTCGCACTACGCGTTCTGAGCTCATCGGGGCAATCACTGTTGATGAACGTGACCTCCATGCTATCAACCCACTCGAGCATGGCGGTCACCCCATCATTGCCGGTGAATGGCTTGGGATTGCACGATGAAAAGTGCTTGAAGTTGAACGAAGCGGGCTTGCGTAATTCAACCTTAGAGTCGACGAAAGAGGGAGGTGTTTCAGAGGCTCGAATCTCGGTGATGACCTTTGGAACGACGCGCGCAAATTGATCGGCCATGAAAGCCATCGTCTTCTTCGTAGCAGGGGACTTTGACTTCTTAGACGAGTTGGAAAGACGGTTAGACATCTAAGATTCAAAAGAACGAATAGGTGAGACTTGATCATAATGTTTGCTTAAGAAAATTGTTTGCATAAAATGATTCACATAGCATAAAGTGTCACATAGCATAAAAGGTTCAAATTGATTCACATAACATAAAGAGTTTAGACATCTCATATAGCATAGTCATGAGTTCCACATAGCATAGCATGAATAAATGAAAGCATTGTAAATTTAGTTTGTTCACGAGGGATTATTATTGTTTGTGATTGCGATCAACGTGCGAAATGAGTAAAACGAAATTTTGAAATGAACGAACGTTCAAGTATAAAATCACATATAAATTGAGATACATAAAAGAGAGGCTCAATAAAACATAGGATTGTTTCGGGTAGAGAAACGTCGACTATTCCAAAGTGGGTCGAAAGTCCTTTCGAATTAGAGAAAACGTGCTTTGGCCTATAGGTAAGATACTCTCGTCGAGAAGCGATTAACGGTATCTTACCCTTCCGGTTACTACACATCTCTAATCGATTGAAACAATCGGGACTTTGGCGAGATTGAAAATCGAGGAATGGGACTTAATAGATGAGGTGCGGGTTTCACGCCTAACTTGACGATTTCGTACCCTAAATGTGGTTGGTACTTGTCGAGTCGAAATAAAATTTCGACACTATGACAAGGGTCCACTAGAGTTGAAATGGAAATTACCATTAAGTTGTGGATTTCACTCCTAGCTTAATGGTGTAATTTCGTGCAAAAATATAGTTCAAGGTAGAATGAGAGTTGTTTGCCAAATTGTGGGTTTCACGCCTATTTTGGTAAAGTTGTCTCGTTTGTGTTACAAGAGTATAAAAATAATCAAAAGTGTATTCATGTTAACCTTAGGAAAGGCATATAAATTGAATCAACAAGAAGTATAGCTAGGAAGCATGCATGGTAGAGTACAAAAGTTTTAAACAACACATAAGAGGCAAAATTCCTAAAACTATAGATTAGGGCAAAAGCATGGCAATTTTTCCTAATTCCCTATAGTTATGGCTCTGATACCAATCTGTCACACCCTAACCGATGGCGGAAACATCGGGATGAGACGAAGTGTGTATAGATTGCAAGAGACTTCATAACACTATGTGACAATATTTAATTAAATTCAAATTTCATTGCAAGTGCTAAATTGTCATGCAACATTTAAAATAGAAATAACAACATTGTTCAAATTTCAACATAACATCAAAAGATAAATAGATTAAAGGTGTGTATCTAGTCCACCCTAAACTCGTTTCATCATTCATCCATACTTCAATAATCAACCTGCAACATGTATTAAAATAGAGTTTCAATGCAAAAGCAATGGCGAGTATACAAGTTTGTTTACATAGCATAATAGAATAAAACTCAAATCCAACATGATTCATAACATGTGATTACTAGTATGCAATTTTGGCGTACAATATGATCAAACCCTAGAATACAACGCATAAAATAGCCTAATCCCAATAGCTTAGCGGGGTGGTAATGTTTAACTTAACAATACCCAATACAATAGCGAGCGGGGCGTTAATCCTATAGCGCTATAATTGTTAAGGTGGGCGAGCAAAGTTAATGAGCATATAACGTTCCAAATCGTTCACATAGCATACGAGAATAACAAGTAAGTCACATTAGTTTCATGCTTGATCAAGGATTGAGTATGTTTTAGTTTAAAAGTTGTTTGCATAATTATACATGTTGCATCCCAAAGTGTAAAGGGGAAAAAGGGATTGAGTATACTCACGGTGGTTGCAAGCTTTCCTACTTGAAATCCCGCGAGTGAGTTAATGGAACGGATTACTTTGGAGCACCTAGTCCTTCTACACGAGGAAACATAGGTGTGTGAGTTTGGCGTTCAACGGAAGATTATAAATTTGGAGTTTAACATAACATAAAGTATGATATTAAAAATAATCATCTTTAACATTATAACTCTTATATGACACTATGTAACCACTAGGGTTATATTGTATTTCATGGGTAGTACACCCATTAGAATCATACTTAGAGTTTTAGGTCTTAGATGATATCCTACTACTTTAACATATAAACACAAGTTCAATATTAAAGGTTCGAATGAGTATATATATATATATCTAGGTTACATATTATTTAGTCCAACAATTCATGTAGGAGGTAGAAGATTAGGATCTTCATTTAGGCACCTCGAGTTATCATGGAAGTCATGTATGGGGTAGGAAGAACAAGCTTCCATTTAGGAACCCCTTGAATGTTCACCACTTCACTTGATGTAAACACAACCAAGGAGGGTCAAGAACTATGATTAGTATAATAATATAAACATCCTAACTAAAGAGAAATCATCAAATCATGTGAGGATTGCATGTTTGGACAACCCAAGTTGTTCCATAATCACTCTACATCAAGAACTAAGCTTGAACATGACTTGTGGATTAAATACCCTAAACAAAACAGAAAATTATGAGGTTTAATCCTCGGATTTCAAGTGTCTCAACCTTGTTTTTAAGCTTAACCAACCATAAGAGAGGTTGTAAGCATTAGGACATAGGTGTGAGATGTGTTAGACACAAGTTGGATAAGTTTAAACAAGCTTTTGAAGAACTTAAAACCAAACAGAAAGTTTATGGACATTTTTAGGGCAATTCCAGGTCTGATTTCTCCAAGGAGAAACCAAGGAATCAAACCCCATGATTATCCAAGGAAGTAGGAAGAAGAATCAAGTGATTTCGTTAAGAAATGAGCAAGTTATACTCACTTTAGTGCAAGAGTATGAATCTGCCCGAATTCTGAATTTGCAAGTGATTTGAGAGTGAATTTGAGAGTTGTAGAGAGTTGTGAAAGTGTAAAAATGCTTGGAGAAGGTGTGTATTTATAGTGGAAGAGGTTAGGGATGATTGGAGGTGTTTAGAGGTGGATTAAAGGTGATTTGGGAGTGTTAGAACATTGGATTTCGTGCAAATTCGCGTCAAAACGCAGCTGAATGTGTTTTCTGCAGACCTGAGGTCCATGCGGGCCGCGTAAAGGTTCAGGGGACCTTGTCGCGGGCCGCCTCAGCTTAAAGTTCCGGATTCAAGTTTCATATATTACAAATCAGCCCCCAAAGTTGTTATTTTGATGTTTTTAGGTCATTTAGGGACTGTATTTGCCACAAAGCATAGTTTGAGATAGATCCAAGTATGAGGAGCATAAACCAAGTATAATTAAGCGTATGAGTATCAAAATCAAGTGTTGTTCACGTTCAAAACACGTTTTATGCATATGTTTAAATTAATTACAAGTTTAGCACATAGTTTCCAAGAATAACGATTAAACACCAATTGATTCACCAATTCGAACATACGAGCATATATAAAGTGTGTATAATATATTTGTAACAAAATACGAGTTTCAATAATGATCCAAGTCTCGGTCTTACAATGATTACAAAGAAGGAACGATTACAAGAATACAAAGTTTCCAAAAATAGAAATTCGAACAAAACTTTCTATAAATGGAAAGTACAAAAAGTCGGGCGTTACATTGATCCCTGCTACGATACAATGTCCGATCGATTGAAACCGATCCGATGGATGTTTAATTGCTGCCCGAATCCGGGCTATACTTTGTCATTCGTCGTGAGGGTTTTGATTTCGTGAGTTATCGTAAATGTTGTATTAAGTTACTGACCTAGTTTCGTGTTCATTGTTATTTAACTAGGTTACCAGGCTAAAATCAGTAGGCAAAACTCTGCCCATCTAAATTTGCAATGTGAGTCATTCTCTTTTTATCAAATGGTTTTCCCAAAACTCTATTTCTTTTCAAAGTTATAATTACAGGGATTAAGTCTTTGTAATCTTCAATTACTGCCGGTATGTGGGGTTTTGTATACATTACTTGATACCCATCACCATTGGACAACGAGTTAACCAATGGGTGATCTGACCATAGTCACTGATACGGTCGAGTGACAAATACCGATTTGGGGTAATTGGTTGATAGAAATAATTCAATCACCCTTAATACTGTATATTATAACAATGTGTCGTTTGGTACAAATTGAGTGACTCGCCAGTATTTCCCCGCTGATAAAATCTTTTTAAACATGTTTCAGGTAATTTACTGTGAACCAAGGAAAAAGTGCCACGTAGCACTACAGCTTGAAGAAGGTGGCTCAGTAAAATAAATAAACATGTTTTGTAAAATAAGGAATTTCCTCGTGAAATTCCTTTATTGTAAATAATGGGGTTTGTCCCAATTTGTGAAATAAAATAATTGGGCATTTTCAGTTTAAACGATCCTGTTAATATTTCCGCTGCCAAATTAAATATAAATACCACGGGTTTCTGTCCCGCGGATTCTGGACCGGATAAAACCGAGCCGGGGGCCGTGACAACATTAGAGTCGGTTCCCCGATTACAATAACGTTAACATAAATAATTTAATAAACTTAACGGCGTTAGAATTTTACCGAATCTCGTGTTGACTGAGTTTGACTGAACCGACCGAAACAAGGCTGAGATGTGTTGACTGCAGTTGACCAGTGTTTGACTGCTTGACCCGAACACGAATCTGAGACGAGACATAACCCGAACCCAAAACTGACCGGTCACCCCACCTGGAACTCAAACCTGAGACCCGAACCAAACCAAACCATGACTGAAACGGGACTTGAACCGGAGCCGTGAATCGAACCACCGAACCACCGTCGGTTGCCGGAACCAAACAAGATCTGAACCAAAACATAACCCGAATCTGAACCGACATAAACCAGGCTAGACCCATCAAAACACACCCAACCCGATCCCATAACAATCCAAAACCCGAACCATCTGGCCCGAACTTGAACCAACGTGGCTTCGATGGCTACTGCCGCCGTTGGAACACCACCACCGTCGTCTGTCCTCTGCCGCAAAACCGAGCCCCACCTCCGTCGCTCCTCTATCTCATTTACCGTCTCCGTCTCGCAGCCGTGTGCGGCGGCTCTCTCTCTCTCTCTGTGGTCCATAATTCGTGAGGGTGTGAGAAGGATTCGACGAATTGAGGGCTGGGTTGTGGGTATAAGATGAAGTGGGGGCTGGGGGGTGCTTGTCGGAGAAGAAGGGCATCAGATTGCTGGCCGAAGCCCGGCTCCGGTCGCCGGCGAAGTGTGGGAGAAGACAGAGGGGTGTGTGCGGCTGTATGTGTTTTGAGATAGGGTTTTCTCACAAGTTTATAATACATAGGGTTCTAATTAGTGGGTTTGGGCTTGGGCCCACAAGTTCAATCCCCGTGTTTAGTGGCCCGAATTCTCTTACGAACTCGTTCACAAAATCCGAACACTTCGTGACGTCGTGAAATGATATTTTAGTATTTAAAACTCCTAAAAATACGGTCGGTTGTCGTTTGATGCGCACGTTCGTCGGTTGCGTAAAATGCGTAAATAAATGCTTCAGTTTGTCGTTTCTTGTTCCGTTCTTCGAGTGAGATTCTAAAAATAGGGAAACGGCACGTATTTCCTAAAAATATGAATTTACGGAAATACGAGGTGTTACAACAACAACAACAAATGCATTATGTTTATTCATTGATATAGTTTTTCCATGTGCTGTGAACGTGTAACCGACAGCATCCTCTTCTGGAAGTACTTCACTCCAGTCATACCCTTCATCATCTTGGATCACAACACATGCTCTCGATTTCTCTTTCTCAGAATTATCTTCAATTTGTTTCAACCTTGGTGATTCCTCTCTGTTCCTGTGATAGATCGCTTTTTGATAGTAATCTTCTTTAAACGGATTAGCGATTTCTTCAACAGCAGAATTTCTGCATTCTCTTTTGAAATGACCCTTTTGCTTGCATTTGAAGCAGGTCACTTTTGATTTGTAGAAGCTAAGTTTTGTTGATGGTCCACAGATTGATTGTCTGCCAGTAATATCCATGAACCGCTAAGCTCTTCGAATGCAGCTTGCAAAACACTATCTCAGACCAATGAGTTCCATCTCTTCTGGATCGATCTGGTTGTAATCTTCCTTTGTCAGTTTGGAATTTCCAATTTTCCCAGCTACCAGATCTTCGTATGATTCCAGAATTGATCCCAGAAGGCTCATTTGCTGTTTAGCAGCGTTGATGTTCATTGCTGGAGAATTCTTTAGCTTTAAAGCGATGTTGCAGAGAATCTCATAAGGTTCTTCAGAGTTTGATGGTGTTGATGATGAATGATATCCTGGATTGTAGCTTGATGAGCTATTTTGTGAGTCTTTCATCTTTCAACACTGTATGCAGTCTTTGGCGATTCACTAACTGTCACCGAAGGTACACTGCCCTTGTAGTAAAGAATGACATTCTGTTGATGTGAAGAACTGCTCATCTTGTTTTGCTTTTGCAGCTCAAGCTCATGACTTTCTATCTTTTCTATCAAAACATCAAGAGTAATTGTATCAAACAACACATCGTTTTTCAAGATAAACACAAACGTTTGCCACTGATCCGCTCGTGGTAACGCTTCAATGATTTTGTCAATGATTTCTTCCCATGT
Source organism: Helianthus tuberosus (assembly GCA_030545235.1). Taxonomy (NCBI): domain Eukaryota; kingdom Viridiplantae; phylum Streptophyta; class Magnoliopsida; order Asterales; family Asteraceae; genus Helianthus; species Helianthus tuberosus. Next base: position 86,702,380 of record CM060443.1, read on the forward strand.
TTTTACAATTTCAAACCTATCAAGTTCAATTTTAAGGTGACAAAATCTTTCAATCATTTGTCGTACAGATTCACCTTTGAGACCATCAAACAAATCAAATTCTTTTTTAAGTAAAGCTATTTTATTCTTTTTGATTTGTTTACCCCCCTCAACTTTAACCTGTAATGCTTCCCATACTAATTTAGATGAACCGTCGTGATTAAGTAATGCGAAAATGTCATCTCTAATCGATTGTTGGATTAGAGCAATCATTCTTTGTTCATATGAAAAGTTCTTTTTGTCATCAATGGATAAGCTTTTGAGTGGAATTTCTTCGTTTTTATCATCGACTGGTCTACTGTATCCGAATTCCATGCAAAACCAGCTTTCGTGCGCATAAGCTTTGGCCTAGTTGATGAATCGTTCTTTCCACCATGTGTAATCTTCAATACTGTCGAGCTTTGGTGGTTTCGAATGTGTTCCGTAAAAATTATCATGGTTAATATTTTCAGTTATAGCTTTCGATATGCTTTTTGGTGTGACAGTCGATGTTCCGGAAGACTCGGACGTGAACGCCTTGTAAAACGTGTTGTAGAACTCTTCAGCCATGACGATTGATTCTTCGATTTTCTTTTCCGTGTAACGCACCTTGAATTTGCTTTTCGTTTATCACCTCGAATCACCTGCAAATGAACAAACAAACGATCAGTTTAAAATGAACAGTCAGTTGGATCGGATGGGTAACCGATTGGACGGGGTCAACGAAAGTCAATCAGATGACTTTGGATCGGTTGGCAATGGATCGGATGGTCCTTCGAACGAACCAGATCAACAGAAGTCAACTATTCACTTATTATTTCACCTCTGATCAGATGTCAATCCGTTCGGATTGCCGTCCGTTAAATGTCAAATAAATTACTTTAATTGAACTGTTGTATTTGGATCGAATGTAGATCCAATCGAAGTGGTCAACAATTTTCAAAGGTCAATAGCTGCAGTGGATTGGATGTAGATCCGATCGAAGTGCCGTTCGAGAGCTGACAACAAATTAATCACTTTAATGTTGTATTTGGATCGGATGTAGATCCGATCGAATTGCCTTCCGTTGATTGGACTTCAAAAAATAGTCACATGGGATGGTTGTTTCACTCGATAAGCATCAGACAAAAATAAATCAAATTCACATGCAATTACACATGTATGGCCGACACAATATTTTAAAGCATAATCCTATTGGGCCGCTAAATCACATGCGCTGATAGTATTGAACTGACACACTTTATTGGGCCACTCAAGTTTGACTCTTGAGAATTTCAAATGTGGCCGACAATCTTTTATTCACATGCAAACTGATGAGTGTAAACACATGTGCCGCCACTTCCAAAAACACTTAAACCAAATCTAATTGGACCGTGAAAGTGTATTGGGCCGATAACTTTGAATCTCAAACACCAAATATGATTAAAACCAAACTGACAATTCCGTTATCCATAGATCATCGGCTGTTTGTCTCTATATGTTACTTAATTTTGACCTTAAGATGTTTGAAAAACACTTAATTTTTATCAAACCAAACAAATCATTAATAGATCTGAGACAAAATGGCCGACAACTTCAGAGTTATTTTGAATGTGATTGGGCCGCCTATTATTGAACAATGTAATCAGAACAAGTTATTGGGCCGAGACACTTAAAGTCAATTGTTGTTATGAACTTGATTGGGCTGAGGAATTTTTGCATCAAAGATAATTGGATCGGATGTCGAACCGAACCGATCGGTTTGCCTTTCGTTACTTGGATCAGATGAGATTTATGGATCGGAAGGCAATACGTTCAGACGGCCTTCCGTCAAATGTCACACTTAGATACCCTCCAATCAAATGTCACTAATATTGATCGAAATGGCTTTGGATCGGATGGTCATCCGATTGGATGGCCATCCGATCGGTGAACATCAATATGAACAGCAACAATACTCATCATTTTCGGACCAGAAAAATCACGATTTCTCACAAACCGTTTGGAATTAGGATCTGAAAATTTGTAAGCTTGTAAAACAATGATTTTCGCACACATTATCCAAAAATCAGCCAGTTTTATCTGTAAAAACCCGTTAATTTTGCATTTTTCTGACAAAAACATGAAGAAAATGAGTAGAGTAAGAAATTTCACAGATCTGATGTGTTTTTGACTCTGAATCTGATGAATTCTTGTGCGATTTAGTGTGTTTGATCCGTGAAATAGAGCTCGTGCTCTGATACCACTTGTAGGATCGGTTTTTGACTCCCGAACGATTGCGAATGACACGTGTGACGTGCGGAATCCGTACACGTACGTGGACCGAACTCGAGAACGTACTACAATCTATGATTCTATTGAATGATATGAAATCGTACAATCACGTGAATCGCCTTTTGCACTTTCTCTCTCTAGCTCCAAGCTCTCCAAATGTGCAAAAGTTCTAAACTAGAGACATTACTCTCCTATTTATAGGCCAATGCTTATATGAGATTTCCCCTTATTTACAATATTTCCACCTTGCCTTTTCTCTAAATATTACAATATAAACTCTAGTTTTCTTTAGTTTCTTCCTACGGACTGGATTGACGGAGGCGATAGACATTACTGCACCAATAGATGAGAGAGAGATAGAAGGGACTGAGAGAGAGAAAAAGACCAGCAGGTCCAGCGGTCGGTGTCTCGGTCCGGCGTTCTTTGACATTATCCGATCAGTTTCACCGGTAAAATCCCGATTTTCTTCATCTCTTGTTTTCTGAAAAATTATGATGATGCTGTTGATGTGTTTTCCTGCGGTTTATGGCAGTGGAGGCTCACGGCAGCGGCACCGCCGTCTGTCGTGATGGCGGTGGTGGTTCGTGTTGTTCGGTCGACATGAAGCACGGGTCAAAGTATGGTTTGGGTTTCATTCGGGTCAGATTAGTTCGGTTCGGGTCGCGGTTGATTTCATGTTCGGGTTTCGGTTCAGCAAATTTGAGTTTTGGTTCAAAGCTTCGGGTCACAAGCGGTCTAAACGGTCAGATCTGGTGCGGTTCTCGGTTTGGGTTCGGATTCGGTCAACTCAGCGAGTCAACTCGGCCAAACCTGGTTAACTCAGCGAGTCAACTCGGTCAACTCAGCTAACACTTTCGGCGAACTGACACGAAAGATTTGGTAAAGTTTTAACGGCGCGAATTATTTCGTTATTTTTATAGATCTATTTATTTTCGTGGAAATGAGCTCTCGAATCGCACACATAAGTGAAACCATTATATACACTTGAAATTTACTTGGATTAGTTTATTGTCTTGTTCGTCTAACTCGATTTTACATATATATTATCGTATAAATTGTTGAATTTTGAAAAATAACGACAACTTGTGTTGTCGGGGGCGTACAAAAACAGAGGAGACTCTGTCCGTTTTTTCGAGAAAATCCGAAATCAAAACGCGTTTTATTATAACACGAAACCTATCAGATCCGAGAGACTTTTATAAAAACAAATACAAATATAAAGTTATTTTTTACGACACTTTGCAACTTAGAAAAAACGACGAATCGGAAATTATTTACGACAAAAATATAGTTATTATATTTATTCTAAACTTCAAAATTTCGACAACTATTTTATAAAAATAAATATAGATTGTATATTTATTTCGAACCTCAAATAACTTGGACTTATTCTATAAAGAAAAAATAAATATAGTTTATGTATTTATTTCGAATAACAAACAACACGACTTCGTTTATAAAAATAAATATAGTTATATATTTATTTCGGATATCAAACAACACGACAATTCTTTTATTAAAAAAAATATAGTTTATATATTTATTTTAATTATCAAACAATACGAATTTGTTTTATAAAAAAATAAATATAGTTTATATATTTATTTCAAATATCGTACAACACGAATACCTTTACAAAAATAAATGTAGTTATATACTTATTTTTCAAACACAACAACCCGACGATTCTTTTATAAAATAAATGTAACTTTTATATTTATTTCAAACGCCTAAACGACATCCCATATATCAATGTACGAGTCGCAAAATATTACTTTTATACGAATATTCTTACATATACATACGACTTCTTGGGACGACGAAGCGATCTTATCGCTATATTTATATATTTTTATATAAATATTTATATATTTTAATAATCTCTCGAGAACTAAGTCTTCCAAGACTTATTAATTACTGACAATAAACGAACTAAACAAGTATAACTTACTCGTTTTCATTAAGTTAATAACTTACCATCGAATCGTTCGGTCAACGATTCGGTAGAGCTCGGTGACACGTAGTTTAGTTACCGCATTTATTTAGAAAACTTATAAGATATTCCGTGTTAGGAATATTGTAGAATGCACGCTAGCGAGTCACGTCTAGGAAACGACATCATGGAGTCGTATTTAGCTAGCTTTGCACAAGAATATCAAGGGGAGTTCATAACCCCCACTTTTTACGGTTTTACATTTTCATAAATGTTTTCTGTGACACCTGGGTCACTGCGACCATCAAACAAATACCAAACCAATGAAATATTGTGTTTCATACTTGGGATTTGTACAAATATGTGAATCATTTGCACATATCAATTCTGGTTCGATTTCGGGCTCTAAATCGCTTTCTGGAAGGTTATACTCGCACTGATGCGTTAATATAACTAGTTTAATGCAACGAACACTCCAAAATAGTGAAATAGGCTTCACATACCTTAAATAACCTTTACATAACTTAGAAATAAGTTTTGAAGGCTGTGGTATGACAAAATCAAGTTAAATCGCTTACAGGGACTAAATTCGACAAACTGCGAAAGTATGCCGATTTGAACTGTAACAGACATTCCAGAACATGACCATGAGTTAAACATACCATAAATATCCTTTACATAGCTTAGAAATAGGCTTTGAGAGGTTCGGTGTGCTAAAATAAACTTTGGGACATTCAGGGACTAAAAGCGTCAAAAAAGTGCACAAGTTTGCACTTTCGCGCATAACTTACGTTCTGAATACATCCGAACATCCAAAAATTTATGTAAGCACTAAAATATTTTATTTTAGTGTTTGGCATGAGAAAAATTCATTCTATGCGCAATTTGGATTGTGTTTCGCGCTTATGCGCATTCCGTCGTAATTAAGCGAACATCGCGATTGTACGACCAAACGAACAGACATCCGGGATATTTTTGAGCATGTTTCATGTCCACAATGTTTAGGCATCATTTTAGGGCCTTGAAAATGGCTTAACGAGCCTTAAACATGTTGGAAATGGCCTTAATACACAACGGGGACTGAATTGGAAACTTTGGAAACTGGTTGCTGATCAGAATGACCTTAGCGTGACACCTAGCCCCCTTGGCGTTACGCGAGGCCCCTTCTGATCAATAAAAGCCATTTTAACAGCTGTTAATAGCTGCTTAGCACTCCCAACTCAATTCCACTTGTTGTTTCCTGATGTTGGGGGGCCAATGTGATGTACATGAGGTTACCAACAAGTGTAGGGATGTGATTAAATCACGGTTTACGAGAAATGATCCTAACGATGGTCCATTTCCTATAAATACCCATCAAGTTCACTTGCAAAACCCACTTGAAATCTAAGAATTCTCTAAGTTGGGGTGTCTTATCACTTCATACCTGAGAATACTTGGAAGTTCAATTTTGCGGGGACCCTTTGTAAGTGTTCTTTCATTCTTTTCATTCGTTTTAGCGTTAAAGTCAAACTTTGTTTGACTTTCTGCATTGACCAGTTTATGGTCAATGTGAAGTTCATTTGAACTTCATAACGTGAGCGTGATCACGATGGTTATAGTCCCTAGTGACTATACCTACTGATTACCACGTTATCTAGGCTCAGTGACGAGTCGTAGTTTCGGCCAAAATGCGCATTCTTGCGTATTTTGTAACCAAACTACTCTTAGGTATCAAAACCGTTTGTTTTGATACCAAAACCTGTTTTCTAAACTTAGTTAAGCATGTTTTAACATGCTTAGCTCGTCACTTTTAGTTTAGTGCTTATATAGGGTCGTAAGGTAAGCGATCTAAACAATCGCTTATACTTTCGAACCCGACCCGTTTGGTCGATCATTAGGATCTGACCAAACACATTAGGTGACCATAGTATATAGGGAATAACCTTCCGAGGTTATACCTTATGGTCACGGCGTTTAGTTAGTTGTATGATAGGTAGTTTATATGCCTTTGGTAAATGACCAAAATACCCTTTTTACACCAAAATTCATATTAAGCATATGTAACATAACTTTTGACATCTAAACTGACTTGGAAACAATATTAGACATGTTAAGGCATATTTTACTTATCATAGGACTAGTTAGGCATTCCGAACGCGTTTTACGCGAACGACGCGTTAAAGTAGCATAAGCTACCTAAACGGGTCGTAATGGGTCGTAAGCACTTAGCTTAGGTTTCATTTTAGTATGTAGGCTTTGTTAAACCATATTACATGACTCTCCATACTCGTTTGGTTTACGAACCCTCATTCTATCCGATCTTCCGATTTAGGTCCGGTATATTAACATAGTTACCTATATTAGGTGCCGTTTAATATCCGTGATCTCTAGCACTGTTTGGTTGTTACTCAAGGACTACTAAGAAATCTCAAGTAAGTACATAGACCCCTCTTTTACTGTTTTCCAAACATTTTGGGGTGAAACACATGTGCCTACTTGTTACTTTCATGCTTTCCTGTTTTCACATCATATACTTGCTATGTTCATTAGTACATTTATAGTACATGATTTCATTGTGTTTTTTGCTATGTATGCCCATTGTGTGCGTACTTAGTACATTGTTTTACATCACATTTTATGCTATGTATGCCCATTGTGTGCGTACTTAGTACATTGTTTTACATTACATTTTATGCTATATATGCTCATTGTGTGCATACTTAGTACATTGTTTTACATTACATTTTATGCTATGTATGCCCATTGTGTGCGTACTTAGTACATTGTTTTACATTACATTTTATGCTATGTATGCCCATTGTGTGCGTACTTAGTACATTGTTTTACATTACATTCTATGCTATGTATGTCCATTGTGTGCGTACTTAGTACATTTATTATTCATCACATGCTTACATTTTGGTATGACATTTGGTTTGTTTAAATGGGACAATGTACATTCATTAACATCGATCATGCCGCTCGGTAGTAGGTAGTGGTACCATAGGACTTGACAACTCCCATTCCTGAAATCCCGGGTTTGTTTGGATTCGAAGGAATGACCGAATCCGAATACATTTCTAGGTGGACCTTAGACTTTGTGCTAGGGTTTATTCTACTGTCGCAAGGCTTGGATGTATGAATTTTTACAATACCGTATAGATGTTTATGTCAGTATAGCATGCATTTATTCCAAAAAACATAACTTTGATTTAAACCATGTTTTACTTCAATACCTTGTTTTTGTGCATTTTACATATGGTTTAGTTGATATATTTCACTTACCATACATAAACATTTTGACATTTATATACACAATTCATGATTTACATTAGACATAGACATTAGACATGGCTTTCACACAAACATTTTGACATTTGATTATACATAAACATTTTACTTTGGTGGTTTGGTTTGAGTAAGTGATTTAAGTAACGAGGCATGTGTAACATGATACAAGCATGGTGGAAGCGCCGCTGGTACTTCCTATATATAAGTGCTTGTATGGTATTACATATCGTAGCGTTATTTGAATCATTTCAATTTAGACATATAACATTTTATACAAATAACATACTTTTCACAGTACATTGTTTTACAAACAACTTATCTAATAGAAACTCATTTTACTTGGTTATTTACTTAACCATGTATTATTCTTTTATACATATATATCATTTGGTTTATTTATCGCTTTTCAAATGATTTACAGGACAAAGCAAATTACAAGGTTCATGACTAAACATTTTCTTAAACATAAGTCATGAATCTTATTTTCACAAAACCTATGTATCTCACAGGCATTTTTATGCTGACGTACCTATTTTCACATGTGTTTCAGGATATGATGCATATGATTTATCAAGATACACTTAGGCGGACTTGGGCCTTAGTGACAATAAAAGATGCAAGACTAGTTATATTATGTTATATTTCCTTGATTGTCAAGACATTGTAACTCTTTTAATCAATAAAACAATATTTCAATTTCCATGTGTTATGAAACAATGATTCTTTACAACACTCCCCGACGTTTCCGACACGTTTTGATGTTTCACGTGGTCGGGGTGTGACAGAAAAGTTGGTATCAGAGCTCATGGTTATAGGGAATTAGGTTATTAGTAATGCTTTGACCCAGTCTGTAACCTTCCTAGGACCCTAACGCGAGTTTACTTGCGTTTAGACATAAAACAATACTGTCACCTATCCTTAAGTGACAACCTCAACAAGAACACAAATTTCAAAACCGCTTTGAAAACTAATCATCTGTTCTAGGATGATTGATTACTAGGTTTTGAACCCTCTGTTATAAGGTTTTGAACGCCTTTGAATTTTCAAAACCTCGTCAAAGTTTGGGTCTTATAATGTGAACACGTGCAATCTGGAAGAGTGGATGCCTGTACTCTGAGTTTTCTGTCTAAGGCTAGAGTGTTCGTACAAATCCACATAATCGGACCAGTCACTCTTACCTGGGAACTCTTGGGGTGAGTGTTCACTTATAGGCTAAAGCATGTCTTCGCGATACATTAATATGACCCGCTTACTTTGATTAGTCACCGTCTCATTTGTTTGCCTTAGGTAACAAACAAATGATCGCAATTTCTATGCGTTGTCATTTTGTTTTATTTACCGATAACACTTCATTTGTTTCCTCCTATATCTTTCTTTTCCTCCAGAATGTCTCTTCATCGCAACGATGCGCAGATATCCGAGCAGACTGCCAAATTTGCCCAGCGAATAGGCGAAGTAATCCTGAAGACTGTTGAATTAGGCATTGCCATGTCTCGTCTCAACAATGAAGCCACTCAAGAGCCACCAAAGGAAGCAGAAGTCAAGCCAGCACCACCAGCCATGAAACCAATCAAGGAATCAAAGACCATGGATGAACAGACTGGATCCCCTAGGAAGTCAAAGAAGCGAAAGGCTTCTCAGAACTTCACCGTAGTCGCTCACAATGGTCAAGCCATCCCCAACCAACCAGCTCAACCCCCTGCTAGGAAGCCATACAACAGAACTGCACCCTTGTGCAACCAATGTAGCCTTCATCATCACGCTAGTGTGAAGTGCCGCAAATGCCAAATTTGTGGACTTAAAGGTCATACAGCAAAGGTTTGCTCAACTGCGGCTGTACCAAATCAAGCAGGACCCATCCGGGTGGCAACACCACCTGCTAAGAAGCAATACAAGGGAACGGAACCAATATGCGACAAATGTAATGGGCATCACCAAGCTCACTTACAGTGTCGTCTGTGTGTATCATGTGGGCGAGTTGGTCACCTGGCAAGTGCTTATCGATATAACCCGAACCAAGATGGTCCAAATCAACCACAAGCCGACTCTGCTCGAGCTCGTTTCTCACCAGGGTCTTGCTACAACTGTGGCGAGATGGGCCATTTCCTAAGGGATTGCCCAAAGCTTGCTAATGCATATCCAACCCACGGATGAGCAGTTGGCTGACTAGAAGATATTGCTGTCTTATGCTTTTATTCTTCTGTTTTCTTGTAATGTGAAACAATCTGTTTTGTTTATAAATAAATCATTGATCACAAATTCTGATATACGAGTGTAGTTACATGTGTGTATGACTTTTCCGATGGTACCTACATCAAGGAACTGCATTCCTTACAAACTACTCTTGCGAATTTTCCCATTCTTGCGTTTGCTCATGATTCCCTTGGTAAATTCTAAGTACTCGTTTTATTCTAAGAAACGAAGTACAGGAAATAAAGTGACATTATGAGTAATCGTACTTCTGCACATCTGTGCCTTTGAATCCTTGGTTAGATAACTAAGGGTATTTTCAAATCTCATACCCATTACGTTCTGATTTCTTCAACATGCATAACATAAGTTTTCTAAACAACCTACATGATTTCAAAACATTCTATATATAGTTCGAAAACATTTTTAATATAGTGTATTTACTTAACATAACAAATGCACAAAGCTTTGTCTATGTTTTCAAAAACAACCCTCATGATTTCAAAATATTTCATATAGTTTGAAAACAATTTTAAGTAATATATCAAGTGCACGATTTCAAAAGCATCATTCATGTTTTCAAAGAAAACCTTATACATAATTTCGAAATTCATCTCTCATAATTTTAAAACATTTTTGTAAATATACTTACCTAATACACCTACTTTATGATTTCAAAAGTATTATATATAAGGTTTCAAAAACATTAAACACATTTTTTTTTAAAAAGAAACCCCATGCATAGTTTTCAAAAATATTTTTCCTCATACATTGACTTAACCTTCAAATTCTGCTTCATATGTCACCTTGGCATATCTAGCGTCTCAACTTCATAAGCATTTTTACTTCATGTTTTGACATAAACACATCCAGTGCAAGGTTTCAAGACATCTTCAACTTCTAAAATCCATATGGGATCTTTTTATCTTCACATTTAGACCCTTGTGGATGATTATCATTCAAATCAAAGTCCTTAATTGGATTCCTTATGTACCTAAATTCGAACATTTCGGTTCCTTATAATCGAAATCGAATTTTTCTTTTAAAAATCTTTATATCTTTATAGTTAGATTCTTAGAAATATTTAAAGCACCAATCAAAATCCACTGATTGGATACCTGGTGTGCTTTAAATACATGTGCTCTGTTAGCAAAACAAATTAACAAATTAAATATCTAGATAAACAATCTTTATGGTTATATGACTATGTGTTTATGCATCTTGTGTTTTCTTTTATGCATTTTGTGTTTTTGTATACTCTGGATATTCGTTATCCCAATCCTCCTAGAATCTTTCATATCTTTATATGAGGGATTCGTAGAGGATATTCAAAAAGGTACTACCTTAAATCCTTATTGGGCTTCTACATGATAGTTAAGACCCTTGGATTGTATAGTACCACTCCATGATTCATAAGAGACCCTTTTAGGGGTCTAGTAAAAAAGATTGATTCAAAAATCTGGTTAAGAATGACATGTGATGATATAAGCTGAAAAGACTCCTTGTTTGTCTATTAAAATCATTTATTGATTTAATAAAAGGGACCTTATGGTGGTCAAGTCACATTCATCACAGGGTTTATTCATTTGGTTTTTCCTCTACACATTATAAAAAAAGACTGAGTGAACTATGCAAGGAATTGTGTAATTATGGAGGCGTACATAATTATGAAATTTGGTGCACAGAAACCCAGTAAGATTTGTTATGTGTAAGAACCGATAGTGACAACAATAACAAAATGAGAACGATGTAATAGAGGTACGGTGGACGCACCAATAACACTTTATATACTTGTATATAAGTGTCCCTCTCACATTGCAAGAATGATGTTATTTAAAGTTACTAGAAGTTCAAGAACTCCAACCAGTGTTGTTTGGTCTTTTCAACTTCATGTTTCAAGCTCTCACAAGTTTCCTCTAAATAAATTTCGGGACGAAATTTCCTAAAGTAGGGGAGACTGTGACACCTGGGTCACTGCGACCATCAAACAAATACCAAACCAATGAAATATTGTGTTTCATACTTGGGATTTGTACAAATATGTGTATCATTTGCACATATCAATTCTGGTTCGATTTCGGGCTCTAAATCACTTTCTGGAAGGTTATACGCGCACTGATGCGTTAATATAACCAGTTTAATGCAACGAACACTCCGGAATAGTGAAATAGGATTCACATACCTTAAATAACCTTTACATAACTTAGAAATAAGTTTTGAAGGCTGTGGTAAGACAAAATCAAGTTAAATCGCTTACAGGGACTAAATTCGACAAACTGCGAAAGTATGCCGATTTGAACTGTAACAGACATTCCGGAACATGACCATGAGTTAAACATACCATAAATATCCTTTAAATAGCTTAGAAATAGGCTTTGAGAGGTTCGGTGTGCTAAAATAAACTTTGGGACATTCAGGGACTAAAAGCGTCAAAAAAGTGCACAAGTTTGCACTTTCGCGCATAACTTACGTTCTGAATACATCCGAACATCCAAAAATTTATGTAAGAACTAAAATATTTTATTTTAGTGTTTGGCATGAGAAAAATCCATTCGTCGCGCAATTTGGATCATTTTTCGCGCTTATGCGCATTCCGTCGTAATTAAGCGAACATCGCGATTGTACGACCAAACGAACCGACATCCGGGATATTTTTGAGCATGTTTCATGTCCACAATGTTTAGGCATCATTTTAGGGCCTTGAAAATGGCTTAACGAGCCTTAAACATGTTGGAAATGGCCTTAATACACAACGGGGACTGAATTGGAAACTTTGGAAACTGGTTGCTGATCAGAATGACCTTAGCGTGACACCTAGCCCCCTTGGCGTTACGCGAGGCCCCTTCTGATCAGTAAAAGCCATTTTAACAGCTGTTAACAGCTGCTTAGCACTCCCAACTCAATTCCACTTGTTGTTTCCTGATGTTGGGGGGCCAATGTGATGTACATGAGGTTACCAACAAGTGTAGGGATGTGATTAAATCACGGTTTACGAGAAATGATCCTAACGATGGTCCATTTCCTATAAATACCCATCAAGTTCACTTGCAAAACCCACTTGAAATCTAAGAATTCTCTAAGTTGGGGTGTCTTATCACTTCATACCTGAGAATACTTGGAAGTTCAATCTTGCGGGGACCCTTTGTAAGTGTTCTTTCATTCTTTTCATTCGTTTTAGCGTTAAAGTCCAACTTCGTTTGACTTTCTGCGTTGACCAGTTTATGGTCAATGCGAAGTTCATTTGAACTTCATAACGTGAGCGTGATCACGATGGTTATAGTCCCTAGTGACTATACCAACTGATTACCACGTTATCTAGGCTCAGTGACGAGTCGTAGTTTTGGCCAAAATGCGCATTCTTGCGTATTTTGTAACCAAACAACTCTTAGGTATCAAAACCATTTGTTTTGATACCAAAACCTGTTTTCTAAACTTAGTTAAGCATGTTAAAACATGCTTAGCTCGTCACTTTTAGTTTAGTGCTTATATAGGGTCGTAACATGATACAAGCATGGTGGATACGCCGCTGGTACTTCCTATATATAAGTGCTTGTATGGTATTACATATCGTAGCGTTATTTGAATCATTTCAATTTAGACATATAACATTTTATACAAATAACATGCTTTTCACAGTACATTGTTTTACAAACAACTTATCTAATAGAAACTCATTTTACTTGGTTATTTACTTAACCATGTATTATTCTTTTATACATATATATCATTTGGTTTATTTATCGCTTTTCAAATGATTTACAGTACAAAGCAAATTACAAGGTTCATGACTAAACATTTTCTTAAACATAAGTCATGAATCTTATTTTCACAAAACCTATGTATCTCACAGGCATTTTTATGCTGATGTACCTATTTTCACATGTGTTTCAGGATATGATGCATAGGATTTATCAAGATACACTTAGGCGGACTTGGGCCTTAGTGACAATAAAAGATGCAAGACTAGTTATATTATGTTATATTTCCTTGATTGTCAAGACATTGTAACTCTTTTAATCAATAAAACAATATTTCAATTTCCATGTGTTATGAAACAATGATTCTGTTACAACACTCCCCGACGTTTCCGACACGTTTTGATGTTTCACGTGGTCGGGGTGTGAAATTTTCGGGGGTGGAAAGACATGCAAGTTTTGCAAAAGTAAACAATTTTTCGATAAACAAAAACTCATTTCTATACCATGTTACGAATGGATTTCAAGGAACTCAAATGGTTTACGAAGGATTTATACTGATATACCGGTTTTACAAAATAAATGCGTATTCTCGAAACGTGCATGGTTTTCATGAGTAGGGACGGGATCGTCCTAGTTACAATAACGGTACTGGGTTGGTCTGCGTACGTAAAACGAGGCAACCCAATGAGTTCATGTCCCCCTTTTCTTTTAACTGTTTTCAGTTTTATAACTTCGGGGGTGAAATACATGTTACAAATATTTCAATGATTATAAATGGTATGGTTAGCTAAGGAATGAACTGTTAGATCATGTGAATGGGTAGGTGTTAACTTAAGACCATTAATCCTTGTATAAGGACCCAGGGGCATGAGTGATAGATCTATTTGGGTGTTGCGAGCCCACCCATGGGTCCGCGAGTTGGCCACATGTGGTGACTATGTCGTTCCAGTTGGGTGGCTCGGTACGAAATACGCAAAGGTTTGAGCCTTCCTGCACCATTGCACACATATTAATGTCTTAGCTGCACATTAATTGATCTGTTCATGGACTCTTACATACCGGTTACCAAAGAAATACTTACAAATGTTTACAAGATTATTGGAGCTCACAGTTTACATATAACATGCCTAGAAAAATGATTTTACTATACCTTCACAACAACTTTTAAAAACCGGTTATTCAAAGGATTTATTTCAAATCTTTTACAAACAAACTATGAACTCGCTCAACTTTATGTTGATTTTTTTTCGCATGTTCTTTCTCAGGTTACTTTTTTTCAAATCGGGGCGCGGTTGGAATAGGAGAACCATGTGGAGTCGAGTACTTAGTGGGCGTTCATTTTCTAGAAGTCTTAGCTTATTTGCTTCCGCTGTGCAATGAAGATGCCAGTCCAGTCACGCCAGCTCTGATATTTCGGGGTGTGACAGATTGGTATCAGAGCTATAGGTTACAGCGAATTAGGTTTCTGTAGAGATACCTAGGCTCTAACCTCACTTTCCTCTGGTGACTTAGATTATTAAGACTCTAAATACGTACAGAATGCCTAAGACTCGAATATGGTCTCCAACCGTTGCCGAAAACAATGAGTCAAAACCTTGTTTTAAACAAACGTTAATTTATGTTTTACACACGGTACACAAACAGTCGCATACTGTAAACAAAACTCTGAGAGTTTAGGAAACATGCATTTAAGACCTTCTGAAACTTATGTCGAAGTTCATTAAAGGTCATCATGTAGGAACCATGTCTACTAACTCGGGTAAACGCCATTAATATGCCGTCTATGCTATTTTAGTTAATCGAGCAGGTAACCTACCCAAAACGAAGCACGTGTGTGCAAGATTTCACGAAAAGCAGTCTATACATCAACAAAGGTTGAAGTACGTCACATACAAATTTCAAGGTGAGGTCTTTGAGAAGACACGATGGAGCATTTCGGCGACAATACTAATCTTGTCAGCAGGAGAACTATCGATCAGGAAGTAGAGGTTTGGCACGCGGTCCTGCAACGACACGAATCACGCTAAGGAGAATACGCATGTCTTCGCATTCCCCCTACCGCCTTAACGATGAATACGCTATGTTCGACATTCCATGGTAATGTCACCTAACAACTAGTCATCACATGAAACCCCAGGTAAAGTCCTTAAATTTCTTTTATTCAAATTTCGACTTTTGCATCTAGTGAGTAGATTTTTACATCTCTACTCCTCCTAATGGTCATTGCACCACGATAATTTCTTTGATTATAGCGAACACTCGTTTGCTTCATTTATTGAAAAATTCATATGTTACACATGCATCGTTTGTTACGCATGTCGTTTCACTCGGAATGATCGTTTTCATCAAAATTTCAATTATTATTTCGCTATATCGAATTATTGCTTCGTGATATTGATGATCTACATTCTTGTAAATGTTGACTCCTTGCTATCGAGTCAACGGATTTCTTGAAACTTCTTTTCCCTTTCAAGTTACATACATGGTTTATCTTTGTAACCATGCCGAAATTTCCATGTCGATACATATATTTATTCTCGGATTGCGCTGAAACCAAGTTCGATTGTTTGAACTTGTCCATTACACATATTCAATTCAAGACACCATATGATGTATTGAAAACATCATATTCAAATTCGTATTAACAAGCGTTTCATCTCTTCCGAGTCGTAGTAGACTTGTTTGGTCTACGACTCCATTTAGTCGTTTGTTGATTTCAACACCTTGTGGTGGTGTCTCACTAATTTGAAGCTTGCTCTAATCACGTTTACGTATCTCATGCACGGATTTAATTATTTATTTATTGATTTGTTTTAAATCCGCTTTAATTTATCATATTAAAGCAGTCTTAACATAATCATGTGTTAAGACGATGGTACACAAATTCATTTTATATTCCGGTGTACCTACTAACGTTTCTTTCATTATCGATCGAATGTTTTGCGAAACTCATTGCTTCTACATCTTCGATCGAAAACATTATTTCTTTGATGTTCCGTCTTCAATTGAAAATCTTTCGATGTTTGTTTGGAACAATCGTTCAGATTTACTTCGTTGAACTTTCAGTTGAATTAAAACACGGTGAATTTGTTTGATCACCGCTATTATTGAATTATTTAAATCACTACAACACCTTGTAGTGTCGGTATAAACTTGTAGCTTGGGCTAATCATGATCGAGCATTTCATGCAAAACACAGGTGATACTTGTTCGATCACCGCTATATTGAAATTGTTTCATTCTCTACGACACCTTGTGGCATCAGGAATAACTTGCAGCTTGTGCTGATCACCATCGAGCGTTTTATGCACCTATTACATTTGAGTTTGTTGATTCTAAGTTCATCTAGTGGATGTTATTGCTTCTAGAACTCATTTACATATTGTGAACGTTCATATGGAATTCGATTGGTCGAAGTTCCTGTTCTTTGTTGGACTCCTGTTAACTTAGTCACACTACTGACTGTATCTATACGTCTCGTTTCCCTTGACAACAGATTTTAAAATACATTCCTTTTAACCGCTGGGTTCTTATCGTTGTAATATGTCCTTGAATTCACATCATTCGAATAAGTCTTGATTCGATTTCATGATCATTCACTTGGTATTATTCATATTTACCTGCGCTTAATATAACTCTAAGGAGTTAACATAGTCTAAATTTCGAGGATGAAATTTTATTAACATGGGGATAATGTGACAACCGGTAATTTACGGCTTCTAATCACGCGCTAAACGAGAATTAGGACGATAATAAATAGTGTTTAAGATGTAGAATAAACTTAATTAGGCCCTTAGTAGGCTTAGGAACGCTTATTCGACTTTACAGTACGCGAACGATGGTTTACGAAAAAACCTGCTAAAAGTTAAACAACAACGAATTGAAACCGAACAAAATACTGACAATGCCGACAAACACGAATTTTATACGAATATTTTATATTTATAAATTTAGTTTTGCGAATTTATTGTGTTTCCGTACGTCACAAAGCGCGAACGCGAACGAAAAACGCGACTGCAGGAACGCACCGGCAACGAAACGGAAGCATCAGAAGTGCGTATTAACTTAAAAACTGGAATAATATGATATGATTAGCTTCATTTTTTAAATTTTACTATCCGTAATTGAAAACTGATCAAAAAACGGGTTAAGAACGACGACCGAGTCAATTTTATGTGTTTTAACGCAATCGACAAAAATACGCGTGTAATAATGATAAATGACACCATTTTATTGTTACGGCTCGAAAATTTTGTTTTTACGACGATCCATTAAACTCGGGTTCGAGAAACAGGCTTCGGAATGGTTTTGGGCCGCTCAAAACACGCTAATGGGCCCTGGGCCCAACCCACGACTAAAAACCCAAGTATATAAGGGAAACCTTAACTTTATTTATCATTTGAAGACCCTAATCAGCATACACGCCCCTAACTAGCAGACCCCTTTCTCTCTCTCCCGTGTTTTGACCGGAGATCGGAGCTCCGGCGCCCAGTTTTTCTCCAGCGAAACGCACACCTCAACCACTCTCCTCCTTCCCTCATCACCCCCTGCCCATTGTTTCTTTTGGCCGGAGACCGGAACACCACCGTCGTCGATGCCGGCGGTGACCGGTGAGTCTGCCGGTCAGCTCGATTCCGGCGGCTCCCCTCATCCGATAACCACTCGGGAAACCCCATCACTCCGGCTCGGTTCTCAGGCGACACCCCCCCCCCCTCTTTAGCTTCATCAAAATTAGACCACCACCACCACTGTCGGGTGGTGGTGAGCGACGGATAGACCAGGAGAGATGAGAGAGAGACAGAAGGGACAGAGAGAGAGAAAAAGAACAGCAGGTCCAGTGGTCGGCGTCTCGGTCCGGCGGTCGGCATCTCGGTCCGGCGGTCTTTGACATTATCTGACGAGTTTTACCGGTAAAATCCCGTTTTTCTTCATCTCTTGTTTTCTGAACAATTATGATGATGCTGTCGATGTGTTTTCCGGCGGTTTACGGCAGTGGATGCTCACGTCAGCGGCACCGTCGTCTGTCGTGATGGCGGTGGTGGTTCATGTTGTTCGGTTGACATCAAGCACGGGTCAAAGTATGGTTTGGGTTTTATTCGGGTCAGATTAGTTCGGTTCAGGTCGCGATTGATTTCATGTTTGGGTTTCGGTTCAGCAAATTTGAGTTTTGGTTCAAAGCTTCGGGTCACAAGCGGTCTAAACGGCCAGATCTGGTGCGGTTCTCGGTTTGGGTTCGGACTCGGTCAACTCAGCGAGTCAACTCGGTCAAAACTGGTCAACTCAGCGAGTCAACGCGGTCAACTCAGCGAGTCGACGCGGTCAACTCAGTTGACCCGGTCAACTCAGTTGACCCGGTCAACTTAGCTAACACTTTCGGCGAACTGAAACGAAAGATTTGGTAAAGTTTTAACGGCGCGAATTATTTCATTAATTTTATAGATCTGTTTATTTTCGTGGAAACGAGCTCTCGAATCGCACACATAAGTGAAACCATTATATACACATGAAATTTACTTGGATTGGTTTATTGTCTTGTTCGTCTAACTCGATTTTACATATATATTGTCGTATAAATTATTAAATTTTGAAAAATAACGACAACTTGTGTTGTCGGGGGCGTCCAAAAACAGAGGAGACTATGTCCGTTTTTCAAGATAATCCAAAATCAAAACGCGTTTTATTATAACACGAAACCTATCGGATCCGAGCGACTTTTATAAAAACAAATACAAATATAAAGTTATTTTCGACGAACTGTGCAACTTACAAAAAACGACGAATCGGAAATTATTTACGACAATAAATAAAGTTATTATATTTATTCTAAACTTCGAAATTTCGACAACTATTTTATAAAAATAAATATAGATTGTATATTTATTTCGAACCTCAAATAACTTGGACTTATTCTATAAAAATAAATAAATATAGTTTATGTATTTATTTCGAATAACAAACAACACGACTTCGTTTATAAAAATAAATATAGTTATATATTTATTTCGGATATCAAACAACACGACAATTCTTTTATTAAAATAAATATAGTTTATATATCTATTTCAATTATCAAACAATACGAATTCGTTTTATAAAAAAATAATTATAGTTTATATATTTATTTCAAATATCGTACAACACGAATACTCTTACAAAAATAAATGTAGTTATATATTTATTTTTCAAACACAACAACCCAACGATTCTTTTATAAAATAAATGTAACTTTTATATTTATTTCAATCGCCTAAATGACATCCTATATATCAATGTACGAGTCGCAAAATATAACTTTTATACGAATATTCTTACATATACATACGACTTCTTAGGACGACGAAACGATCTTATCGCTATATTTATATATTTATATATTTTAATAATCTCTCGAGAACTAAGTCTTTCAAGACTTATTAATTACTGACAATAAACGAACTAAACAAGTATAACTTACTGGTTTTCATTAAGTTAATAACTTACCGTCGAATCGTTCGGTCAACGATTCAGTAGAGCTCGGTGGCACATAGTTTAGTTACCGCATTTATTTAGAAAACTTATAAGATATTCCGTGTTAGGAATATTGTAGAATGCATGCTAGCGAGTCACGTCATGGAAACGACATCACGGAGTCGTATTTAGCTAGTTTTGCACAAGAATATCAAGGTGAGTTCATAACCCCCACTTTTTACGGTTTTACATTTTCATAAATGTTTTCGGGGGTAGAAAGACATGCAAGTTTTGAAAAAGTAAACAATTTTTCGATAAACGAAAACTCATTTCTATACCATGTTACGAATGGATTTCAAGGAACTCAAATGGTTTACGAAGGATTTATACTGATATACCAGTTTTACAAAACAAATGCGTATTCTTGAAACATGCATGATTTTCATGAGTAGGGACGGGATCGTCCTAGTTACAATAATGGGACTGGGTTGGTCTGTGTAAGGACCTGCCAAAAATGCCCCACAACACTCCGTAAGTGAAAACCCGGACCCCTAAAACCCTAATCCTCATGAAAAACCAAGAATTTCAAAATTTAAGGGTCTCTCGCGGGCCGCGTAAGACTTAAGGGAAGCTTACGCGGGCCGCGACAGCTAGGTGGTTTGACCGGATAAACTTTGCGCCACGTGGCGGACCTACGCGTGACACGCTAGCCCTAATCGTAGCCTAGGTGGCCCTCGCGGGCCGCATAAGATGTTGTGAGGGTTTACGCGGGCCGCGTAAAACCCAAATTTTTGCTATAAATGGGGCAGTGCATGTCCTGTTCATCTGTGTTCGTAAAACTTTCTCAAAGAAAAAGTATACTGCTCAAATTCGAAATTTTAAGTAGGGAAACGCTGCTACGAGTACAGGGTATTAACTCGATCACTGCTACGATACAATGTCCGATCGATTGAAACCGATCCGATGGATGTTTAAGTGCTGCCCGAATTCGGGTTATACTTTGTCATTCG
Source organism: Helianthus tuberosus (assembly GCA_030545235.1). Classification (NCBI taxonomy): domain Eukaryota; kingdom Viridiplantae; phylum Streptophyta; class Magnoliopsida; order Asterales; family Asteraceae; genus Helianthus; species Helianthus tuberosus. The sequence goes on from CM060443.1 coordinate 86,723,202, forward strand.
TCGTGAGGGTTTTGATTTCGTGAGTTTATCGTAAATGTTGTATTAAGTTACTGACCTAGTTTCGTGTGCATTGTTATTTAACTAGGTTACGAGGCTTAAATCAGTAGGCAAGATTCTGTCCAACTAAACCCGCAAAGTGAGTCATTCTCTTTTCATCAAAAGTGTTTTAAAATACCTAAATGTTTTCCAGTTATATTTTTCAGGGGGTAAGTCTTTGTTATCTTAAATTACTGGCAGTAAGTGGGGTATTGTGCACATTACTATTATTCTCTCTCGTTTGGGTGGACGAACCTAAACAGAGATAATCATCATTATTGGGTGAAAGGACCCAATAGTGGTATGACCATCGTCACCAGGGGGTGTCACTGGACCAGATAATTATAAGATAGTAGCAATTGTAATCGCTCTTAGTCCTGTAATTTATAACAATGTGTCGTTTTGTGCAAAATGAATGACTCGCCAGTATTTCCCCGCTGATAAAATCTTTTTAAACATGTTTCAGGTGATTTACTGTGAACCAAGGAAAAAGTGCCGCGTAGCACTACAGCTTGAAGAAGGTGGCTCAGTAAATAAAACAAATAAACATGTTTTGTAAAAACAGGGAATTTTCTCGTGAAATTCCTTTATTGTAAAGTACGGGGTTTGCCCCAAATTGTGAAATAAAATAATTGGGCATTTTCAGTTTTCACGATCCTGTTAAAATTTCCGCTGCCAAATTAAACATCAATACCACGGGTTTTCTGTCCCGCAGCTCCTGAACCGGGTAAAACCGGGACGGGGGCCGTGACAGAAAAAGGTGGTATCAGAGCCACTGATTTAAGCTAATTAAGTATTTAGAATATACTTAATTTTTTCAGATTCCCATTCTGTGATTCTAAGAAAATTTAATTTGCAATAAATAACATTCTAACTAGCATTTTTGTATTTTCTTTATATATTAATAGCATGAATGAGTTGTCTGAAGCTCTTCAGAACCTCACTATCTATTCTGCTGACATGGAAATTCCCGGGGGCTTTTCCGGTTATCAGGCCGACACTGAAGAACCTATGGAATTCCAGGCCCAGCCGCAGGAGAAACCAAAACCGAAAAAGAGGAGGAGAATCCTGGACTGGAAACGTGGACGTAGGAAGAAGCCAGCTGCCCAGAAGGTTAAAAAGACCGAGGACCCCAAAGGGAAAGGAAAGGAGATCGGGGAAAGTTCTGGACAAGCCCGGGAAATGCCACCATGGGAGGAGCTTGATCGCAAACTGGCAAATTGTGACCTCATCGGACTTGCCGATGAAAACCTCTTCAATTACCCCGTTGAATCACAACTTCCAGTTAATTTGGAACCTGCTATCCCAGATCCTATTGTTAACCACCAACTTCTAGCCAGAGAATTGGAGGAATGGTGGACGAGTGACTGGCAGTTTCAGAATTTCATGAATAACCCCAACGTCTATTTTCCCCAGTTTGACCCGGAGCCTGCACCAAACCCACCTATGAGCACGGAAAACTTAGCTGAACTCCGCCATTATGGCGAGGAACTAGTGGACGCAGGAAATAGGATTTGAGATGTGGGGGAGAAGATCTCATGGAAATACGATGAGAGGAAGCGTCGTTTCTGAAAGGCCGGTTATCTGTGGTTGTGTGTTTAATAATAATAAAATAAAAATATAATCATGTAAAATAACTCAAATAAAACTTTTGTAATATAACTGCTGTGTATCGATGCATACTAATATATATAAAAATATGAAAGTTGCAAAGTCGACAATTTTGGCTATACGTGTTGACATGATTATGTGCGATTGCTTTATTGTATTTGGTTGTTATTTATGTTGTGATAATAAATTTCATATATTGTTAATTATTCAGATGGAAAATGCGGAAAACCAACCGGTCAATGAAGTTAATCAATCTGAATAAAACAATGAAGATCACTTCCTTAATAGGCAAGACATAGAAAATATCGTTGCTCAGGGAATAGCTAATGCTATCCCCGTAATCGTTGCTGCTGTTAAGAACCCCGTTGAACCTTCACAAGCCAACCACAACAAACGTACTCGCAACGACAATTTCAGTAACAGTGTAAATGGAGGCGGAAATAATAATGATGTGGTTCAAGCCCCATTTCTTAAGAAAATGAAAGCTGCAACACCTGGTTGCACTTACAAGGAATTTCTTGCCTGTAAACCGATCGAATTTGCAGGCAACGAAGGAGCAACTGCTGCACTACGTTGGTTAGAGAAAACCGAAGCAGTAATTAAAATAAGTAAATGTGCCGTAGAAGACAAGGTTATGTATGTATCCCACCACTTCAAGGAGGGAGCGTTAGAATGGTGGAACACGGTACTACAAGCCAAGGGAAGTGATGTGGCTTATGCCATAAATTGGGAAGAATTTAAGAGATTGGTGGAAAGAAAATTCTGTCCCGAATATGAAAAGCAACAAATGACAAATAAGTTCCTAAACCACCGAATGGTGGATGTTGACTGTCGAGGGTATATTTCGACATTCTTTGAATATGCTAGAGTTGTACCAACCCTGGCTTCGCCAGAACTTGTACTTATTTCTCGCTATATTTGGGGTTTGATTAGCGAGATTCGTGATATCGTCAAAGCTGCGAGACCCCGCACAATTGGCGATGCGGTGGAATTAGCCAACACCTTGACTGACGGGCTGGTACATACGCGAGAAGAAAACAGGAAGAAGGAATTGGCTCAGAAAATTACCCAAGGATTCCATGGGGGTAATACTAGTAGCAACTTCAAGAAAAGAGGAACTGGGAAATCCTCCACCCCACCATTTTGCAATACCTGCAAAAGAAAGCATTTTGGGAAATGCAGAGGGTATTGCAATTTCTATAATAGACCGGGGCACCCAGAAAAAGAATGCAGGAGGAAGAAATCAACGATTTGCTACAACTGCGGCGAAATAGGGCACTTCAGGCCAGACTGCCCGAAATTAGTCAAGCCAGCCAATAACAAGGCCAAACCTGCTGAAGGAACTAATAAGAAGAACATAAGAGCCTTTCAGCTGACAACCCAGGAAGCAGATCTGATTCCGAACGTGATAGCTGGTACGTTCATAGTTCATGACGTTTACGCAAAAGTATTATTTGACTCTGGTGCAAACCAAAGTTTCATAAATACTTCATTCTGCCAAGCTCTTAATCTCCCTTTCACCAAACTTAGGCAGATTTATACGATAGAAACATCAGATGGTAATTCTGTTAACATAGATAAGGTTCTTCAAGAAGGAAAGATAGAACTTTCAGGCCACAAATTTTCTGCAACCCTGCTACCTATGAATTTAGCTGGATTCGATGTCATACTAGGAATGGATTGGTTAGTAGCCAACCATGCTCGAATCCTCTGTGATAAAAATTCCATATAAATTCAGACACCCGCAGGGGAAGTAATTATGATTACAGGAGATAAGCCGCGTAAACCAATGAAGTTTATTTCAGTAATGAAAGTTGCTAGTTATGAACGAAAGCAAGGAATAGTGTACATGATTTCAGTAATCATTAACACTAGAGGTAAGGAACTTAAGGAAATTCCTGTAGTATCAGAGTACCCGGAGGTATTCCCAGAAGAGTTACAAGGATTACCACCAGATAGGGAAGTAGACTTTAGAATTCATTTAATTCCTGGAACTACACCAATAGCCAAGGCACCCTATCAATTAGCACCCACTGAAATGTTAGAACTAAAAAAGCAGTTAGATGAATTGCTAAGTAAAGGATTCATACAATCTAGTTCATCCCCTTGGGGAGCACCAGTATTGTTTGTAAAGAAGAAAGATGGTTCAATGCGAATGTGTATCGATTATAGGGAATTGAATAATGTTACAATAAAGAATCGATACCCATTACCTAGAATTGATGACCTTTTCGACCAACTTCAGGGGGCTAAATATTTTTCTAAGATAGACTTACGCTCCGGATACCATCAGCTGAAGGTGCAAGAAGAAGACATACCTAAAACCGCTCTCAGAACTAGGTATGGTCACTACGAGTTTACAGTCATGCCATTTGGACTCACAAATGCTCCTGCAGCATTTATGGATATGATGAATAGGATCTGTAAACCGTATTTGGATAAATTTGTAATAGTCTTTATCGACGATATACTCATTTATTCCAAAAGCCAGGACGAGCATTGTGAGCACCTGTTACACCCTGACTTTTGCGGAAGTGTATGATGTGTGACTGGTTTAATATCATTGCATTCAATCATAATAAACAACTACATGATCAAAACGATGTTCATCCATTCATGAAATTTGAGTATTACAAACACTGGTTATTTAAGTTTTAAAACACAACCTTCGACTAGGTTACAAACCAACAAAAGTGGATGACATCTAAACTTGAAGTCTACTTCTAGTTACAACAACCGCGCCCAAGATCCAACCTGTCACCTGAAATACATGTAATTTTGGAGAACATCAACAAAAGTTGAGCGAGTTCATGCGTTCTGTTTGAGTACTTGTAAACTTTTGAGAGACTCCTTTGAAAACAGGTATGAAAAGCGTGTATGAACATATCAAATAACTGTTTTACAAGGACATTAAGGCATGTGAGGACATAGGGGGCACTCGAAATGAGTAGGCATATACGCTTGTCGATTTTCCCTCGACTATGTCGATTTCCCTCGACTATGTCGAATTTCCCTTGACTATGTCAATTTCCCTTGACTATGTCAATTTCCCTTGACTGGGACACCGAAGCACTCAAGTGGTCACAAGTACCATGAGTGGGGCTCGGCCGTACCCGTTAGATCTAACCTTCATCCCTAATTAAGTATTAATGGCATTTCAATATTAAGTCTATGCTCACATGATCTAGTATTTCTTAGGCAATTCATACCGTTTAAGCATTCGTAACATGTATTCCACCCCCGAGAGTTATAAAACCAAAAAACAGTTAAGAGAAAAAGGGGGGAGCATGAACTCACTGTTTTTGCGTCTTCGGTACTCGTAACTCAAAGCTCGTCAGCAAACACGACTACCTACATTGTACTATGGTCTATTAGACGAATGGGCCGTGCCTTGCCTTAGTATTTACGTTTTTGAGTTACGTTTCTTTTATGTCTCCAATATTATTCCAAGTTATAATTCCTTGTTAAAATAGTAATTATTTTAACTTTAAATTATATTTGATTTTGGAATAATAGTTAAACAATATTTTCGTGACAATACTTCTCAAGTATTTATTTTCGTATTACCTTCCCAAGGATGGGAGTATTTCATACATGTATTTTCGTATTCTTGTATTTGTAGTCCCAAAATAATATATTTTCAAATCCCACTTTTAGAAAATATATATAACTTATTTTGTCCGAAAATAATGTATTTCAAGAAAATATATATTTTTCCCAAAAATCATATATCTTCTAAATATTCTAAGAAAATATTTTTTTTTTCTTCCAAAAATAATATATTTTCTCTTTGTCGAAAATATGATATACTTTGTAATAATAACGAAAAACATATTTTTCATTTCTTGTGTCCAAAATAATATTTACCAAAAACATATTTATAACGGTATTTTCCGGAATATTTTGTAAGTTACGTTCTTGTGTTCGGTTTCACAATATTTAAGTGTGTAACTTATATATTTATTCCTTGTGATTTTTGGTATTATTTTGGATTGTAAATTCTTGGTATTTTGTTAAGTTATATTACTTTAAATCCTAAAATAATATAACTATTACACCAAGTATGCAAATAATCACTCACAATGTGTCTTTGTTGTAAATATATATTCTAAATACATATTTATCCATTTTTATTTATAAAAACCAACCTCCAATATTTGTATTTTTGTTACAAAATCTATGGCAAAGGTTATATTGAAAACCATAGTTAAAACACTCTTGTAAGTATTTGTTTAGAAAGTATTTTTTTTCTAAGTGTTTATATTTTTAGAAACTTTCGCCATAGTTTCCCCTAAAAATGGAGGTGTCCATACTATTAAAGCATATCATTTTCTTTTACAAAACCATCGTAAACAATCAACAATCAATCTACACTTACCAAGTGCTAAAACAAAGCTATCTACATAATGATCATGATCTTGAGTTTTCATAAAAACTTGTAGTAACTTGGTAGTATGTTTAGTAGACTTAGTTACCCTTTAAAGTGTGTTTATTTCTTTAAAAATCTCATTCTTGAAAGATTTGAGTGTATACAACTTGTTAGATGATTTTTCCAAAAATCATTCTTTTGAGTTTTTCTTGTAAACAATGTATTCTTACACTTGTTTTACTACTAGAAACATGGTTATTTTCTTTAAAACTATGTTCATGTAAATCTTGTGATTTAACTTGGTTTCTTTGGAAAACTATTTTAGAAACCATTCACTTACAAGACTTGTATTTTATTTAAATCATCATCATGTGAAAACAACTTTTATTATTCAAGTTCATGTAATCATAAAGCATGATGATCTTGGTCTTTCACAAGATCACCACTTTAACTTACTAGATCATGTATTTAATCACAATCTAGTAGGTTACTTATGATGTCTAGTATCACTAACACTAATAATCAATCAACAAGAAGCAAACAATCATAAATCAACAAGATTTCATATGCTTATAAGCTTATGTTAGAGATTTATGATTATGTCTTTTAATGTTCATCATGTTTAACAATGTTCATCACTTATTAACCAACTATATATGAAAGATCAAGAGATCATAAGGGCCTTACTACTAGCACAAGACTAGGGAAGAACACTTGATGTTGATGATGACAAAAGTGTTGGATAAAAGCAATCGGGTGAGGTCCTTCAAGATCCAAGACCACCAAGCTTCATAAGACACCTTCTTACACCTTCGTGAGTATATGGAATAGATGGAAAATTGAATGAAAGTGGTGATGGTGGTGTGCTTGTTTTCGGCCACAAGTGAGGAGGAGAGGATGAAGATGGGTGGGTGATTAAGTGTGGGTGATAATGAGAGCTCCATGTATTCTTATTGTACACTACACAATCTAAGTAGATCTTTACAAATCCAAGCAAGATCATGGAAGATTTACGGAGATCTAGAGAAATCTGGCAAGATCTTGGAGGTGGGGTCACATGACCGTCCACTTATATATGGGAGGGGGGGTCTAAGTGTAAATTCCAACCATCTAGTTAAATTAAAGATCCAAATCCAAGTATTAGTTATAAGTGTTAGTCACTTGATATTTTTAGTGGGTGTTAGGGTGTTTGGGGATCATAACTAGCTCAGAAATAATAAAATAGTGCTTCTAGTATAATTTTGGTGTTTCGGGTAATGTCCGATCGTTCGGTTAGATACCGGTTCGTTAAACTGTCAAATCATTCCGTTTAGTGATCTTTAAGTACCCTTTTGCGACGCTTTTGATTCCTGACACTTAGGAAAGCATTCAGGACCATTTAGTCATATTTTTGCATGTAACAAACTTGTTAAAATGCTGAATTTTGCTGATTTATGCAGAATTCTGCACTTTATGTGGGTTTTAGGCACTTTTCGACACTTTATCTATCACCTAGAAAAGCAGTTTTGTGGTCCTTACTTCCCTACACATTATACTAGTGTAATACGTAGTCTCTGGCTCATACTGGGCCTCAAAACACTGTCTGTCTATGTACTGAACTTCGTCAGCATTTTAGTTTGTCTGATAATGGTGCCAATTATGTTATGTGCATTTTAGAACTATATCGTGTTGCATGTAGTAAGTCTTGCAACATGAAATGCCATTTGTATGTATATAGCAGTATTCAGAATTTCATTCGTCTTGTAAACTAGATCATGCACAGTTATTTAAAGCACAGATTACTGTTCAATTAGTGTACGGAATGTACGGAAAAGTGACAGTTGTCACAGCACCTACATGCACTTCTGACTTTGTTAAGAAAAGAGAAGCTTTACGCCAAATTCTCGAAGTGTGAATTTTGGCTACAGGAAGTGCAATTCTTAGGTCACATGGTGAATCACGAAGGTATTCATGTAGATCCCTCCAAAGTAGAAGGGATCACCAAATGGAAGGTCCCGCAATCAGCCACTGAAGTTAGAAGTTTTCTAGGATTATCTGGTTACTATAGGTGATTCATTAAGGATTTCTCTAAGATAGCTGTGCCATTAACTAAGCTAACCTGTAAAACAGTTAAGTTTGAATGGGGATCCAAGCAAGAAGAGGCCTTTAAGATTTTAAAGCAAAGGTTAACAAACGCCCCAATTCTTGCCTTACCAGAAGGGACAAAAGATTTTGAAGTTTACTGTGACGCTTCTAAACTAGGATTGGGATGTGTGCTAATGCAACGCAAAAAGGTAATTGCGTATGCTTCAAGGCAATTGAAAAAGCATGAGGAAAATTATACGACTCATGACTTAGAGTTAGGAGCAATAATTTTTGCCCTTAAGATTTGGAGACACTATCTGTACGGAAGTAAGTTTACAGTTTATACGGATCATAAGAGTTTAAGGTACCTATTTGGGCAAACAGAATTAAACATGAGGCAAAGAAGATGGATGGAAATTCTAAGTGATTACGACTATGATATTCAATATCACAAGGGAAAGGCAAATGTAGTAGCAGATGCCCTAAGTCGTAAGTATCATGAAAAATAAAGACGAATTCGTGCTCTTAGATTAAGGTTACGATTAGATTTAATGGAACAACTGAAGAATGTTCAGTAAACAGCAATCAAGGATGATGCTGAAGGAATGAAAGGACAGATAAAGGAACTAGAGCAAGGGGCTGATGGAATTTGGAGATTCCATAAGAAAAGGATGTGGGTACCTAAGCAAGGAGACTTAAGAAATAAGATTTTAGAGGAGGCCCATGAATCTAGATATACCATGCACCCTGGTAATAACAAAATATACTAAGATTTAAGGAACAACTTCTGGTGGATAGGAATGAAGAAGGACATAGCCAGATATGTTTCTAAGTGCCTAACTTATTCACAAGTTAAGGCAGAACACCAGAAACCCTCAGGTCTACTGCAACAATTAGAAATGCCGGTATGGAAATGGGAACTAATAACAATGGATTTTGTTACCAAATTGCCCAAAACCAGAAAAGGTAACGACGCGATTTGGGTAATTGTGGATCGATTAACCAAATCAGCTCATTTTCTTCCCATGAAGGAAACCTTTAGCATGGAAAGATTAGCAAAATTGTACGTAGACAAAGTAGTATCCTTACATGGAGTCCCACTCTCTATTGTATCAGATAGGGATAGTCGTTTCACTTCACACTTCTGGACCAATTTCCAACAAGCAATGGGAACGCGATTAAATTTAAGTACTGCATACCATCCCCAAGCAGACGGACAGTGTGAAAGGACGATCCAAACCCTAGAAGACATGCTCAGGGCATGTGTAATAGATTTTGGTGGAAACTGGGATGACCACCTACCCTTAATTGAATTCTCCTATAACAATAGCTATCATGCAAGCATCGAGGCTGCCACATTTGAAGCACTGTATGGATGGAAGTGCCAAACTCCAGTTACTGGGCAGAAATAGGAGAAAGTCAATTATCAGGTCCCGAAATTGTGCCAGAAACCACCGACAAGATAACTCAAATCAAGGAAAGACTGAAAACGGCTCGAGATCGCCAGAAAAGTTATGCAGACAATCGACGTAAGCCGCTAGAATTTCAAATTGGAGATAAGGTACTCTTTAAAGTTTCTCCTTGGAAATGGGTAGTTCGGTTCGGTACGAAAGGAAAGCTAAGCCCAAGATACATAGTGTCACGACCCCCGACCCCACCCTGGACGGAATCGGGAGCCGCGAGCAGCCAAGTGGTACCGGTGGTTAATTAGAAAAATAGTGCAGCGGAAATTTCGTCAGAACCGTGAGTTAGGAAAAATATCAGAGTTTAGAAACACCGGATTTTTATTTATTAAATAGATGGGATAAACCCATGTTTTACAAAGGTAGCTTTAATAAGGGATAAACCCAATTACATAAAGCAATATTTCTTAATTTGATTTAATTAATAAAATAAGCCACTTCTTGAAGCCTTTCAGTGCCGTATCCATCTCTTACTCCAATCTACTGTGATTACCTGAAACGCGTTTTAAAAAGGTTTTGTCAGCAGGAAATACTGGTGAGTTCATTCATTTTGCTTAAAATGACGCATTTGTTATAATCTACAGTATTAAGAGCGATTACAATGTTTCCATATATCAACCAACTACCCACAGTATTTGTCACTCGAACATCCATCGGTAGCCTCTTAGCCCGATGGTGTCTGTGACTATGGTCATATCACCCCTTGGCTAACTCGTTGTCCAATGGTGAAGTTTATCAAGTAATGTATACAAAACCCCACATAACGGCTGTAATTATAACTTTTGAAAATAAACATACTTTGGTAAACAAATTTGATGAAAAGAGAATGACTCACATTATAAGCATGCAGATTTATACGGGCAGAGCTTAGCCTATTGATTAGTCTTGTAACCTAATGCACACGAACTAGGTAACTAACTAATACAGCATTTACGATAACTCACGAGATTAAAACCTTCACAACGAATGACAAAGTGTAATCACTTAAACATCCATCGGATTCACAACGAATGACAGAGTACTCCCCGAGTTCGGGTGGCACTCAAATATCATGTCGGAATCACGATTAATGACAAAGGATAGCACTTAAACATCCGGTAGGATAGTTTCAATTGATCGGACATTGAATCATAGCAGCGATCGAGTTAATACCCGGTATCGTAGTAGCACCCCGATATCTTAAATTTGAATTTTGAGCGGTGAGAATTCATTTTTGTGAATTGGTTTCGACACAGACGAACAGCTCGTGAACCAAGCTATTTATAGCTGAAATATGGGTTTCACGCGGCCCGCGAGGGCAATAAGGCGGCATTAGGGTTGCTGAGTCACAAGTAGGTGTGCCACGTGGATGACACGTAGCTTCGGATGCTTATCCGGTCAACTCTCAAGTTGACGCGGCCCGCGTGACCTCCCGCCTTTTCTTTACGCGGCCCGCGAGAAGGTGTAAAATATGATTTTCTTGATTTTTGATATGGATTGGGGTTTCAGGGGTCCGGGTTTCCACTTACGGTTCAGTTTGGGACATTTTTGAATATAATTATATTACAAAGAAAAAAGGAATAAAATAGTGAGAAAAGAGAATGGACCCACTTTGTATATTTAGGGTTCAACTAGAAAGCCTCCTGGTATAAATTTTGGGTATAACTTCTGAGCTATTTAAAAATATATAATTATAAATGTGTTAAGTATAGTACCCCTAATTCAACCTTGTCCCTATGTCACGAGACAGAACCCCAACGAACTTAGTCAGGCAGAGCCTTGACATGTGTTATGGGGCTAAGATCAATCGAAAAGGGTAGCGGTGATCGGGAGTTAAAATACTTAAAACGGGGCAGAGCCTTATTATTATTATAGTGTAAATATATATATATATATATGAATAGACAAAAGGGGAAGGCGACAAAGACAGTGTAGAAAAATAGCCATTCTCAAATGTTTGAGGAGCTCATATTTATAAGTGCTCAAAATTGTTGAAGCTAATATAAAAAAGGCACGTTACAGTCATGCACACTGACACATGTCCTTTTGTTGCATTTTGCCTCCACATACCCTCATATGAATGATACATCAAATTATTTTATTATTTGAAAGATTGAAAGATGAGGACACGTCCTCTTTATTTATTTATTATTATTTCTTTAATGTAAATCTTTGATTATTATTATTATATTCTTATTTTTTTCATATACAGGGATACGTATATATTAAAACACCTTCTCAATTGAATTGTAAGTTAATTATTTTTATTATATAATTAATTCAGCTGCTTCACTTATTTGGCGTTTATAACTTTAAAAATATAACGTTTTACAAAACAATGAATATGTCTTTAGAATGAGAATATTCTTATCTATATTTTGAACCAAGTTTTATTAAAAATAGAGTAGGTTCAAATATTATGTATTTTTTTATAGTTTAATTATTTTAAACGGTTCCTGGCCCGTTTAGGTACTTCATATTTCTAACAGTTGACTTACCCGTAATATACCTGTCTAATAATATAAGTTTTTATATACTTTTATTTTATTAGAAAGGTCACTCATTTATAAGCCAATTAATTAATATAATATTTCAACCAACTATATAAAATAGTGTTTAAAACTATTTAGGTTGAATATTTATATTAAAAATAAACTGGTTACTAGTTACTAGTGGTTAATAAATTTAACCAAACATATAATTCTTATATAAAAATAGGAATGTTACATTCTCCCCACCTTGTTTTAAATCTCGTCCTCGAGATTTGGGTTACGATATTTCTTTTAGACTTATGTCATATTTTAGTCAATAAAAACAATATTAAGGTAGATGACACAGAATTAAAATATCAAATTTTGTGAATACGAGTTGTACAATAAGTAGGATTCAATGGTTCAACTGAATTAGTTCAATAAATCGATGACAAACGAATGAGATGAAATGATATAATTTCCAAAGTGACTAGGTTCAAGCCAAAAGATATATGATCAATAGATATTTTAAAATGAATGTGAAGGATTTTTAGAATCAATAAAATTATTTGTCAAAAGAAAGCTTACTTTGATTGGCAACTGAGGAAAACTTAGAATCGACAGGTTCAAAATGAAATAAAAGCATGGAAATGATTTGTCAAATATTGAATTATGATATGAGAAAATCAATGTGCTGAGATGAGTGAATTGCAAGGATACACGAAAAGACAATAGAGTTAGTGTATTATTGTTTTAATACATAATTGCAATAATTTTATTTTCCTTGAATAATATATATTTATATACACCTATGCCCAGTGCTTAGTCGAAATTATATAATATTTATTATTATATTAGAGGTATTGTAAAAGGAAACACTTATATTTGGAGCCCAGCTCACATTATTCAATTCAATTATAGTAATCTATGTAAAAGGAAACTTAGATCCAAATGTGTACTCGTATATAATATATAGTATTTATATAATGTGAAATTATTACTGTGATTGAATACAGTATATAACAACTGTTTTGTATAGATTACTATAGTAGATTACTTTTACTATTAACATTATAAAATAATGTTTAATTAATAAATGTATATTATAATAAAATATGTCAAAAATAATATATTCTATTTTTAATATACTAAGATTATATTTTAAATCTTAGTCACGTCAATATATTAAATAATAATAACACAATTATTTAATTAATATATTATATTTGATAAAGTTATAGCTATTAGTTAACAGAAAATGATATATTTCATTTTCTGGGTTAATTGGATTTGTACTATAGAAAATATTTTTGACAAAAGTAATGTCATAGGACACTACTTAGTTTAGAGTCACTTGTTGAGAGAATGATCAACAGTGATATGACCACAATTACTAGTTGAGATTTTTTTTTTATGATGAGTTGAAAGACAGATGTGGTTTTGAATGATTCGAATGATTGTGATTAGCCCAAGCTATAAATTTATACTGATATCGCAAGGTGTCGTAATGATTGAAATAGTTCAATAGTTATGGTGATCGAACAAATTCACCGTGTAATCAACTGAAAGCTTTTAATAAAAACTCTAGGGGTTTACGTCTCTGATCTGCATAATTCTTTTGTTGATCTTGATACATAATACTTCTATAAGTATTTAATAGTTGTGGAATATTAAACAAGATGAACAATTACTTATAAGTATAAAATGTCTTATCCATGAATACTTAGACAGTTATTTAGATAATTTTATTCGTCCCTCTAATTCTTGTATTGTTTTATGAAAATATGTCTTCTCCTTACAGTACAAAGTATATATATTTTTATATATATATAAAAATATTTTTTACATATAATTAAAATTTACTAAATAAGTATGATGACTTAATTTATATATATATTAACTAGTCATTATCATGGTTGGATATTGGTTAGTGCTGCCTTGTTTAAGCATAGGTGATCAGTCCATGCCTAACTAAGGCTAGGCTACTCAATACCTGCCCCTGACAATAACCCTAGTATCTAAAATAATACTAACACTACTACTATTAATATATTATTACTAATAATAAAACTAATATTAATTATAAATAATAAATAACTAAACATAAATTTAAATGAGAGTATACCTCAAACATAATTTTATACATATATATAAAAATATAAATTCTTTACCTCAATGGTTTAACAAGAAATATTTTTTTTTTCATTGACTCGATATCAAAGAGTCATCGTTTTGCAATAATGCGGTTCATAGTGCAAAAAGCAGAATGATATTTGAGTTTGGATAAAATAATAAATCGGAATGAAGCCCTCCAGTGGTCTTCATAAATCAAACGAACCACATGCGTAACAAACAGTGCCTGTGTAACGTGTGGATTTACCAAGAAATGAAATAGATCAATATTCACTACTATGAAAGAAATCCTCATAGTATGATGATCATTAGAGGAAGTAGAAAGACGAAAGTCAACTCATTATATGCAGAAGTCAGAAAAAGAAATATAAGAACTTTATCTGGAATTTCGTGTGATAACCGTTGTTAAGTGACATTACCAAGGAATGTCGAATGAAATGAAATAAAATAGGGGATTTGCAAAGGTATATGACTTCTTTTGTAGTGCTAATAATTATGACTCTGATTAGACTGTGCACCGATGGTTGTGAAATATTGTTCCAACGTACCTCAGCGAGATTCATGTCGTTTGTAGGATCACTTGGCAAAGTGCCGCTTTTTGATCAGTAGTTTTCCTAGTGACGGAATTAACATTGGTGTCATCGTGCCTAATTTATTTTCCAAAGGTCTTGTCTTAAAAGTCGTGTGTGATCGTATAATTTTAAGTTTTATATGTTTTCTTGTGCACTAGCACAACTTTACATGTTTCTTACTTGCGTTAATAGTTTATGGTAACGTATTTGGAAATTTTTATACTTTTGATGGTGTCCCAACTTAATGCGTTTCCATTGTTATTATTGTCGCTCGAGTTACGAGGCAGATGATCAAATAAAATAATGTTTGATATCGGAAAAGAGATTCCTGATAAAGAAATCTAGATTTATTATTGACACCTATGCTTGTGCTTTATTCTTAATAGACTTTTGGAATTTCTTATAGATATACATATCTATATAATCATATATTTCACATGCTGTAATATACATACCCTTCATAAGGTCAATGTATTTAACAGATTCTTATTTCCAAAAACCAGTCAGATATCTGGTCTTGATACTATTTAGGGAAATCTTGTCACTTGCTGACATATTATATACCCCGTCTTATCCGGTTCGCGCCGGAGAGGTAACCTCAGTATATCCGGACAAGCTGGAGAGTCTGCTACACCATACCCAGTCTTGCCGGAGAAAAATTTAGATTTTCCCCTAAATAGTATTTTTCTTAAATCATGATTTGGAAAGTGCCTTATGACTTTCAACAAAGACTAAGCAAATTAGTATTCACATGACGGATCATATTCTAGAACAAAGTAGTACCAACCAATAAATAAGAAATAACAGTGGTCAAGTGTTTATTGCCTATTTATTATACTTGCAATGTTCTAGTTATCATTCTTACGGCATACCAAAATACATCACACTTTTTACACAAGTATTTAGCTTATCTCAAAGCTGATACTAAGGCATCTTTTCTTAAGTTCAAGTCTAAATGCTATCATGTGTGCTACCAGTTAATAGCAATCTCCTAACTCTTCTTTTTTTTATAAGCTTAGGTATTATTATCACAACACCTATTGGCTTAAAGTAGTGGCTCTGATACCACCTTCTGTCACGACCCCCGAGCCCACCGTGGACGGAATCGGGAGCCGCGAGCAGCCAAGTGGTACCGGTGGTTAATTAGAAAAATAGTGCAGCGGAAATTTCGTCAGAACCGTGAGTTAGGAAAAATATCAGAGTTTAGAAACACCGGATTTTTATTTATTAAATAGATGGGATAAACCCATGTTTTACAAAGGTAGCTTTAATAAGGGATAAACCCAATTACATAAAGCAATATTTCTTAATTTGATTTAATTAATAAAATAAGCCACTTCTTGAAGCCTTTCAGTGCCGTATCCATCTCTTACTCCAATCTACTGTAATTACCTGAAACGCGTTTTAAAAAGGTTTTGTCAGCAGGAAATACTGGTGAGTTCATTCATTTTGCTTAAAACGACTCATTTTTTATAATCTACAGTATTAAGAGCGATTACAATGTTTCCATATATCAACCAACTACCCACAGTATTTGTCACTCGAACATCCATCGGTAGCCTCTTAGCCCGATGGTGTCTGTGACTATGGTCATATCACCCCTTGGCTAACTCGTTGTCCAATGGTGAAGTTTATCAAGTAATGTATACAAAACCCCACATACCGGCTGTAATTTGGTGATTACAAAGACTTAATCCCTGTAATTATAACTTTTGAAAATAAACATACTTTGGTAAACAAATTTGATAAAAAGAGAATGACTCACATTATAAGCATGCAGATTTATACGGGCAGAGCTTAGCCTATTGATTAGTCTTGTAACCTAATGCACACGAACTAGGTAAGTAACTAATACATCATTTACGATAACTCACGAGATTAAAACCTTCACAACGAATGACAGAGTACTCCCCGAGTTCGGGTGGCACTCAAATATCCCGTCGGAATCACGATTAGTGACAAAGGATAGCACTTAAACATCCGGTCGGATAGTTTCAATTGATCGGACATTGAATCGTAGCAGCGATCGAGTTAATACCCGGTATCGTAGCAGCACCCCGATATCTTAAATTTGAATTTTGAGCGGTGAGAATTCATTTTTGTGAATTGGTTTCGACACAGACGAACAGCTCGTGAACCAAGCTATTTATAGCTGAAATATGGGTTTCACGCGGCCCGCGAGGGCAATAAGGCGGCATTAGGGTTGCTGAGTCACAAGTAGGTGTTCCACGTGGATGACACGTAGCTTCGGATGCTTATCCGGTCAACTCTCAAGTTGACGCGGCCCGCGTGACCTCCCGCCTTTTCTTTACGCGGCCCGCGAGAAGGTGTAAAATATGATTTTCTTGATTTTTGATATGGATTGGGGTTTCAGGGGTCCGGGTTTCCACTTACGGTTCAGTTTGGGACATTTTTTAATATAATTATATTACAAAGAAAAAGGGAATAAAATAGTGAAAAAAGAGAATGGACCCACTTTGTATATTTAGGGTTCAACTAGAAAGCCTCCTGGTATAAATTTTGGGTATAACTTCTGAGCTATTTAAAAATATATAATTATAAATGTGTTAAGTATAGTACCCCTAATTCAACCTTGTCCCTATGTCACGAGACAGAACCCCAACGAACTTAGTCAGGCAGAGCCTTGACATGTGTTATGGGGCTAAGATCAATCGGAAAGGGTAGCGGTGATCGGGAGTTAAAATACTTAAAACGGGGCAGAGCCTTATTATTATTATAGTGTAAATAAATATATATATATATATATATGAATAGATAAAAGGGGAAGGCGACAAAGACAGTGTAGAAAAATAGCCATTCTCAAATGTTTGAGGAGCTCATATTTATAAGTGCTCAAAATTGTTGAAGCTAATATCAAAAAGGCACGTTACAGTCATGCACACTGACACATGTCCTTTTGTTTCATTTTGCCTCCACATACCCTCATATGAATGATACATCAAATTATTTTATTATTTGAAAGATTGAAAGATGAGGATACGTCCTCTTTATTTATTTATTATTATTTCTTTAATGTAAATCTTTGATTATTATTATTATATTCGTATTTTTTTTCATATACAGGGATACCTATATATTAAAACACCTTTTCAATTGAATTGTAAGTTAATTATTTTTATTATATAATTAATTCAGCTGCTTCACTTATTTGGCGTTTATAACTTTAAAAATATAACGTTTTACAAAACAATGAATATGTCTTTAGAATGAGAATATTCTTATCTATATTTTGAACCAAGTTTTATTAAAAATATAGTAGGTTCAAATATTATGTATTTTTTTATAGTTTAATTATTTTAAACGGTTCCTGGCCCGTTTAGGTACTTCATATTTCTAACAGTTGACTTACCGGTAATATACCTGTCTAATAATATAAGTTTTTATATACTTTTATTTTATTAGAAAGGTCACTCATATATAAGCCAATTAATTAATATAATATTTCAACCAACTATATAAAATAGTGTTTAAAACTATTTAGGTTGAATATTTATATTAAAAATAAACTAGTTACTAGTGGTTAATAAATTTAACCAAATCTATAATTCTTATATAAAAATAGGAATGTTACACATAGGACCATTCCCAGTGATCCAACGCATAGGACCAGTTGCCTATCGCCTACAACTACCAGAAGAACTAGCTGGAGTACATGACATGTTTCATGTATCTAACCTCAAGAAATGTCTATCTGACGAATCCCTGGTAGTACCTCTTCAAGATATAGAGGTAAATGAAAAGTTAAAATTTGTGGAGAAACCACTTAAATAGATGACAAAAAGGTTAAGTTTCTCAAGCACAAAAGACTAGTACTGGTCAAGGTCAGGTGGGATTCAAAAAGAGGACCTGAGTACACGTGGGAACTGGAATCAGAAATGAAGCAAAAGTATCCTCACTTATTCCGGTAAATCTCGAGGACGAGATTTTAAATAAGGTGGGGAGGATGTAAGGACCTGCCAAAAATGCCCCACAACACTCCGTAAGTGAAAACCCGGACCCCTAAAACCCTAATCCTCATGAAAAGCCAACAAAATCAAAATTTAATGGTCTCTCGCGGGCCGCGTAAGACTTAAGGGAAGCTTACGCGAGCCACGACAGCTAGGTGGTTCGACCGGATAAGCTTTGCGCCACGTGTCAGCCACGTGGCGGACCTACGCGTGACACGCTAGCCCTACTCGTAGCCTAGGTGGCCCTCGCGGGCCGCGTAAGATGTTGTGAGGTTTACGCGGGCCGTGTAAAACCAAAATTTTTGCTATAAATGGGGCAGTGCTTGGCCTGTTCATCTGTGTTCGTAAAACTTTCTCAAAGACGAAGTATACTGCTCAAATTCGAAATTTTAAGTAAGGAAACGCTGCTACGAGTACAGGGTATTAACTCGATCACTACTACGATACAATGTCCGATCGATTGAAACCGATCCGATGGATGTTTAAGTGCTGCCCGAATTCGGGCTATACTTTGTCATTCGTCGTGAGGGTTTTGATTTCGTGAGTTTATCGTAAATGTTGTATTAAGTTACTGAACTAGTTTCGTGTGCATTGTTATTTAACTAGGTTACGAGGCTAAAATCAGTAGGCAAGATTCTGTCCAACTAAACCCGCAAAGTGAGTCATTCTCTTTTCATCAAATGTGTTTTAAAATACCTAAATGTTTTCTAGTTATATTTTACAGAGAGTAAGTCTTTGTTATCTTAAATTACTGCCAGTAAGTGGGGTATTGTGCACATTACTATTATTCTCTCTCGTTTGGGTGGATGAACCTAAACAGAGATAATCATCACCAGGGGGTGTCACTGGACCAGATAATTATAAGATAGTGGCAATTGTAATCGCTCTTAGGCCTGTAATTTATAACAATGTGTCGTTTTGTGCAAAATGAATGACTCGCCAGTATTTCCCCGCTGATAAAATCTTTTTAAACATGTTTCAGGTGATTTACTGTGAACCAAGGAAAAAGTAACGCATAGCACTACAGCTTGAAGAAGGTGGCTCAGTAAATAAAACAAATAAACATGTTTTGTAAAAACAGGGAATTTCCTCGTGAAATTCCTTTATTGTAAAGTACGGGGTTTGCCCCAAATTATGAAATAAAATAATTGGGCATTTTCAGTTTTCACGATCCTGTTAAAATTTCTGCTGCCAAATTAAACATCAATACCACGGGTTTTCTGTCTCGTGGCTCCTGAACCGGGTAAAACCGGGACGGGGGCCGTGACAGTCTGCGTATGTAAAACGAGGCAACCCAGTGAGTTCATGTCCCCCTTTTCTTTTAACTGTTTTCAGTTTTATAACTTCGGGGGTGAAATACATGTTACAAATATTTCAATGATTACAAATGGTATGGTTAGCTAAGGAATGAACTGTTAGATCATGTGAATGGGTAGGCGTTAACTTTATACCATTAATCCTTGTATAAGGACTGAGGGGAATGAGTAATAGATCTATTTGGGTGCTGCGAGCCCCACCCACGAGTCCGCGAGTTGGCTGCATTTGGTGACTATGTCGTTCCAGTCGGGTGGCCCGGTACGAAATAGTCAAAGTTTTGAGTCTTCCTACACCATTGCACACATATTAATGTCTTAGCTACACATTAATTGATGTGTTCATAGACGCTTACATACCGGTTACCAAAGGAATACTTACAAATGTTTACAAGATTATTGGAGCTCACAGTTTACATATAACATGCCGAGAAAAATGATTTTACTATATCTTCACAACAACTTTTAAAAACCGGTTATTCAAAGGATTTATTTCAAATCTTTTACAAACAAACTATGAACTTGCTCAACTTTATGTTGACTTTTTTTCGCATGTTCTTTCTCAGGTTACTTTTTTTTCAAATCATGGCGCGGTTGGAATAGGAGAACCATGTGGAGTCGAGTACTTAGTGGGCGTTCGTTTTCTAGAAGTCTTAGCTTATTTGCTTCCGCTTGCAATGAAGATGTCAGTCCAGTCACGCCAGCTCTGATATTTCAGGGTGTGACAGAAGAATTGACGGATTTCAGTTGGAGTCTTCGGTGTAGGCCAGTTCTTAATGGAGTCAATCTTAGCTGGATCTACGTGAATTCCATCTTCATTAACTACGTGCCTAAGGAAATGGAGCTCTCGAAGCCAGAAGTCTCATTTCGAGAACTCGGCGTAGAGTTGTTCGTTGCGTAAGAGTTCTAGAATGAGACGTAGATGGTGCTCATGTTCTTCTTGATCCCTTGAGTAGATCAGAATGTCGTCGTTGAATACAATCACAAACTTGTCAAAATATGGATTACACACTTAGTTCATGAGGTCCATGAAAACTGCGGGTGCGTTCGTCATTCCAAAAGGCATGACAAGGAACTCGTAGTGACAATAACGAGTCCTGAATGCAGTTTTAGAGATGTCCACGTCGCTGACTCTCAGCTGATGGTAACTCGACCGTAAATCAATTTTGGAGTAGAAACTTGACCCTTGTGGTTGATCGAATAGATCGTCACTTTGTTCTGCCCCCGATAGTCGATACAAATACGGAATGTGCCATCTTTCTTCTTGACAAAGAGTACTGGTGCTCCCCAGGGTGACGAGCTAGGACGGATAAAACCTTTATCCAACAGTTTCTGCAGTTGCGTAGAAAGTTCCTCCAGTTCGGCTGGGGCTAAAGGAAATATCGTGTAGGATTTTGAAACGTTAAAGACAAAACTCGTCAAATTTAAAAACAAAGGATACCGCCTGCAAATTGGTGCAAACATAAAGGACAAAACTTGTAATTTACTCTATTTTTATAATTATTGAATCTCATTTTCTTTTTTGTCATATCATTATAGCCGAAAGTATTCAAGTAATTATTTTTATTATCATTTCAATTTATATTATAACTTATTTTCGCTCTTTGCATATGTTTTTATATTGGTTTTGTAGATAAGGCAACTTCAACGAACCCATTTTCTTATAAATAGGTTGATTTAGGTTATATTTTATTGCCTAGTGTAGATAAATATGATCGGGTGATTTTGCTAGTGCCACGATGATACTCTAGTGATCCGTTAGAGATCCAAATTTATCGTTATTATTATTATTATTATTATTTTGTAAATTCAAGTTATACCTAATAAATAAGTAACTTAATGAATTTCTTTTTACTTATTGTTGCTCAACTATTTATTATTTCCGTTATTAATATTTACTATATAAATATTTCACTTATAAAATTTCTTTTTCACCTATTTCATTTATTTTTTCGCTTATTAATAACTATTAATAGCGGTGGTGAATATACATGGCATCGATAGTCCCAGAACACTAAAAAAAATAGCGGTGGTGAATCGAGTTGACATAATACGGGGCGACCTTCAAAAGGGAAAAGTAGCGGGAACCAAAGCAACATTTGTTATAAATGTGGGATGTCAAATCATTGGTCTCGCCCATGTCGCACCCCTAAACACCTCATTGAGGCATATCAACGCATTTGTTATAAACTCTTGCAATGTTTCATTTTACTTCTTTGAATTAACTTTTATTTATTTTTATTTCCTGAAGAAATATGTATACTAGCTCTAGTAGAGCTATTATTGGTGATGAATGTATGGTAGATAGCGGTAGTACTAACACTATTATCAAAGATATGAAAGTTTTCTCTGAGTTGTCTCCGGCAGAGACACCGATTAGTACTATATCTGGTGCCAGTAACCTTATCGAATGCTCCGGTAGAGCACACATAACATTATCTTTGGGTACCAAATTAACTATTGATAATGCATTATATTCTAGTACATCCAGAAGAAATTTACTTAGCTTTAAAGATATTCGAAAAAACGGTTACCACCTAAAAATAATATTGAATATCTTCAAATTACTTCAAACAAAAATGGCAAAGAAACAATTGTTGAACACTTAGAAGCCTTATCCTCTGGGTTATATTGTACTAATATCAATCATGTCGAATCATACATGGTGAGTAACCAAAAGCTGTTAGATAAAGATACATTCAATATATGGCATGACCGTCTAGGTCACCCTGGTAGCATAATGATGAGACGAATAATCAAAAGTGCAACCGGGCACCCTCTCAAAAACTTAAAAGTTTTGCTACCACAAGACTTATCATGTGCAGCATGCTCTCTGGGCAAACTTATAACTCGGCCCTCACAAACTAAATTGATACATGAAACCCCATCATTTTTAGAAAGAATCCAAGGGGATATTTGTGGGCCTATTCATCCTCCGTGTGGACCATTCCGTTATTTCTTGGTCTTAATAGACGCATCCTCAAGGTGGTCACATGTGAGCCTTTTAGCTACTCGAAATGTAGCATTTGCCCGACTTTTAGCTCAAATCATACAATTGAGAGCCAATTTCCCCGATAATCAAATTAGAAACATCCGGATGGATAATGTGGGAGAGTTCACATCTCAAGCTTTTAATGACTATTGTATGTCAATTGGGATCAATGTTGAACATTCAGTACCTCATGTTCATACACAAAATGGTTTAGCTGAATCTCTGATTAAACGATTACAAATAATCGCTAGACCACTCTTAATGAGATGTAAATTACCATCTTCTGCATGGGGTCATGCTATTTTGCATGTCGCTGCACTGATTAGATTGAGACCAATTGCTGATCACGAATACTCCCCATTGCAACTGGTCTCCGGACGAGAACCGAGTTTGTCCCACCTTAGAATTTTTGGTTGTGCGGTATATGTACCAATACCGCCACCACAACGTACTACAATGGGACCCCAAAGAAGACTGGGTATCTATATTGGTTTTAACTCCCCGTCCATAATTACATATTTAAAACCAATGACGGGAGACATGTTTACAGCACGGTATGTTGACTGTCATTTTGATGAAACAATGTTCCCAGTCTTAAGGGGAGACAAGGACAAAGAAAGACTGGTAACACAAGAAATAACGTGGAATGCATTATCGCTATCAAATCTCGACCCCCGAAGTGGTCAATGTGAATATGAAGTCCAAAAGATCATACATTTGCAAAGAATAGCGAATGAATTACCAGATGCATTCACAGACACGAATAGAGTGACAAAATCATATGTACCAGCATCAAATGCACCTGCTCGAATTGAAGTAATCCCAGAAGCGATTACTATACAACGAAAGCGTGGGAGACCAATCGGTTCCAAAGATAAAAACCCACGGAAACGAAAAGAGCAAAGTAACGCAGTTGGTGAAAACTCACAAAAGATTATAAGTGAAACCCCGGTAGAGGTAAATGTCCCAGAAGAGACAACTATGAATCCAGAGGAAAATGAAGTTTCAGAAGAAACACCGGTACCGAACGAAAATGAGATCTCTATTAATTATGTACAAGATAGTACAATGTGGAACCGGAATAAAACACGTGTTGATTATATATTTGCATATGCTATAGCAACGGATGTAATCAATGAAAGTGATTACGTACCAAGAACTTTAGAAGAGTGCATGCACAGAAATGATTGGCCAAGATGGCAAGAAGCCATAAATGCCGAATTAAATTCGCTCGAAAAGCGACATGTTTTCGGACCTGTAGTCCGAAAGCCCATAGACGTCAAACCAGTAGGTTATAAATGGGTGCTTGCAATAAAAAAATGAAAAGAATGAGATTGTACGATATAAGGCTCGACTTGTAGCACAAGGGTTTTCCCAAATCCCAGGAGTTGATTATGAGGAAACATATTCCCCTGTAGTGGATGCGATAACCCTTAGATTCCTAATCGGCCTCACAATCTCTGAAGGACTTCATATGAGACTAATGGATGTCGTCACAGCATATTTATATGGGACACTTAAAAATGACATCTACATGAAAATCCCTAAAGGATTAAAATTGCATGAAGCATTAAAATCAACACCTCGAGATATGTGTTCTATAAAGCTCCAGAGATCTTTATATGGTCTCAAACAATCTGGTCGTATGTGGTACAATCGACTTAGTGAATATCTCGAAAAGGAAGGATACAAATTTGATGTAATCAGTCCATGTGTCTTTATAAAATGATCACTTTCAAATTTCACTATCATAGTAGTTTATGTTGATGATATCAACATCATCGGATCTCCTGAAGAGATAGAGAAAGCTGCTCAGTTGTTAAAGAAGGAATTTGAAATGAAAGATCTTAGTATAACGAAATTATGTATCAGACTACAATTTGAGTATCTGTGCAATGGCACATTTGTCCATCAATCAAACTACTTCCAGAAGATGTTAGTACGTTTCAATATGGATAGAGCACATCCGTTTAGCGTACCTATGGTTGTCCGACCGCTAGATCCACACAAGGATCCTTATCGCCCTCAAGAAGAAGGCGAAGAAGTACTTGGTCCAGAAGTACCGTACTTAAGCGTGATCGGTGCCCTTATGTATCTCGCAAATAACACAAGACCTGACATTGCATTTGCAGTACATGTACTAGCGAGATACGGTTCAAATCCAACACGTAGACACTGGAATGGTGTAAAACATATATTCTGGTATATTTGCGGGACACAAGACTTAGGTCTTTTCTATCAGAAAGATCAAAAGTCCCATCTTGTTGGGTATGCTGATGCCGGATATCTATCAGATCCTCACAAAGCAAAATCTCAGACAGGTTATGTATTCACATATGGTGGCACAACAATTTCTTGGAAGTCAACTAAGCAAACACTTACAGCAACATCATCAAATCACGCCAAATTAATAGCACTATATGATGCTGGTCGAGAATGTGTGTGGTTGAGATCAATGGTTAATCACATACAAGAAGCATGCGGATTGGAACAGATCAAGAAGGAGCCGACAATTATTTATGAAGACAATGCTGCTTGCCTAGCTCAGATTAGAGAAGGTTATATCAAGGGTGATCGAACAAAGCACATCTCACCAAAAATTTTCTCAACATATGACTTGCAAAAAGAAGAGGAAATTGATATTCGCCAGATTAAGTCAAGTGAAAATCTAGCTGACCTGTTCACGAAATCTTTACCTAGAAGCAGTTTCGAGCAGCTATCACACAAGATCGATCTTCGTAGATTGAAAGATGTTTGTTGAATTCAGGGGGCGAATTATACACGCTGTACTCTTTTTCCCTTAACTAAGTTTTGTCCCACTGGGTTTTCTTAGTAAGGTTTTTAATGAGGCAGCATAGCTGATCCAGTAGTATCAGTTTATTTGTTCAGGTCCTGAAGTACCTATTTAACATCATCCTGAAGTACGTTGTTAAACTGTGTATAATTCTAAATATCTGAGGGGGAGTGTTATAAACCAGACATTTAGGCCCAACCCATTACTTATGGGCTTTAGGGTTTATAGCTATGTTCATCTATATATTGTAATGTTAAATAATGAGAATTCAGTTTATCTCTATTTCTCTTTGGTTTTTATCATTTTTCACCTATTTCATTTATTTTTTCGCTTATTAATAACTATTTAATATTTCATTTATGGAACCCGTATAATACACGGATTTGTAACCTACTGATCCAAAATATCAAAGAGAAACTTTGCGGTAATGCCCATGGCTTTATAGCCTAGTGGCATCTTGGGGGTGGGATAAGACTTTGTGACCAATAGGTCCTGGGTTCGATTCCCACAAAGGGGGTTTTTCCCATATTTATTGGGTTTCCTCCTGAATTGGTGTATAGGCATTATGCCTAGTGGAGATGGATATGATCGTGTGGTTCCGCTGGTGGCACGATGATACTCCAGTGGTCCGTCAGTGATCCAAATTTGCCGTTAAAAAAAAAAAGAAACTTTGCGGTAATATCTTTCAAAAAAAAGAAACTTTGCGGTAATAGGCGTGACAGGTACACAATGAATTTACAAATGGATCGAGTATCGACCCAATACTCCTAGGAAAATATGAATCCACAAGCGACTTGAGCCGCAACACCAGCAACTCCTGTTGCAATTTCGGCAGCAACTCCAGTAGCAACTCCGGTAGTAAATCCAGTAGCAACGTTGGCTGCAGCATTTGTAGCAACTTCCTTTCTACCAGGATTATTTATAGCATCAACAATGGCAATAAGTGCAACCACAAATGCATAATCCACGTCAGGATAAATCGTCACCATAAATTTTTCCGGTGATTGCCCAACATGCATCTACAAGAGCAAGTCATACTGATTAGCTTCACTTTTAGCTTTATATAAATTAACAAGCCAATTCATGTGTCACAATAAATGAATATAACTAAATATAATATTTAACAAGTACAGAGTCAAAACTACTTGGGCTATAATAGTTGTTGAAGAATCTCCCATGTAAATAGTGCAGTTTCTGTCCGACCAGCATCCTTTGATCTGGAAATCACAATCATTACTGCCACTCGTTTTGTTTGCCAAGGATATGTTTACATGGGTGTACCGATGCTGGATTATGTCATTTGTTGCAGCGCTGAATATCATATCTGAATCGGCTTTACTTTGACCCCTAAATACATTCCATCGAGAATGGGCCGTCATGTTCTGGAATTGAAATATATTCATTTGAATACTGAATTTAGCAGCAAAGATGCAAAACAAACCAAAGGTAGAAAATTAAGTCACCTTAACCCGAAGCATTGCAATTGGTCTTCCACAGTCATCCTGTAGTAACCGCTGACTATGGAACATTGTGTCACATGATTTTATTGTGAACATGGTGTTTTTCTTAATGTTTGTGATCACAAGGTCTCCATTGCGATGTCTGTCGACTATAACATTAAATTCATATGGCACAACGTACCGAGAGCTGATTATGTGATGTGCACAGCTTGGTTGAGTCATCATCAACACACACCTAAGTGCTGAAGAAATTTGGCGCGTCAACAGGTAGCAGCAAATTGTTTAAATAGAGGGTTGAACTTGATATGACATTGACATCATACTTTACAAAAGCATTAATTTGTGAGGTTTTGTCCCTCATGGAAAAGCATTTCCAATGGCAAGACAAAGTCAATATTCAGATTCGCTTATAATTATTAGTATATAAAAACCATGTTGCCTATTTTTATAATAGGTGTTAGTTATAGGGTATACATCGATAAAGGTTGACTTTTGGTTGTCAACTTAAACTCAGGATGTGGATTGGCATAATATACTTATCTTAAAAAATATTTACAGAAGGTTCATTTGGAGGTTATGACTACATTCTATATATGTATGGAATATAAACAGTGAGGACATGACACAATGACAATTTTTAGTGTAATGCCCTGATTTTCATTTAATAATCATAATATTGAATAAAAGTGTTAGTGATTATTCTGTTGGAAATTTTAGTGAAAATGGGTTTTTCACTAAATATTTTGGACATCAATAATATTTATATATGTGTTGTATAAATAATTATTTATGGGTTTGTGTTCAAACTATGTCCAAATAGAGGTAAGATGAATGAGATATCGAAGCTTGCAGTTGTATGTTTGGAACAAACAAAGATGAATAAAATTGATTAGTTTTGTCAACTTGTCCCACATAGGTGGGATGACTAAACTCAAAGTGGTATATAAGGAGGAGCACTCCTTTAATTGTTTCCTTAAAGGCAAACACTAGTGGGGACCAAAGGGTGCGCCACACCAGCCCATATGCGCGCGAGTATGGATGGCGCATGACCAGGTGGCGTCCTTGTATGCGCAGTGGTATCCGTGTGCCGCGCGACTCCACATCACATATGCGCGCATAACATGGGCTATAGGCCAAATGTGGTGCACTTTGAACTTCGCACACCGCCTTTGTATTTTTGCCCATGAGCGTGTGGTCAGATACATGGCGTGTCTGCTTATGGCGCACCAGTGGGTGTCTTAGGCGGATGATGTGGCGTAGGCCTCTCAGGCACGCGACGGGAAGTGCAAGGGCGCGCGAGTATGCATGGTGCACGTCATTGGCTACGGCGAAGAATGCAAGTAGCGCGCAAGTATAGATGGCGCATGACCAGGTGGCATCCTGGTATGCGTAGTGGCATCCGTGTGGCGCGCAACTCCATATAACGTGGCATGAGATCCTTGTAGCGTGGCGTGCGGACTGACAGGCCAGTTCAGGCGCACGCAGGCGCACTGGTCTGCATACCGTGCGCATACGCAGGTTCCATACAGTGTGGCGCACGGACTGAAGAGCCACTTCAGGCGCGTGCACATGGTTGCAGTGGAAACAAAACAACTGGTTGGACTTGGTCGAACTAGCTGTTTCAACTTGTTTAATTCTGTCATGAATGAATATGACAGTTTCGTTGACCATATATTAATTCCATTTTAATATAATTAAATCTTGTTTATTACAAGATTTATTGCCTCGTTAATTAGAGAATTAAAGGCAATGAATGTTTCAATTTTGTGAATGTGTATACATATATGAACCTTGGGTTCATATTTGAGATATATGAAAGATACGAGATGAGAGGATCTCATAAAAACCATTAGAAACATTTACTACATAATTTTAGAGGAGTACTCTAAAATAAATTCAAGTTCTTTTCTTTATTTTCCAAAACATCAAATTATACCTGGTGTAATCTCGGACGTGAGAGCCATCTCCGGCAGTACAACTACTGCTTCGGTTATTGTATCCTGGAAACAGACCTTCTGAGAGGAGGCGCAAAATCTGTTTTAAGGGCCCCGTGTCAAACACGATCATCAACCAAAACCTTCATCTTTTTGTATGTTCATTGTTGCAGTTCATAAGGTGCGGTTGAAGCTTTTCAAAGATGTTGACTTGAATCAAGATTGGTACAATTATTTTGTATTTTATTTTCATTCATTTGGTTTATGTAACCGACATTGTACTAGATTAATTTCCCACAAATAACGAGAGTCTCGTTATTATATATTTTGTAATATATTTTATTGAAAACGTGAACCTACTTCCTAAAATCTTAAAGCAGACTTTCGTGAAGATTGTTACTACAATCTTAAATCCCTTTTCTATGAGGATTTAGGTTCACGAAAGTTAAAATATTTAATGAGATTTTTGTTAAAATCTTGTAAATATTTTTTTGGGAAATATATATGTAGTACAAACGAGTCGGATTAAATTTATGATTAGAGTACAATCTTTAATCTGAATACCGTGTTACAAAAACGAACGTTTTGATTCAAGTTTGGAGTTCATGGTTTCTGTTCGTGTTTAGATAAACCGAACCATATACAAAATAATATGTATTTCAATATGTTTTGAAATACTAAATTTTCTAAGGAGCATATTAGAAATTTTTATTTTGTAACCCCTTACAAAAGTGTTTGTAACGTTTAATTTCTTTTTAATAAGCTTTTAGAAACCATAATTGATATATTAATGTTGGTTTTAAAAGTCTTGAAATATATATGTATTTTCTAATGAGCATATTAGAAAGTAATTATTTTATAAAATAACAAGTTTTAATATTTTCTAACGAGCGTGTTAGAAACGATGATGTTGAAAGAATAACAAGATTAAAATTTTTATATCTCTAACGAGCGTGTTAGAATTTTATAGAATATTAAGTTTTTATATCATCTTTTATATCTAATGAGCGTGTTAGATATGATGATTGTGTAAACTAACTTGTTTTAAAGACGGTTGGATGTTCTAACGAGCGTGTTAGAAACAATAGTTTAAATACGTTTAGATTTTCTAACGAGCGTGTTAGAAAAGATTACTTTTCCAAATAATTACCAACGAGCGTGTTGGAGACACTTATTTTGGATAATAATAAACTTTATAATGGTTTCGCCTAAACTATTAAATTTCTAACGAGCGAGTTAGAAACGGATTTTTCCACATACGTTTAAACGATTTTTATTTGTTTATTTCTAATAAGCATATTAGAAATAGTTTATTTTTACTTATAAACCCCAAAACAAATTGTGTAATCATTACTTCTAACGAGCTTGTTAGAAAAGATTTAAAGAGTTTGACAATTGTTTATTTTCTAGCGAGCGGGTTAGAAAAGGTTTATGTTTATTTCTAACGAGCATTATAACAACCTTAAATTAAACCGACACCCTTGAATTATTTCCGACACTCTATATTTTAAAATATCCCAATATGTTCAAAAATACACCCCATACGTGAAAACGGGCCCCGAATACCCTAAATATTTTTAAAAATAATCAAAAATCAGATTTTTGGGTTTGAGGCGGGCCGCGTAAGGCACCCCTTAACCCTTACGCGGGCCGCGAGAGGCCAAAAACGTGGCGCAGCCCGGTGCTGACACGTGTCCGACTCGTGTTGAACCTACAAGCTGACCCGGATCACCTACGCCTTTGACCGTGTTTGAAGCGGGCCACGTAGCCCTTTGTTAACCTTTACGTGGGCCGCGTAAAAGTCGAGATGTGGCACTATAAATAGCAGGCATCGGGTTTCATCAAAACTTGCTCAAATCTTTCTTTCTAAACGTAAATCTCTCACGGTAGGCATTATACTCGGGTCTAATACCCCCCTAAATAGCGAAGTTCTGCTCCGTTGTAAGTATCATAACCCCTGGATACGTATTAGATACTCTGCCCGATTGATATAGGGTTCCGTAACGGCTGTCGTGCTTTTGCCCGACGTAGTCGTTGGAATGCCGTCTCGGGGAGGGTATTACTAATGTTAAAATGGGTTATTATACTAACACGTGTGCATTTGTGTAAATTATAGATTGTCACCAGGAAACCCTAAAGGATAATCTAAGACAACAATGTGAGTAATCTCCTTTTTGTTAACAGTTTTTGCAAAACCTTAACTATTTTACAATGCAATTTAGCAGTGATTGAGTCTTTGTAATTCTACGATTACTGCCGGTATGTTGGGGTTTTGTATACAAAATTTGAGACACGTTACCATTGGACGAAGAGTTAGCCAATGGGTAATATGACCCACCAGTGAGTATTGACAGTACTGAATGAGTAATTGGGTAGATATAAACATTGTAATCGCTCTCAATACTGTTTAAATTAATTTAATGTTTCTTGATTAAACTGGGATTCACTCACCAGTATTTCCCACTGACAAATGTTTTTAAAACGCGTTTCAGGTAACACAAAGTGAAAGCCAATTAGAAGACAACTGGACAGCACTGAAGGCTTGAAAAAGTAGCTATAAAAGTTACCTAAATAGAGAAGGCGTTTTAATTCAAATAAAAATGGGATTTATCCCTATAAATCAGTTTGTAATAAAAACTTGAGTTTTATCCCAATATGTTTATTTATATAAAATGTGGTGTTTTACTCTGATAAAATATTTCCTAACTACGGTCCTGATGTAAATTCCGCAGCCAAACTAGACAATACCAGATACCACCGAAACTGGCTCGCGGCCGCCCGTTCCTGGGGATTAGGGATCGGGGGTTGCGACAGAAGGTGGTATCAGAGCTAAGCAACTGATTCAGCCACATAAGTGTTCTGCTGACATCAAAATTCAATCTGTTAGGAAATAAATTACGGGAATACGTGCATAATTGTATTTCTTGTTATGTGTTATTTGACTATTTGTTAGTTTACAGTATGAGCGACCAAGAACCATCTGACACGTACCGTCAATTGTCTGGTTCGCCTAGTAGCGAAGGGGCCTCTTCTCAGCCTGCCCTCTCAGGGTACTCTGCTGATACGGAAGAAGGAATATTCGTGTTTAAGGCTCAGTCAGAAGAGCCATTTCCTCAGAAAAAGAGGGAATGATTCAGTCGAGGGGCACACGAGCGTAGAAAGCGTATGAAAAAGTTACAAGACCAGATAGCACTAGTAGCAGCCAAAAGAGAAACCGATGCCTATGCCCAGGATATGATTAATAGGGGTATAGCCAACATCCACATCCTAGCAACCACTGCAGCTGACCCTAACCTGGAACAAATGATAGCACCCCAACCACAACTACCAATCCCTGACCAACCAATGGAAATAGAAAACCCTGAAAATCAAATAGAAATGCATGACTTCAATCCGGAAGAAATACCTATGATACCAGCACCAAACCCCCTAGACCCAAATTACGATCCCTGGTGGGACGACAATAAGGACTATGTGCAACATTACCCGATACATAAAGACATGCCCATGCCAAACATAGGAGCCTACCCAGGTTTGGATCCTTTAGATCCCTATTACCATGATGAATACATTAGGGAGATTTTAGAAAATCCTTACCAATTCCAGGTACCTACACCCCCATACCAAGAACCCGCACCCCAGATTCCGAACCCAGTCCTAGAACCTGCACCCCCAATGAGTGCAGACAATGTACAAGAACTTAGGATATTTGGTGAGGAAATTTTAGAAAGTAGTGAACGAATGAGACAGGTGGGAGAGCGACTCGTCTGGAAGTATGACGAGCGCAATATGGATTTCTGGATGAATCCATATCCATGAATGTAATGGTGGAGACGGTAGTAGTAGTAGTAATAATAATAATATAATAGGTGTGTATGTATATGAAAAAAAACCTATGGATGCCTACTATTATTAGTGTAATTTTATTTCAGTTGGTATTGTAATTTTAAATTTCAGTGCTGGTGTGTAATAGATGCATATTATATGAATAGAGTAAAGTCGCAATGATCGACGCTTTTGACCAAAATGCGTGTCATGTGATTTACTATATTAAATATTATTTTGTGACATTAATATGTGGTAAATGTTTAAAATTCAGATGGCCGACGAAGGAAATCAATAAAATCTGAATAACGATAACCAGAGTAACATTAACTTGGTTAATGAGAATCCAAGCATCAATAACAATGGAAATCAAGTGGATAATAGTGCTATCCAACACATAGTGACACAATGAATCATAGATGCAATGCCATTTATTATTCAAACGGTTCAGGAAGCGAATAATAAAAGTAAACGTGGCAGTAAGCGACCAATTGAACCAGAACACAGCGTGAACAATGGACCCGTACTTCAAGTGCCCATTCCCAAAAGAAGAAGAACCATGCCTTATGGTTGTTCTTATAAAGAATTCTGGTCCAACAAACCAATAGAATTCTCGGGCAGTGAAGGACCCATTGCAACTCTACGCTGGATAGAAAAGACTGAGACAGTCTTAAAAATAAGCAAGTGTTCTGAAGAAGATAAAATAATGTTTGCTTCTAATTTGTTTAAGAACTTAGCCTTAGAATGGTGGAACACTATCCTCCAAACAAGAGGAAGTGATAGGGTATACAACATGGAATGGGAGGAATTTAAGAATATGGTAGAAAGAAAATTCTGCCCTCCCAATGAAAAGGAACAGATAGCAAATAAGTTTCTGAACCTTAGGATGACCGGGGTAGATAGTAAGGGTTATACTACTACATTATTTGAATATGCTAGAATAGTACCAACCCTAGCATCACCTGAACCAGTATTAATCTCCCGCTACATATAGGGATTAATTGGGGAGATTAGACATGTAGTCAAGGAAGCTAGACCTCAAACTATAGAAGAAGCTGTAGAACTAGCCAACACCTTGATAGATGAATTAATCTGTACTAAAGAGGAAGATCAGAGGAGAAACCTAGCTCAAAGACTTACCCAGGAATTCCGATCTGGAAATTCCAACCGTGGGAAAAATGTAGGTTCCACATCTGCACCTTATTGCAAGTATTACAAAAGGAAGCATTCTGGAAGATGCTCCATATATTGCAATTTCTGCAAAATATCAGGTCACAAGGAAGAAGACTGCAGGAGGAAAGCCAACAACAGGATATGCTATAACTGCGGAGAACAAGGTCATATCAAGCCAAACTGTCCAAAATTAGCTCCAGCTACAAATAACAAGAACACTAAAAATGCTAGGGCATTCGTTCTGACTGCAGATGAAGCCAAGATGATTCCAGACGTGATAGCCGGTACGTTTTTAGTTAATGATGTTTTTGCTAAAGTATTATTTGACTCTGGTGCGAACCAAAGTTTTATTAATACTTCGTTTTGCAAACTTCTAAATCAGTCATTAACTAAACTACCACAAGAATGTCTAGTAGAGACAGCAAATGGAGAAACAGTTAGGATTTCCGAAATCTTGCACGGAGCAAGAAACGAATTTTTAAACCAAAAATTTATGGCAAATTTGTATCCCATGAATCTGGCAGGATTTGATGTCGTTTTAGGAATGGATTGGTTAATAGCCAATAAAGCCAGTATTTTATGTGATCAAAAGTCAATCCAAGTAAATTCACCAAAAGGTGAAAAGATCACAATTAAAGGAGATAAACCCTCTAGATCCACTAAATTCATCTCTGTGATGAAAACTGCAAGTTATATAAGAAAAGGGTCTATAGTGTATTTGATGAACCGAATATATAAGTCATATTTGGATAAATTCATAATTGTTTTTATTGATGATATTCTCATTTATTCTAAAAGTAAGGAAGATCATGCAAAGCATTTGCACGCACTTCTAAGTCTATTAAGAAAGGAAAAACTTTATGCTAAATTTTCAAAATGTGAGTTTTGGTTAGAACAGGTACAGTTTCTTGGACACTTAGTGAACCATGAAGGAATTCATGTGGATCCCACAAAAATCGAGGCGATAACCAAGTGAAAGGACGATTCTGACAATGGAAGACATGCTTAGAGCTTGTGTAATTAATTTCGGATGTAATTGGAACGATCACTTACCTTTAATAGAATTTTCTTATAATAATAGTTATCACACAAGTATCAACGCTGCACCATTCGAAGCACTTTATGGACGAAAATGCCGAACCCCAGTCTGTTGGGCAGAAATTGGGGAAAAGCAACTATCTGGACCTGAGATAGTACAAGAAACAACTGACAAGATCATTCAAGTCAAGGAACGACTAAAAGCAGCACGTGATCGACAGAAAAGTTATGATGATAACAGGCGAAAACCATTGGAATTTCAAGTAGGAAACAAAGTATTGTTAAAAGTCTCTCCTTGGAAAGGAATAGTAAGATTCATCAAAAGAGGGAAGCTAAATCCCAGGTATGTTGGACCTTTTGAGATTATTAGAAGAATAGGACCTGTAGCCTATCAGCTACAATTGCCAGAGGAAATGGCAGGAATACATGATGTATTTCATGTATCTAATCTCAAGAAATGCTTAGCTAATGAATCACTAATGGTACCTCTTAAGGATATCGAAGTAAATGAACAACTCAAATTTGTAGAAAGGCCTCTACAGATCGAAGACAGGAAAGTCAAGAACCTCAAGCATAAGAGATTAGTTCTGGTCAAAGTAAATTGGGACTCCAAAAGAGGACCTGAGTACACATGGGAGCTTGAATCTGAAATGCAAAGGAAATATCCACACTTGTTCCAGTAGATCTCGAGGACAAGCTCTAAAACAAGGTGGGGAGAATATAACAACCTTCAATTAAACCGACACCCTAATATATTTTAAAATATCCCAATATGTCCAAAAATACACCCCATACGTGAAAACGGGCCCCGAATACCCTAAATATTATTAAAAATAATCAAAAATCAGATTTTTGGGTTTGAGGAGGGCCGCGTAAGGCACCCCTTAACCCTTACGCGGGCCGCGAGAGGCCAAAAATGTGGCGCAACCCGGTGCTGACACGTGTCCGACTCGTGTTGAACCTACAAGCTGACCCGGATCACTTACGCCTTTGACCGTGTTTGACGCGGGCCGCGTAGCCCTTTGTTAACCTTTACGCGGGCCGCGTAAAAGTCGAGATGTGGCACTATAAATAGCAGGCATCAGGTTTCATCAAAACTTGCTCAAATCTTTCTTTCTAAACGTAAATCTCTCACAGTAGGCATTATACTCGGGTCTAATACCCCCCTTAATAGCGAAGTTCTGCTCCGTTGTAAGTATCATAACCCCTGGATACGTATTAGATACTCTGCCCGATTGATCTAGGGTTCCGTAACGGCTGTCGTGCTTCTGCCCGACGTAGTCGTTGGAATGCCGTCTCGGGGAGGGTATTACTAATGTTAAAATGGGTTATTATACTAACACGTGTGCATTTGTGTAAATTATAGATTGTCACCAGGAAACCCTAAAGGATAATCTAAGATAGCAATGTGAGTAATCTCCTTTTTGTTAACAGTTTTTACAAAACCTTAACTATTTTACAATGCAATTTAGCAGTGATTGAGTCTTTGTAATTCTATGATTACTGCCGGTATGTTGGGGTTTTGTATACAAAATGTGAGACACGTTACCATTGGACGAAGAGTTAGCCAATGTGTAATATGACCAACCAGTCAGGATTGACAGTACTGAATGAGTAATTGGGTAGATATAAACATTGTAATCGCTCTCAATACTGTTTAAATTAAATTAATGTTTCTTGATTAAACTAGGGTTCACTCACCAGTATTTCCCATTGACAAATGTTTTTAAAACGCGTTTCAGGTAACACAATGTGAAAGCCAATTAGAAGCCAGCTGGAGAGCATTGAAGACTTGGAAAAGTGGCTATAAAAGTTACCTAAATAGAGAAGGCGTTTTAATTCAAATAAAAATGGGATTTATCCCTATAAATCAGTTTGTAATAAAAACTTGGGTTTTATCCCAATATGTTTATTTATATAAAGTGTGGTTTTTTACTCTGATAAAATATTTCCTAACTACGGTCCTGATGTAAATTCCGCTGCCAAACTAGACAATACCAGATACCACCGAAACTGGCTCGCGGCCGCCCGTTCCCGGGGATTAGGGATCGGGGGTTGCGACAAGCATGTTAGAAAATGTTCATTTAAATAAGAGTTAACTGCCATTTTCGTCCCTGTGGTTTAGTCACTTTGGCCATTTCAGTCCATTTTTCAAAAATGCGCCATTTTCGTCCCCCACGTTCTGGAAAGGTGCCATTTCAGTCCAAAAATCATAACCCAGTTAAGTCAGTTTGTAAATAAGGACTGATTGTGTAAATTTGTAACATAAAGGACTGATTGTGTAAATTTAAAAAATGGACTGAAATGGCAGTTAACACCACCACCACTAGCCCTGCCACCACCACCACTCCGCCGCCACCACCACCACCACCGCCACCACCGCCACCATCGTCATCATCATCGATTTCGAATATCCAACATCACGTTCAATAATTTTCGAAACATCGTCCATCACCTCCATCCGCCATCATCTCCGTTTTCCATCGTCGTCTTCATCATCTCATACCACCCTTATTCCTCTCCGGTCACACAACCTGCAATAACCCAGTTCCGACGACCCTTCATTAATCATATTCCATCATACACCGTAACCGACAACCTTTCATCAATCATCTTCATCACTGATCACCTCCATTGCTTACAACCATCTCCATCGTCTACCACCATTAACCAGACGATATCCATCTTCAAACCTGCAACTTCACTTCTCCGTTATACCATCTTTCATCGGAGCACCGCCACTACAACACCGTACATCACCATCATAACAGCTCCAACGATCATTCGTTAGTCATCTATATACCACTCATCATCGCCATCGTTTTATCACCTTCATAACTTCTCTGACCAACTGTGATCACCGGAACCTGCAACTTCATCCGAATTCAGGCAAATCGACCACTTCCATCGTCTGCATCCTCCATTTCGTTCATCTTGTTTCGGAAGCTTTCGAATGGTGGTTAATTTCGGACTATTTTTGGTGAATTTCGATTTGTTTCGGTGTGTTGTTTGAACTCTCTGAACTGTTTACAGTGAAAACATGACTGATTTGATGATTTTTGATTGAACTTTCATATATTTCAAACAGTTTTGAATGATTATCTGTTTGTTTTGAACTGTGTTAGTGATTAATGTTAATGTTGCTGATTGTTGTTCGTGTTTGCTTATCTGATTGTTATTCGTGTTGATAGGATTGTTTCGATTGATTTCGGTAAATTTCGATTTGTTCCGATAATTTCTGGTTGAAGTATCATACATTTTGGATCTGTTTGATGTATCGTTCACCTATTCCGAACTGATTCAGTGTGTTAAAGATCAAATTTCAAAGTTTTTGGAAAGAATTTTTATGAACTGTTTTTATCCAGATCTGATATACATTTCAGATCTGAAGCATCATTCAAACACAGGATTGATTTGATCGAATCTCAGTTGGTGTTAAATCTTTTTCGAACTAAATCAGTGATTTTTGGTTAAAGTTTTTACAATTCCGGATTGATTTGGTTAAAGTTTCGAACAGAATTGAATTGAATTTCGTATCATTTCGACAAGTTTCAGTCTAGTTTCGATTTGTTTCGGTCTGATTCGATGTGTTTTTATTGATCGGTGATGTGTTTTGAACAAGAGTTGAGCTGATTCGATCTAATTCAAATCTTTCATACACACAAAAACCTAAATGACGTTGATGGTGGTGGTTCCGGCGGTGGCTGTGGTGGCGGTGTGGCTGTGGTGGCGGTGGTGGCAGCAGAGTGGTGGTGGTGGCAGGGCTAGTGGTGGTGGTGTTACAAATTTACACAATCAGTCCTTTATGTTACAAATTTACACAATCAGTCCTTGTTTACTAACTGACTTAACTGGGTTATGATTTTTGGACTGAAATGGCACCTTTCCAGAACGTGGGGGACGAAAATGGCGCATTTTTGAAAAATGGACTGAAATGGCCAAAGTGACCAAACCACAGGGACGAAAATGGCAGTTAACTTTTTAAATAAACCAAAAGTGGCTTATGAGAATAAGTGTATTCGTTTTATTTCTAACGAACGCATTAGAAACAGTTTACTTTATAAAAACCAAATATTTTGAATGTTTGTCAAACAGTTAAATTCTAATTAGCGTATTAGAATTGATTATCGTATAAACCACTCACTTTAATGATTGGTAATCGTTTATTATCTAACAGCGGGTTAGAAGCGGTTTGAATATGATAAACCAATTATTAAAACGATGTGTATTCATTTTATTTTCAAACGAGCGAGTTTGAAATTGTTTTATTTAATACACCATTAAGGTTTATTGTCTTGATTTGTAATCAAAACATAAATATATAGTTTAATATTAAAACACTTGCAAAAACGATAAATGTTTTGAACGAATAAAACATGTGTTTGCAAATTATAAGTGTTTCGATACTTTCATGAGAAGTATAACGTCTTGAACCATATAATAGTCTTGGAAAGACTATTTTGTGAAAAACAACTCGATGTTGTTATAGACATAATAAGTTGCTTAACTACTTGCGAGTAGTTAATTGTAAACAACTTTATATTTTGGACAACTTGTTATTATTCAAGTTTAGAGTTCCAAGATGAGGGAGTACCTCAAAACATGACACCGAACGAAATAATTGCGTTTATTTCGGTCAAAAGTGTTGAAGATAATAACACTTTGGCATTTGATGTTTAGACATCTTTAGTGTATCCGTTTTATTTTTGTCCACTTTTATTTTATTATAAATGGTAGACTATCGTTTGGGTTTATTTCACATAAACAAATGGTTTAAATATAATAAAAGATAAATATTTATTTTGGACTACTAATAATTTGTCAAAAGGATACACATTTTGGTACATAGTGTAAAAAGTAATTTACACAAACACAACGAGCAGGTTGTGATCATGACTTATGTAATAAGTCACAAATCAAACTTCAAATGCATAACGGCGTCGTAAGAAACGTGGTGAATAGTTTGAGATGAAATGCACGAAAACGAGATATGTCATCTAGTAGGTTGAGAGCATCAACATGGAAATGCACATGTGAGTTTTCAAAGAATATAACATATGAAAGAAATATATGTAATTATTGTAAATGATTTTAATAAATTTAGCAAATTTATTAACGAAAATTTACAATAGTGATGGACTTGTAGATGCTTCTACCACCACCAATGTTGTTTAAACTATGTGGAGGCTTGGTCCTCAATTTTGGAGAGTATCCCAATATATGGTATTAATGAAACAACAATGTAAATGTATATATCACTATAGGCATACGTGAATGCTTTGTTGTTGAGAGTCAATCTAATTGGCTATATCTCAAGACTCAAGTGATTTTATACAAAGATCTTTCATCAAAGTGACTTGGATTAAGACTTATGTTTAAGTATTTAGGAAGTCAATGGTGAAGCCTTGGAGATAAAAAGGCAACCGAGTTATGATCCTAATGGATGAAGTTAACTATGGTTTTGAGGCCCTCCTAAAAATCGATGGTTTTGGAATGGTTAAATAAAATTTCATTATTGTGTCTAAACTAAGAAACGAATGTTCGGAAGAGATAGTGCGTTATCTCTTAAGGTTGTGAAGAATCGGAATGATGCATCCTCTGTTCACATGTAGAGTATTGTGGTCTAAAGCATGCTAGACTAATACTTGTTAATTTATATGCTCGACGGAGATTAAATTAACTTTAAACATTCAAAATATGTGATGACACAAGAACGAATTTTGTGCTAAAACAAAACTATAAAGATAACTTCATTTTAGTCCTAAAGGATAATTAAAATGCAAGCAATGTGGGGGGAGGAGCCATTTAAGAAACAAACCCTTTAGGGTATGAAGAAATGGTAGTTGAGAAGTTTTCTCAAACTCGAAATGAAAGGGAGAACCTTTCATCACTCCATTTGGATGCTATCCAAATTACACTTAAATATGGGGGAGACTTGCATTTGTATGAAGAAATGGTAGTTGAGAAGTTTTCTCAAACTCGAAATGAAATGGAGAACCTTTCATCACCCCATTTGGATGCTATCCAATTACACTTAAATGTGGGGGTGACTTGCACTTGAATGTGGAAGGTTTGGCAATAAGGATTTTAGAAATCCTAATATATATTGCAAACGCATGACCAAGTGGAGTACACAATGTTATATGGAGTCAATCGAGTAGATTAGACTCGAATGCCAATTGGTTAGATTCAAAATATAGTAAGATGTCAGTCATGACACACCAAAGGCATGCTGAAAACGTGTTTAGCCATGAATTAAGTTTCATGTCATTCTAAAGACAAGGTACATAACTGGATCCAAGTTGAGATCACGAGTTATAAGTCTTAAGAATCGACTAAAAGGCAAAAGTGATTAGCGAGTCAAGAACATGTTAGAACAACTGATTGCAATTTAAATTGTCGTTGGTGACTTAGCGAAGTCAAAGATAATTTTGGATCCAACAACCAGTGGGTTGATAACAGATCATGTTGGGAATGGGACTAAAGCCATGGAAAAAGGGACATGAGGGAAACCTAACCTAGTTGAGTGGAGATCCCAAAATCTAGGTTTAATAGGTCAACTTAATCATGAACCGAAGGGTAGTCACTGTGGGGGCATAGCTAGTATATATGTTTATATATATGCTACTGTATATGTTCATATGTCCCCCTAAAACTATAAAAAGGGTGTTTAAATACGTCTTGGTCCATTCCTATAATATCCAGTGACATTTTTGTGACGCTAAGCATACTATGTGGTTAAATGATTCGTGTAAATCATAATGAACCATAATGTTTTTAATGATTTAAAGGGAAATCACCTATGTTGGAGAGAAGTGTGGTCGCTTCGAATGGAATTAGGGCATAATTCCTAGAGCTCCCGTAGAACCAGGAAAGTGCTCCATGACCATTATTGGAGACAAAAAATGAGGAGATGGCCCGGCTAGGGAAAGTATTGTGTGAATGTATATTGTCGTTTACATAAATGGGGGATTGTTCAAGGACATCACGTCTACAAAACCCTAGTAGCCTAAGTATGCTTCACAAACGAAGGTTCAAAGGCTACACCTACATATCCTGCAATACTCGACTGTCGAGTTTTCATCGGGGAATTTTGTGTGTTTTAATCGATCTCCATTCATGTGGGGGATTGTTGGAAATTTTAGTGAAAATGAGTTTTTCACTAAATATTTTGGACATCAATAATATTTATATATGTGTTGTATAAATAATTATTTATGGGTTTGTGTTCAAACTATGTCCAAATAGAGCTAAGATGAATGAGATATCGAAGCTTGAAGTTGTATGTTTGGAACAAACAAAGATGAATAAAATGGATTAGTTTTGTCAACTTGTCCCACATAGGTGGGATGACAAAACTCAAAGTGGTATATACGGAGGAGCATTCCTTGTAAATTGTTTCCTTAAAGGCAAACACTAGTGGGGACCAAAGGGTGCGCCGCACCAGCACATATGCGCACGAGTATGGATGGCGCATGACCAGGTGGCGTCCTGGTATGCGCAGTGGTATCTGTGTGCCGCGCGACTCCACATCACATATGCGCGCATAATATGGGCTATAGGCCAAATGTGGTGCACTTTGAACTTTGCACACCGCTTTTGTATTTTTGCCCATGAGCGTGTGGTCAGATACATGGCGTGTCCGCTTATGGCGCACCAGTGGGTGACTTAGGCGGATGATGTGGCGTAGGCCTCTCAGGCCCGCGACGGGTAGTGCAAGGGCGCGCGAGTATGCATGGTGCACGTCATTGGATTTGGCGAAGAATGCAAGTAGCACGCAAGTATAGATGGCGCATGACCAGGTGGTGGCGTCCTGGTATGCGTAGTGGCATCCGTGTGGCGCGCAACTCCATATAACGTGGCGTGAGATCCTTGTAGCGTGGCGTGCGTGCGGACTGACAGGCCAGTTCAAGCGCACGTAGGCGCACTGGTCTGCATATCATGCGCATACGCAGATTCCATACAGTGTGGCGCACGGACTGAAGAGCCACTTCAGGCGCGTGCACATGTTTGCAGTAGAAACCAAACAGCTGGTTGGACTTAGGCGAACTAGCTGTTTCAACTTGTTTAATTCTGTCATGAATGAATATGACAGTTTCGTTGACCGTATATTAATTCCATTTTAATATAATTAAATCTTGTTTATTACAAGATTTATTGCCTCGTTAATTAGAGAATTAAAGGCAATAAATGTTTCAATTTTGTGAATGTGTATATATATATGAACCTTGGGTTCATATTTGAGATATACGAAAGATAAGAGACGAGAGGATCTCATGAAAACCATTAGAAACATTTACTACATAATTTTAGAGGAGTACTCTAAAATAAATTCAACTTCTTTTCTTTATTTTCAAAAACATCAAATTATACCCGGTGTAATCTCGGGCGTGAGAGCCATCTCAGGCAGTACAACTACTGCTTCGGTTGTTGTATCCTGGAAACAGACCGTCTGTGAGGAGGCGCAGAATCTGTTTTAAGGGCCACGTATGTCAAACACGATTCTCAACAAAAACCTTTATCTTTTTGTATGTTCATTGTTGCAGTTCATAAGGTGCGGTTGAAGCTTTTCAAAGACGTTGACTTGAATCAAGATTAGTACAATGATTTTGTATTTTATTTTCGTTCATTTGGTTTATGTAATCGGCATTGTACTAGATGAATTTTCCACAAATAACGAGAGTCTCGTTATTATATATTTTGTAATATATTTTATTGAAAACGTGAACCTACTTACTAAATATTCGAAAACTTTAGTTATTTTATTGAGTTACGCTAAATGGAGTTTATTATTCTAAGAAATATAGTAGCAGCTTAAAGGAAAACGTTTGGTTCCATTATAATTTATTTAATTAAATTAAATAGAATATATATAGAAGTAAAATAACATGAACATGGCTATGTCAATTAAATTAAACAGAATATATATAGAACTAAAATAACATGACTACGTTAAAATTTACATTTTAGTGAAGTTAAGAGATCATTTACAAGAGAGAAATTTCGTACGAATTGTAGCAGACATCATGATCACACATTTAATATATGTCACTCTAACTTATATATATCAAACTTAAAAGAAACATGTATTGTAACTATGATTATTCGGAATAATATGATGTCTTTTTTAACAGTTGAATAATGTTAAAAAAATAACAATTAGATCAAACTTCATATTATAATATTATAATATGTTCATCTAAAAAATTTGCAAACAAATAAAACTATTTGCAAAAAAATGTAATTCAAAATACAGAACTAATTTTAATTCTAATACAGATCACGATCCTCATGCATGATGTCGTTATATTATTTATTTTTAACTATAGAAAATTTAATGTTATATAAATAAAAACCTTAACAGTAAATACCCAACAAGAGTATCAAAAGTGTTAGTATATTTATTATTTAGGACAGTAAATAGAGTGAACGTTTGTTAATTGTTTCACAAAACCTTATTTTTATTTAGGTTTGCAAAAAAATTCAACAGTTTCAATTTTAGGTAATTATTTTTTGGCAATATTTAGTAATCTTATACAATATAATATATTACACTTTCGTGTAATAGGATCACATATAAGTCATTATTATGATTCTTTTTGGATATTCAAAACAATAATAACATGAATCTCTAACACAACCCACAATCGTATGAATTACAATATGGATTATGTATGAGTGTGATGAATAATGATAAAATAATTAGAGAATACGATATACCTTATGATTGTATGATCCAAAGCAATCATGCTGATAACGTGTTATGA
The DNA here is from genome assembly GCA_030545235.1 of Helianthus tuberosus. Classification (NCBI taxonomy): domain Eukaryota; kingdom Viridiplantae; phylum Streptophyta; class Magnoliopsida; order Asterales; family Asteraceae; genus Helianthus; species Helianthus tuberosus. The sequence continues at coordinate 86,768,164 of CM060443.1, forward strand.
ACAAGCCTAATAGCAAGAAGATGAGAAGAGATATTGGGAGAGAAAGATATGTTTATTATTAATGGTGTATCATTTACAATAGAATACATGGACTATTTATAAGGGGAATATACTTGAAGAACAAGATGGTTTAGAGTAAACTGTCATTTTGGTCCCTGAGGTTTGACCAGTTTTTCCACTTTAGTCCAAATCTCAAAGTTTTTGTATCTGGGTCCCTTTGGTTTCATTTTTGTTGCCATTTTAGTCCAAAAGTGAAATCAGGCCAAATTCCCCTAATTAAACCCTCAAGTTTTGTCATTTTGCACAGTGGTAATTTCGTCATTTACAACCACCCTATAAAAACCCATCTCATTCCCCAAATCTACCCTAACTCAAACCCTAATTTAATGATCACTCCATCCCATTCCCGCCACCTCCGCCATGGACTCACACACCACCACCTCCACCGCCGTCACCGGAGATCATACTCCGGCCATCACCCGCACCTTTCACCCAACCAGCCACCGCCACTCGACCACCCCCATCACCCAGCCACCGCCTCTTATCACCTGAAACCTGAAACGAAAACTCTGTACATACACACTTTCTCTCTCTCTAACACCCCTATGTCTCTCTCTTCTCTCTCTCTCTCTCTCCTCTCTCTCTCTCCTCTCTCCCGAACACAACCGTTCATCGGAAACTTAACAGATCTGGAAACGGAACTACACCTCCGGCGATCGGAAACTTAACAGATCTGGAAACGATAGGGTTAGCGTATAACGAGTGACGAAGGTCGCCCACGGTGGCAGACGATGGTGGTAGATGGCGGTTGTGTTCCGAGTTTGATGGTTTGGGCCGGAATAAGTACTGAAGACGACAAGTAGCGGCGGTGAAGATGTCTCACATGTGACCGAGATCGCTTACGATGGCGGGACAACATTGTTAGACGGCAGTGATGGTTGGAATTAGGTGGTTTGGGCCAGATTTACGAGAGAGAACAATGAAGGTGAAGCAGAGTGAGAATAATTTAGGGTTTTTAATAATTTAGGCTTTTCTTGGTCAGGTTTTAATAATTTAGTTTTATTAACTTTAATTGATAATCAGTTATAATAAAACGTAAATGACGAAATTACCCCTATGCAAAAGGACAAAACTTGAGGGTTTAATTAGGGGAATCTGGCCTGATTTCACTTTTGGATTAAAATGGCAAAAAAATGAAACCACAGAGACCCAGATACAAAAACTTGGAGATTTGGACTAAAGTGGCAAAACTGTCCAAACCTCAGGGACCAAAATGACAGTTTACTCCATGGTTTATATTTGGAGTTGATAATCTAAATATAATTCTTTATAACAAATAATAATATACTCATTGCATATTTCTTATTACATAATCAACCAAAAACTAACAAGTCAAATGAAAAAAAACATAAATTAAAAACAAAAAAATCAGAAGTGGTTTTAGACACAATCTATTACAATTATAGCAATGCAAGCCTTCTACTTGTTTGGTTTTGGCCATAAGAAAGCATATAGCATGAGCTTCGACCGAATTGCAGCCAAAATTGTATGGCAAGTAATTAACCTTCTTTGACAAGGAAGGAAATCAAGAAAGTAAATAGGTAAATAGTTTGTAAACAATGGCAACTACGACTACAAATATGATCTGATCAGTTATGGAGATGCTGTCATTTTTATCAACTGCCTCATTTAGAATCGTAGGTGAGCACTTGAGTTCAATTGAGTATGCTCCCTTTTCATCTTGAATATCTGGTTCTATGTTTATCTCCCCAAATACAGATCTGAACTCCCCATAGCTCCATTCCTTTACTCATTTTTTTTTATCAAAGTTGTAACTATTAGTTGTGGTATGATTGTAATCACACTTCTTACATACGAGGATGAATTTTAGACATTCGTGTAGAGGATACCCCTCCCTGGTTGAGTCTAGCCCAACAATTTAGGCGCAACACATATTGATGCACAAAGATTCTAGCCCATTTATCTCAGAGAGCATAATATCCACTTTGGAGGGATTGTTCCCGACCCTTATCCCCTCCAAAGTGGGGATTATGCCCTTTAATGGAGATTGATATGTTTGAATCCTTGTGGATCAATAGGCCTAACTAGGAGTATCCACTACATTCGGTTCTTCAAGAGCAAAGTATATGACAACTAATAAAAGGTGGGATTTTCAATCCATGTACTTATAGAGTGGATGATCAAGACTATACTTAGAGCATTCACATTTAAATTCTTATACCTTCATCCTAAACCAAATAATATAAGGAAAATTTAAGGAATCGAATGTAAAGGGTTTTAAAAGATAAACAAATTTTAAAGATAATTTTTTTTATTTAAACTATAAGGATGAAGATGATGCTTCCAATGTGAATGCTCACATGTCAAATGGGGTACAATATCAATTGAGATTGCGGGTCTACTTTTCATAATACCTAAATGTACGGGTTTGGTCCCAAGTTTTCAAAAATTACACTTTTAGTCGTAATTGTTCACTCATAGGTTAAACATTTTGTCCTTGAATCAGATGCTCATTTGATTCACATTAAATTTGTAAAAGTTACCACCGTAACCAATATTTAAGGGAACAACAAAAAAAAAAAAAAAAAACTATACCAAACCCTTTCAAATGAACTTAACGTATGTTGGTAAAAAGGGCAAATATGTGAACAATTTGGACTAAAAGTGTAATTACCCAAAACATGAGAGCAAAACCGTAATACGATGATGAAAAATAGTTGGATGAATTAGGAATCACCTGCATTTGTTCTCCAATGGTGAAGACAATGGTGCTAGGGTAGGCGCGGAATGAGTAGGGTCCATCATCAGACAAGAGACGAAACTCTCCACAGTCGGTCGGGATGTGAAGCCCGAGAGCAAATGTGGCCGAATCACGTCTCGGCCCATCCATCGCACTTGGAGTTTGACATGAACGTGGAGTGTGAGGCTGCAGAGATGAGTTACAATGCTTGAACAACGTCATTCTTATTTCATTTTCCTTGATTTTCTTCCGAGGCTTCTTACCACCATTACTTGCAATAATCTGAGCCACATCTTTTGCAACTCCTTCCAGCTTTTTTGCTATATTATCCATTTTTTGTCTGCATATATATATTCAACAAACTACAATTCAAAAAAAAAAAAACACCTCTTTTGAAAAGGCTTTTATAAATTATTTATTTTTTAAGGAAAATCATCAAAGGCAAAAGGTTAAATAAAAACAGACGTTGGTGACGTGGATTCTTTAGGCGATAAATATAGCCAACGTGTACTTTTCTGCTTGCGATGATAGATTTCTGGCAAGCAAGTTTGCCAAAAATCTGTTGGCCTTCGATGCTCTCCTAAAGATTATTCGTGGCATGTTTCTAGGTTGTCGACGGATAAGCGAAATGTTTATTTTTGTAAATCAAAATGTCAATGTTATTTTGTAGCAATCAAATATATATATGTTTATTTTTGGTGGATTTTTGTTTTGTTTTTTGTTAATTTGGATATAGATTAGATGGTTGATAAATAATAAATATATTTGTATTTGTAGTAAAGAAAGAAAGAACAAATTTACCTAAACATATGAAACTGTTGATCATTTTTAACCTCTTTCCTCCGTTGCGCGGCCAGCATGGCGGATCGAGACCAAGCAAACTCCTCCCTGTCACCGTCGCGGCTCCACCTTTCTGCCAACAATCCAAAACAGAATTCTGCCTCGGTGAATGCTGCATTCAGCTCCTCTGGCGATATCCCATGACCGCTCACCTGAAACATCCCAAACTTAACCGCCGAATCCAACATCTTTTGGATCGTATTCTTGTCCTTAGATTTGATCAACCGGTATTCCACATCTGCAACCGGTAGTCTGTTCATGTCGTCCGGCAGATCAAATTCCGGAATGTTCTTCAGTTTGTCAGCGTAATTGTTGAACGGAGGATCGGAGCGAGAGGATACCCTGGGATTTGGCATCGGAGATGGTGGTTGCGCTGATGAAGATGACGTAAGGCGACCCTTAATTCGAGAGAGAGCCATAATTGGGAGTTTGTTTCTTTGTTTTGTGGAATGTTATGGAGAAGAAGAATATGTGAATAATTATAGTTATTGCATTGCGTGGTTTGTGGGGTGGCTGGCACGTCTCCCTGCATGGATGACTTGTACGTCATGATCATGTCGTACATGGAAATCTATGTACATGGAAATCTATGTCGGATGTGCATGGTCTTTCTAGGTTTTCACATGTATTGAAGAACACCCTGTGTTTTGTATTGGCTTAATTAAGTTTTAAATATGTGCATGGTTTCATGTTTTACTTTTTATTGCTTTATATTTTAAGGATTATTAAAATACTAGGTTATGAGAGCCGTGTATTACACGGGTTTAAGGATCATCAACCGTTATCCTATTCAGTAAATCTAACCAATAACATAGTTAATATAGGGTCTAAGGGGGGTAAGATGTAGACAACAGAGCCGTCCCCGAAAACTCTTGAAAAAATTTAGGTCTCGGGCGACGAAAAGAATTGGGCCCAAAATTATGGTTAAGGGTAAATGAATTACAAAAATAAAAGCTTAGTGATGGAGCAAAGACTCGAACTTTAGACTTTTAAATTATTTTGAGATGGTTTTTGCCACTACACCACCAATATTTTTTTGCACATTAAACGGATTAATATACTAAATATATAATTTAATAAATATATATACAAGCTTATAAAGACTTTTTGGGCCATTTGAAATTTTGGGCCTCCGGCGTCGGCACGGGTTTGCCGGGCCCAGAGCCGGCCCTGGTAGACAACCTTATCTCTACTACGTAGGAATAAAGAGGCTGTTTTCAATGAGACCCCCGACTTGATATTAGGTTTGCATCAATCCTTAGACCTAAGACATATCACACTCATCAATCAGGACAGAGAAACATTGGTGCATGTATCCCACACAGTTTAAGGATAGAGATTATTTAACTTAATAATGTATGTACAAATCTTTTTAACAATTTGCTCATATATATACGATCGAGATAGATGTCATATTCACCTTTTCAATCAAATATCGCAAATATGATAGCCATGCCATATTTAACCATATATAAAACCATTTCAAGTAATATTTTTCAATTATGGGATTTTATCTGCCTTTCCAAATTATTTTGCATGGTTCTAAATTTTTAACTCACGAAACACTTCTTATAAATACGTCTAAGTTTTTAATGTCATCCATTATAAAACAATTATAATCTCAACTTACTCTTCAATCTATTGTGGAGTTGTAAAGCCACTATGAATCCATGTTCGCTTTATGTTACAATTTTTTTTCATTGCTTGGCTTTCTTATGACTTGATTTTGATTATATTTTGGTTATATATAACTTTTGTATATTATTGTAACTTTTTATAAGTATATTTTGATATTCTCATATATAAAAAAAGATAATATCATAGTGATTTTTTATGAAATTGTACAGACCATGTATTAACATATAGATGAAGTCACCACTAAAAATAAAGTTTTATGGTTTGCTACCTCCATTACTCATCAAGTTGTATGTATGACAGTAATTTAGTTATGTAAATTCGTGCATACATTATTAAATTGTATACTTTTTATTTTAAAACTCATGTAATACACTTGGTTATAACTCAGTCCTCAAACCCGTGTAATTCACAACAGAATCTTAAATAAAACTTATATTGAACGTAGATTAAAATAAATTTGTTGCAACACTATATTCATAATAACATAAAAAACAATACAAAATTATTATAAAACTTAATAAAAAATTTCGGATTGTAGGAGGTGTTGCCAAGTGGCATTAATTGTAGTTCTTTATTAGTATTTAGATTAGATTTTGTAAAAGATTATATTTTTAAAGTTATATGAGAAAAACAAAATAGGTTAAAACTTAATTATAATAACAAAATAACAAAAAGAAAAATAACATCCTAAAGCCACCACGTGTATACAATTATTATTTTAAAAGCTTTTAATTTAGTAATTACAAAATACGTAGAACATTGGATAAAATAAAATAAATCAACAATTATTAAAGTTTTGATGATATAAAAAAATTAGTTTAAGAATACCATAAATCTAATGAGAAATCTTGAAAAATAACTCACGACCTCACGACCGTTGATTAAAGTGAAAATACAAGATAAAAACGAAATTCTAAATATAAAAACGAAACCAAAACAAAAATTTAAATCATGAAATATAAGATAAAGAAATTTTAAATTATGATTCTGTAAATAAATCAACAATTATTAAGGTTTTAATGATATAAAAAAATTAGTTTAAGAATACCATCAATCTAATGAGAAATCTTGAAAAATAACTCACGACCGTTGATTAAAGTGAAAATACAAGATAAAAACGAAATTCTAAATATAAAAACCAAACCAAAACAAAAATTTTAATCATGAAATATAAGATAAAGAAATTTTAAATTATGATTCTGTAGATTAAAGTGATCTTATAAAATTTAAATATAAAAAACAATACAAAATTATTATTAAACTTAATAAAAAATTTCGGATTGTAGGAGGTGTTGCCATGTGGCATTAATTGTAGTTCTTTATTAGTATTTAGATTAGATTAGATGATCTTGTGTAATACCAAGTATGTTTTTTTCTAACTTAGCGGTTTTTATTGGATACATTGGTTTTGTGTTTTGTTTAAATAACAAATAATAAGATTTATATAATACAACTCATTTAACATAAGCTTTCTTCTTTATAAATTCCTGCTACGCTTTGTTTTAGCCTAAGTTATGTTGAATGAGTTGTTTACATAAAATCTTATTGGGGCGTGACAAAATTTCCTACCAAATAAAAGACCAAATGACAAAAATGAAAGCAACTGACCAAATGGCAAAAATGAAAGCAACTGGTCGTGATTTCTATAGAGAGTTTTTGTTAGGCGATCACATAACTTTCTCGATCAATTGAAATTACATAGTGTACGTGATCAAAGGTTAGGCGAAGCAACATAGGGTGCTCAATCAGTTGAAATTACATAGAGTCATGTATTCGTAATTATTCAAGTTATACAAATAATTATACTAGTTATAAATAATTACTCTGCTTGTACAAGTAATTATACTATAGATAAAACGGAGATATTTGCTCTAGTTATTCAAAGTAGTTATAGTAGTTTATAGAAACAATTACTCTACTTATACATATAATTACACTACATATAAAACAATGAAATTTACTCTAGTTATATAAAGTAAATAATCTAATTAGACAAATAGTTACATTAGTAATAAAAGTAATTACTCTACTTACACAAGTAATTAATTACACTCTACTTATACAAAGTAATTACTTATACAAATAACCACACTAGTTATAGAAAGATAATTACTCTACTTATTACACTATATATAAAACAATTATATTTACTTTAGTTATACAAAGTATTTACTCTAGTTTACCAAGTAATTATTCTAGTTATACAGGTAATTACATTAGTTATAAATTAATTACATTACATACACAAGCAATTACACTACAACTAGGGGTGGCAACAAAAACCCAACCAAGATATTTGGGTTATTTTAGGCCTCTTTAAAAAAGAAAATAAGTCAGAATGGGATGGGGATTTAGTCAATATGGGTTAGGATGGGTTTTAAAATACCCATCTAAATTTTAACATGTGTCAGGAAGGGTTTTTACTCTCTAAACCTAAAACACGCATCAGACTTCATGGGAACGGTGTGTGACTTGTGTCGCTTTTGAATCCCCTTCGTGGATTCAACCCTAAATCACCATCATCGTCGATTTCAAACCTCATCATCACGATCTCTGCAATTCACAATAGCCAGTGATTACAGCCACCAAACCCCTTAATTTCGATCTCTGCAATTCACGATCTGATTAAGGCTTTCAGTGAGTTAATGGTTCATTTGTTAGAGTTTAATTTGAAGAATTTTTGTTCTGTTATCGTCATTTTATTAAGTTGACTTTTAGGGTTTCAGAGATAGTTTGTTTGATTGTAAATTGATGAATTGTAGTTGACTAGTGAGTTAATTGTTTGTTTGTTGGAGTTTGATGAATTGTAGTTGACTAGTGAATTAATTGCTTGTTTGTTGGAGTTTAATTTGATGTAATCTTGTTTCTGTTATCGTCATTTTGATATGTTGACTTTTAGAATTAGTCGATTATCATTGATTCTATGGAGAATGCTTGTGTTATCTAACGGAAATAGGGAGTGGTAGTCCTATAACAATGCTTGTGTTATCTTCTATATTCTCTATTGTTTCCGACCGAGTGGGAGATAACAAGATGGGAGAAAAACAGCAATACAAATTAAGAAATAATCATAAAGCAGCTACTTAAGCCTGGGAGAGTGATAACAGAAAATTAGAAAGCCGGTGGTATTTTATATAGGGTTGGTTACATGATAGAGAATTTTTCAAAAACTTTGATAGCTATGTCTTTTGATAGTTATGTTTAACACACATAAGGTTTAAACTTCTAAACTTAACTGCAGTCTGCAAGTCTCTGAAGTTTTCAACTTTTCAAACTTCTAAACTCAACTACAAGTTCCTGAAGTTTTCAACTTTTAGTTTCAGTCATCAACTTGTATGTTGTTTTATATTTTACTTGTCACTTAAATGTCTCTTTGGCCCATTTGTCCAGCAGCAAAGATCTAATAACTTATATGTTGTTTGATTTTTTTTTTTTTAATTTCTTTGATTTTTTAAATTTTTCTATTTTTTAAAAATTTTTTTGAATTTTTTGTTATTTTTTAGTTTTTCTGATTTTTTTAATTTTTCTGGTATTTTTAATTTTTTTTTTATTTTTTTAGTTTATCTGATTTTTTTTCTTCTTTTTTTTTTTTTTGAATTTTTAAAATTTTTTCTGATTTTTTTATTTTATGTTTATTTATTTATTTTTTAATTTTTAGCCTATAATGACCGAAACCAATTGTGACCTAAACCCATCTTGACATTTTTCTTAAAAAACTCATCCTTACCTGAAGGGGTAAGGTCCCAAAAACCTTGCTTCAAGTACTTGGGACCATACCACAATCCTCGTCAGTAAACCCTCTTTAAACCTTGCGCGGCCGCGCACTGGTCCCACAAAGAGAACTCAGAAAGAAAACGATGATCAACACTTACGTGCCAAAAGGAAATTAACAAATCCTTGCGCCGATCTTCATAGCAAACAGGATAAAAATCCTAACAAACACTTCCGCATAATAAACATCCAGACTTGGATAAAAATAACTACTCTGAAACTACACCAAGTTAACATGAGGAAGAGCCACACAGGATTACAGCTGTATTCTTCTAGAAGGCCCCTTCGTGCACCATCATTCGGTTATAACCGAATGGCCACGTGGCATCATCCCAGGCTCCCTCAAAACCACCACGATGGCACGGAATTAAAGAGAGATTCATACTTGTCCACTTTCCACGTGGCAATACCCTAACCGTTGATCAAAATCGCGATCCGTGTGTACACACACAATCGTTAGCGATTAACAGGAAGGAAACATAACCGCTTACGGAAAAGTATCTTCCGTCAAGTTTTCACCAACAGGTTTTCCTGCCCAAACTTCAGCTATAAATAGAAGGATAATTCAGGTACAATTCTCAAGTTACATTCACTTCAAATTCACTTCTTCTTCTTCATCAAACCCTGTACTTATTCTCACGCCGGAGGGTGGATACGGAGAGAACCCCCATTCTCCCCGTGGCGAGTCTAACCGTGGTTGTTTTGCAGTTATTGTGAGAGAAGATGATCAATCACCCACGAATCGGACGAGAAGATTTAACCCTTTTTATGCAGATTCAAACCATCTGGTTCAGTTGATTCCGGTCAATTAAACTAGTGTTTCTTCATTGGCGCCCACCGATTTCTCAGTTTTATTCATTTCTTCTCGTTTCAATTCGTTCTCTCTTCATTCTCTGTTTCATATGGCAGAGAACTCGTCAATTCACCCATCAGGTCCTCGATCTGAAGTCAAGGGTACTATGACCCAAGATATCCAGATCGACGGAATCATGGGCAACGAAGAAAGCAACAGAAGTTATCTGGAGGAAAAAAGCTCCATGGAACAAACAGGAGTTTATAATCGCCCAGATCTACTCCCGGAGGAAACTCCAGAGTACTGGTTCACCAGGTTCCAGAACGCAATGAACCAAATTTTTGCACAAAACGACAGATCTGAGTTATTATACAGCAGATCTGATACTCAAAAAATCAGCAAGAGGAAATCCGGCACTGCAACATTGGACCCACAGTTAGCCTGTCAGTGGGACAGCCAATTCAGTAGCCAAAAGGATGCAGCACAAAATCCAGGAGATACCAAGCACCAGGAAGTCAAACCAAGGCAGATAAATATGGTAAAAGGAGGTCACCCCCCCGAAAGCCGAACAAACGGAGCCATAATCAGCATTGGCGAGAACAACAAGTAGTGTTCCCTGTCGTCCCTGGAGGTCCTCAGGAAGAACGTCCAGTAATTATCACCGGTATCTTCGGCCATTACCGAACTGATTATATGTTCATAGATCCAGGAAGTTCAATGGATATAATCTATGAACAATGCTTCAAACAACTTGACCCAGAAGATAAGGCACGCTTAAAACCAATTGATTTCCCTCTTACTGGTTTCTGCAACGAAGCTGTCTTTCCGCTGGGTCAAATCGCTTTTCCTGTGACTCTCTCAGATGGCGAACACTCGAGCACTGTCACAGTAAATTTCATGGTTATGCCAGCAACGTCACATCATGATGTACTGCTGGGGAGACGCTCTCAGAGAGAATTTAGCATGATTACCTCTATACCACACGCCGCTTGCGGTTTTCCAACAGAAACTGGGGTGGCAATTTTGTATTCCAACAAAGAAGTTATGTACGTGGACGATGAACCACCAGCAAAGGTTTCCAAACCCTCAACATCAAACGAACCAGAAAAATGGGTTCTCAACAAAGAACATCTGGAACAAACCATCTTGTTAAGGCACGCCATCTCCTCAACAATTCGGGTAAAACTGAAAGAACTACTTTATAACAACATGGACATCTTCGCTTGGTCCCCCGCAGATATGACTTGAGTACCACGAGATATAGCGCAACACTGTTTAAACGTCCGGTCTTCAGCAGAACCCGTCGCACAAGGCAGGCGCAGTCTCAGCGCAGAAAAAGCAGAAGCGATGAACGAGAAAGTAACATAATTGCTTAATGCGGGGATCCTGCGCAAGGTACAGTACCAAACCTGGGTAGCCAACCCAGTAATGGTACAAAAACACAATGGCGGGTGGCGCATGTGTGTCGACTTCAAACTCAATAAAGCCTGCCCGAAAGACTGCTATGCACTCCCAGAAATAGACAAGAAAGTCGACTCTTTAGCATCCTTCCGCTGGAAGTGTTTTCTAGACTGTTATAAAGGCTACCATCAAGTACAGATGAAAGAGGAAGATGAGGACAAAACGGCCTTCCGTACAGATAAAGGTATCTTTTGCTATACGAAAATGCCTTTTGGTCTCCACAACGCAGGGGCTACTTACCAGCGCTTGATGGATAGAATTTTTGGGGAAGACATTGGAAAAATAGTGGAAGTTTATATGGATGACCTAGTCATCATGAGCCAAGAAGAAGAGACCATGCTCGCGAACATTCAGTGCATGTTTAATTCTTTGCGCAGCGTCTTTAAAACTGAACCCAACGAAATGCTCCTTCGGAATGGAGGAGGGAAAATTTATAGGGTTCATAGTAAGCAGAGATGGTTTCAAGGTCAACCCGGAGAAAGTAGAGGCCATCCAACTAATGCCGTCGCCAGCAACAGTTAAAGAAATGCAACGACTCACGGGTCGATTAGCAGCACTGAACAGATTTCTGGCAAATCATGCCATGAAATCTTATCCGTTCATTAGCACATTGCGTAATTACGCTAAGAAAAGCCATTTTCAATGGACACCAGAAGCGGAGAAAGCCTTCAAGCAAATGAAGGAATGTCTGATCCAGTTACCAACTTTAACAGCGCCACGAGAGGAAGAACCGCTAATCTTATATATGTCCGCAGCGGAAGTAGCAGTTGGTGCAGTGTTAATGGTAGAAAGAGATGGCGTTCAAACTCCGATATACTACATTAGTAAAATGTTAACTGGCCCAGAGACACGCTACTCTATGATAGAAAAACTCGTCCTCGCACTAGTACACGCGTCACGAAGACTACGCCGGTATTTCTCTGGCCATGTTATTACAATACTCACTAATTATCATCTAGGTCAAATTCTGTCTAAACCCGATGTCGCGGGGCGTTTGGCCAAATGGGCCATCGAGCTAGGAGGATACGATATCCTATAGAAACCTCGACCGGCAATCAAAGGACAAGTATTAGCGGACTTCGCCACTGAAGTTCCCGTCGACAAAATACAAGAATGCGAGGCAATCCAAAACCATACTCCAGTCTTCGACGATAGGGTTTAGATGTTGCACATAGACGGGGCTTCTAACGATGACAGGGCAGGCACAGGCCTTCGACTGGTTAGCCCAGACAATCACGAGCTTACATACGCAATACGCCTAGATTTCAAAAGCACAAATAATGAGGCGGAATACGAAGCGTTCTTGCGGGCCTCCGTTTGGCACTTAAAATGGGGGCAAAGAACCTCGAAGCACACGTCAATTCCAAGCTAGTGGTGGAACAAGTCAATGGTCATTACAACGCTAAAGGCGAAGCCATGGCTTTATATTTGGAGCAAGCACGAATGCTTATCAGCCAGTTCCAAACATTCAAGATAGTCCATATAAATAGAAGTGAAAATAAACATGCAGACGCACTAAGCAAACTGGCCGCCACCAGTTTTAAACATCTAGCAAAAGAAGTTCGCATTGAGGTATTTTCTAACCCATCCGTTCCTTTGAGGCAAGTGAACATCATCGAGGTTGGCAATCCATCCTGGATGTCCCCGATCATTACGTACTTGCAGCACGGCAAACTTCGAGAAGGAAAAGCGGAAGCTAGGAAAATCCAAAACAAAGCGCTAAACTACGAAATGGCGGACGGTATCTTATACCGGAAATCATTCATGGGTCCACTCCTACACTGTGTCGATAAAACAGATGCGCAATATTTAGTCAGAGAAATTCACGAAGGATTATGTGGGATTCACGCCGGACCACGCATGGTAGTGGCGAAGATAATGAATGCAGGCTATTATTGGCCAGGAATGCATGTGGACGCAGTGGAATTATTGCGCAAATGCGCAGCATGTCAGCGCCACGCGCCAAAAACCTTCCGTTCAAAAAATCCTCTAGTCCCGGTCACCTCGGCATGGCCTTTTCAACAATGGGGTATCGACCCCGTCGGTCCTTTCCCCGACGCGCCAGGCGCAGTTAAATTCATCGTAGTCGCAGTTGGCTACTTCACTAAGTGGGTGGAAGCTAAGGCATTAGCATCAACCACAACAATGGTAATCCGCAAGTTCATATGGGAACATATTATCTGTCGATTCGGGTTGCCATTGCGCATCATCTCCGACAATGGCACAAACTTTGCCTCAGAAGACCTCCAGAAGTGGTTTAAAGAAATGAAAATCGAGCACAACTTTGCCTCTGTGGCGCAACCACAAGCAAATGGGCAGGTTGAAAGCGTGAATAAACAAATAGTTGATGGCATTAAGGCAAGATTGGGGACTGCGCGTAGGGGATGGGTAGATGAGCTCCCTAGCATCTTATGGGCCCATCGCACAATGCCAAAAACCAGTACAGGAGAAACTCTATTTAGCCTAGTATATGGTTCGGAAGCAGTAATACCAGCAGAAATCGGCCTCCTATCGCCGCGCATGATCGCCATGGAAAAACAAGATAATGAAAAAGAACGAAGAATGGATCTGGACCTTCTCGAGGAAAGGCGCGAGAACGCAGCCATAGCAGAAGCAAGGTATAAATCCAAATTAGAAAAATACTACAACGCGCGCGTACGCGTGTGCACCTTCGTTCCAGGAGATTTCGTCCTGCGCGACAACGAAGCGTCCAACGCGGAAAAGCCAGGCAAACTAGCACCTAAATGGGAAGGGTCGTACATCATCCACGAAGTCCTGGGCAAAGGGGCATACACCTTAAAAAGGCTCGACGGAACAGACGTGCCCCGCTCCTGGAACGCGCAGCAGCTACAAGGTGCTACATGTGACCAAGCCATTCCATCCGGCGCAGAAGGCCAGACATTTATGCAAGTAATGTATTTATTCTAATTATTCACTTTGTATCCATCGGCCCCATGCCTTATCAATACAAAGATTATCCTTACATATTTTTTATTACAAATTGCATGTAATTCCTTTTGGTACACGCGAAAACAATATGGTGAAACATTGTAAGTCTCATGAACGGTCTAACGGGCACAAGTCCCACGCACAGTCCAGACCTACGTTCACACATGAGTTCAATACCATCCTTATTCGCTTTACCTAAACAAAGTAATTATACACATTCAACATATTGTAATTCAAACACAACTTATACCACTAGCGCACCATGCGCAATAACAAAAAAACATATATGCATAACAGTGCATCAAAAAGTTACTTGTGCAACAAAGCACATTAACAAAGTTTACAAAACATAGTAGTATATCAAAACATTAGATACAAAATAAACAAACTACACACCAGGGAACATACCACCCAACGGGGTGTGCAGTACTTCACCATAACAGGTAATAGGAGGATGATCAACAATCCAAGGGTTTACACCCTCCTCATCACTCACAGCAGGAGCAACCACATGCTCACCGGTCGGAATCTCGGCCGGAGAAGCTGTACAGGAACCACGGCGACGCCGTCGATACACGATCGAATAGCGGCCTCTCCAAACAGCCGGAAATGCTTGAGTCACGGCATTTGCCGACAGCCTAGTAACCCCCCGTTGTTATCATCTGCAGATCGAGAGAGGGCATGATTCCTTGAAGGCTCAGGAAGAACTGCCACCATGAACACCTCCGTCTCCGGCAACAGTTCCAGGTGACAAGCCGGAAAGGAGAAGCAGACCGTCAGCAGCCTCGAAAACTTTGAGAATTTCGGAAATACTCCGGCACCGGGGTCGTCGCCTAGTCCTCATCTTTTCCAAATTAGGAAAAATATCCACACATTCAAATATATAAGCTGGGAAGGGTTAACGTCAAAGGAGAGCGTGTGATGATTAAGTGTCAAATCACTTTCTTTAGAAACGGCACTGCCACTGCAATCGTCATATCACATTAAATATTTTCTGACAGAATCCGCACGAATTCCCAAAGCTACAGATCAGTGGGAAGATAAAGAGGTAATATAAAATACATTGTCATTATTTGGATGACGTAATAAAAGTCAGATCATGACTAAACAAGCTTTTCGCAGGTCAGAATAAAATAGGAAATGCACAAATCTTCTCCCAGAAGATTTCCATTTTTTCAAAATCAAAATCATGAACAAGTATCTTCCCCAAGAAGATTACCCATTTTTCGCACCAAAAACTCTACAGTAAAAAGCACCCATTTTTCGTAGTCCAATGCTCCACTTACTTGCATAAGAGCAACACTAGACTGGGGGACTTGAAGGGGTAAGGTCCCAAAAACCTTGCTTCAAGTACTTGGGACCATACCACAATCCTCGTTAGTAAACCCTCTTTAGACCTTCCGCGGCCGCGCACTGGTCCCACAAAGAGAACTCAGAAATAAAACGATGATCAACACTTACGCGCCAAAAGGAAATTAACAAATCCTTGCGCCGATCTCCATAGCAAACAAGATAAAAATCCTAACAAACACTTCCGCATAATCAACATCCAGATTTGGATAAAAATAACTACTCTGAAACTACACCAAGTTAACATGAGGAAGAGCCACACAGGATTACAGTTGTATTCTTCTAGAAGGCCCCTTCGTGCACCATCATTCGGTTATAACCGAATGGCCACGTGGCATCATCCCAAGCTCCCTCAAAACCACGACGATGGCACAGAATTAAAGAGAGATTCATACTTGTCCACTTTCCACGTGGCAATACCCTAATCGTTGATCAAAATCGCGATTCGTGTGCACACACAAACGTTAACGATTAACAGGAAGGAAACATAACCGCTTACGGAAAAGTATCTTCTGTCAAGTTTTCACCAACAGGTTTTCCCGCCCAAACTTTGGCTATAAATAGAAGGATAATTCAGGTACGATTCTCAAGTTACATTCACTTCAAATTCACTTCTTCTTCATCAAACCATGTACTTATTCTCACGTCGGAGGGTGGTCACGGAGAGAACCCCCATTCTCCCCGTGGCGAGTCTAATGGTGGTTGTTTTGCAGTTATTGTTAGAGGAAGAAGATCAATCACCCACGAATCGGACGAGAAGATTTAACCCGTTTTATGCAGATTCAAACCTCCTGGTTCAGTTGATTCCGGTCAAATAAACTAGTATTTCTTCATTACCCAAACATATCCTAACCCATTACCCAAACCTACCCAACCCACCCATTTTGTCACCTCTAACTACAATCAATATAGAGTACAAATGATTACGCTAGTTAGCTAGTTATACGTGATTTGAGTATCTTTTTGCGATTAAAACAAAGTTAATATATGTACATTTTTGCCATGGAGTTGATTTGTTCAAAATTACTCACTTTAAACGTTTAGTAAGTTAATTTCTATTTGTATTGGATCCAACCCTTCGAAATGTTGAAGAAAACTTCTAGGGACTATATGCACACCTTGGATCTTGGTAGCATGACAATCATGATCATATCCCTAATATTGTACCAATTTAACTCCATAAAACAAGCCAACCTCATAAAAGCAAATCAATCGTGAATAATTCGTTTTGTGTAAAAATTCTTAACCCAAGTTGGGTAAATCACTAAGATTCATATTAAAAGACAAGACAATAGGGATGATTTCCCTTGAAGGTTCATCAAAGAGGAAAACAGGCTTCTTAATGAGATAAGCAATAAATAAGCATCTGTTCCAAAATGCCCTTATCTGCAAATCAGCACACAAGTAGAGTTTTGAACAGATAGAATTTCCATACCCGCCTCATATTTGAGCAAGTGATGGACAGGTATGCATGAATATTAATTAAAATCTCGTCTTCTTCTCTGCTCACTTTTGTACGTGTTTCTTGCTCTTAATCTTGGCAAAGACCCGAGAGCCATATCACAAACCAAACCATATAGAACAGTCTGAAAAACCTCAAATTGGCCGCTCAACCAATGTAAAGCAAACCGATCAACTTGTTTAGGTTTAACTAGGGGTGGCAACAAAAACCCAACTATGATATTTTGGGTTATTTTGGGCCTCTTTAAAAAAGGAAATAAGTTAGAATGGGCTAGGGATTTAGTCAAGATGGGTTAGAATGGGTTTTAAAATACCCATGTAAATTTTAACATGGGTCATAATGGAGTTTTAATTATCTTAAAAGCACCACCGCCTCCTCAGTTTTTCACCCTTTTTCTTCCTCTCTTAAAAATTCACACCACAACTCAATACATAGATCAGCGATTCGAGATGACCGGACTGCTTGATAAGACGGTGCCGACGTTAGATCGGCGGTGGTGGCCGGAGCTATTGTTGGCATTGTAAGGACTCTCAAAATTTTCCTAAATATACCCGTGAGTTCAAAACCCGGACCCCTGAAACCTTAAACTATATTAAAAACTAAGAAAAACAAAATATTGGGTCGCAGGCGGGCCGCGTAAAAGACAAGGGGTGTCTTACGCGGGCCGCGTCAAACCATGATTGACCGGATAAGTGTTCCGGATCCACGTAGCAACCACCTGGCTAACCTACTTGTGACTGGTCAAAGCTAGTCGTAGACTGGGCGGCACGCGGGCCGCGTAAAGTTAAGGTGGTGTTTTACGCGGGCCGCGACAGGTCCTAATTTTAACTATAAATAGCCCGTCACTCGCACAATCCACTGGTGTCAAAATCTTTTCGTAAAAACAAATTGATAAAGCTCTGAACTCGAAAATACAACTTTAATTAGTCGGGTGCTGCTCCGATACCGGGTATTAATTCGATCGCTGCTACGATTCAATGTCCGATCGATTAAACTATCCAATGGATGTTTAAGTGCTGCCCACATTAGGGTTTATGCTTTGTCATTCGTCGTTAATTCGATGGATGTTTAAGTATCGCACTTTGTCATTCGTTGTGAAGGTTGATCTCGTGAATTAACGTAAATGCTGTATTGATTACTAACCGAGTTCGTGTGCATGTTATTAATTTAGGTTAAAAGGCTAATCAGTAGACTAGGCTCTGCTCAATTAAATCTGCAATGTGAGTCATTCTCTTTTTATCAAATTTAATTTCAAAAGCATGTTTATTTTCAAAGTTATAATTACAGGGATTAAGTCTTTGTAGTCACCAAATTACAGCCGGTATGTGGGGTATTGTATACATTACTTTTTCCGGCCACCATTGGACAACGAGTTAGCCAATGGGTGGTCTGACCACAGTCACAGAAATAAGTCGAGTGACAAATACTGCGGGTAGTTGGTTGATATAGAAACAATGTAATCACCCTTAATACTGTAAATTATAACAAACAGGTCGTTTTATTAAATAGAATGATTCACCAGTATTTCTCGCTGACAAAACATGTTTCAGGTGATCTGTTGTGATCCAGGAAAAGTGTCGTGAAGCACTACAAGCTTAAGAAAGTGGCTCAATATAAAATAAGGAAATATGTTTTGTAAATAAAGATTTCTCCGTGAAATCATATGATTGTAAATTACCGGGGTTTTATCCCGAATTGTTAAATAAAATAATCGGGAAAAATTTTAGCTTTAAAAAGATCCTGATGATAAACTTCCGCTGTTAAACTCAATTAAATAAATACCACGGGATTTTCTGTCCCGCGGCTCTTGAAACGGGTTAAACCGGGACGGGGGCCGTGACAGAAAAAGGTGGTATCAGAGCCACTGAGTTAAGCTAATTAAGTATTTAGAAATACTTAATTTTTTCCTGATTACCATTATGTGATTATGTGTTTTATTATTTGAATAATTGTGTACAGTATGGGTAAGAAAAAGCTATCAAATATCTATCTTAAATTAGATAGGTCTTCCACCGAGAAGGGAAGTTCATCCCAAACCAAATTCTCAAAACTCCCTGCAATTCCTGAAGAAGGAATATTTGTTCGAAAAGCCCAATACGAGGAACCACTTTCTCCTGATAAAAGAAGTTTGATTCTTAGGAAAAGTCAGGAGAAATTAAAGAAAGCCCGAGAAAAGAAAATTAAAAAGGAAACCCAGGAAATTATCAGTAAATCACCATGGGAAGACAAGTTAGATGAAAAATGGGCGGATCTTTATATGCTAGCTACTGTAGCAGTAAATGTTAATCTTTAAAATACCAGGACTCGTTATTAGTAACCTTATCACTTACACGCCAGAAATATTATCTAGTAAATAAATAAAATCACAATAAAACCTAGTATGTTTAATTGTCAATTTTCCTTTGTATTAAATTAGTCACAGAATATGCAATAATATTTAAGGTTTATCTGTAAAAATTGTTATAAAATTTTAATTTATTATTTTTACATATATGTTAAACAGCATGAATGAGTTATCTGGAGCCCTAGAGAATCTCAACCTTTACCCTGTAAACATAGAAGTTTCTAAAGAGTTTACTGGGTACTTTCCTGATGTGGAACAACCTATAGAATTCAATGCTCCACCTCTGGAAAAGCAAAAACCTAAGAAAAGAAAGAGATTCGTTTGGGGGAGGCGTGTACGTAGGAAAAAGCCAGCTAAGAGACTTCCTAAAATAGAAAATCCCTTAGATAAAGGGAAGGGAATTGAAGTTAGTACAAGTTCTAGGCCACTGGAAATGGGGTTTGATGAAAGTTCTAGACAAATGGAAATACAATTTGGGGAATATTCTAGGCAGATGGAAAAGGAGTATGGAGAAGGTTCTAGGCAAACCCAGAGGGAAGTTGGGGAAAGCTCCAGACAGATTGATGAATTACCTTTTCAAGATGAATTGGATCGTGCATTGGCAAGCTGTGATATAGTCAGGCCTGTCAATAATAATAATTTTTACTCTAATCCTATCGAAAATCAACTCCCTATAAATCTGGAACCAGCAATCCCAGAACCAATAATCCACACCCAACCTTTAGGAATGGATGAATGGTGGACAAATGATTGGCAATTCCAAAACCTTATCAACTGTCCTTATTCCTTTCTCCCGCAATTCGATCCCAAACCTCTACCAAATCCGCCGATGAGTAACGAGAATATGGCTGAACTCCGCCATTTTGGCGAAGAACTGATGGATGTTGGGAATAGGATCCGAGAGATAGGAGGACAAATTTCATGGAAATATGATGAGAGGGAACATCGTTATTAAAGATGCAAGTTGACGAGGGAGAAATGGGTTATGAGTCTGTATTTGTATAATAACAGTAATATTAATAAAAATCAGTATGTGTAAAATAAACAATAAAATGGTTGTATATGGAAGCATAATATAATCAATAAAACAAATGGAAATTTTAGAAAATTTACAAATGTTGTTTGTATATTTGTTTACGTGATTATGTGCAATTAATTATGACATTGGATTGTTTCTTATTTTATACTAATTATTTATCTATAAATTAATTATCAGATGGCAAACATTAATAATGAACCAGTAAATGAAGTAAATCAATCTGAGCAAATTCAGGAAGAACAATTTTTAAATAGGCAAGATATAGAGGATATCGTTGCACAAGGAATAGCTAATGCTATTCCAGTAATCGTTGCTGCTGTTCAGAAACCTGTTAAACCTCAATCAATCATTCCTAGTAAACGTACCCAAGGCGATAATTTTAGTAATAGTATAAACGGAGGTGGTAATCATGTTAATAACAATCATGATCTGCAAGCCCCAATTTTCAAGAAAATGAAAGCTGCAACGCCTGGTTGCACTTACAAAGAATTCCTTGCCTGTAAACCAGTTGAGTTTGCAGGTAACGAAGGGGCTATTGCAGCATTACGTTGGTTAGAGAAAACTGAGGCAGTGATCACCATAAGTAAATGTGCTGAGGAAGATCAAGTTATGTATGCGTCAAATCTTTTTAAAGAAGGGGCGCTAGAATGGTGGAATACAGTGTTACAAGCTAAAAGAAGGATCGAGGCATATGTCATGAAATGGGAAGAATTTAAGAATCTTGTAGAAAGAAAATTCTGTCCCGAGTATGAAAAAGATCAAATGGCAAATAAGTTCCTAAACCATCGGATGGTGAATGTGGACTGTCGAGGATATACTTCGACATTCTTCGAATATGCTAGAGTGGTACCAACGCTGGCTTCGCCAGAACCGGTACTCATTTCTCGCTATATTTGGGGATTAATTAGCAAAATCCGCAATATCGTTAAAGCTGCGAGACCTCGCACTATTGACGATGCGGTAGAATTAGCTAATACCCTCACTGACGAACTGGTACACACAAGAGATGAAAATAGGAAAAAAGAATTGGCTCAGAAAATTACCCAAAGATTTCGCATGGGTAATAGTAATAACTTCAAGAGAAGAGGAACGGGGCAATCTTCAACTTTGCCATTTTGCAGAAATTTGCAGAAAGAAACATTATGGAAGATGTAATGTAATCTGCAACTTTTGCAAAGCCATAGGACATCGTGAAGAAGACTGTAGGAAGAAAACAAGAATCTGCTATAACTGTGGAGAAACAGGACATTTTAAGCCAGAATGCCCTAAATTGGTCAAACCAGCAGACAACAAAACCAAGGCGACCAACGGAGCTACTAAGAAGAATGTCAGAGCATTCCAGCTGACCACTCAAGAAGCAGAACTCATTCCAGATGTGATAGCTGGTACGTTCCTAGTTCACAATGTGTACGCAAAAGTATTATTTGACTCTGGTGCAAACCAAAGTTTTATAAATACTTTATTCTGTCAAGCTCTTAAGTTACCTTTAACCAACATTAGACAGATTTTTACAGTCGAAACCGCAGATGGGAATTCAGTTAAAATAGATCAGGTTTTGCAAAAAGTAGAAATAGAACTTTCAGGTCATAAATTTTCTGCAAATCTGTTACCTATGAAATTAGCTGAATTCGATGTTGTGTTAGGAATGGATTGGTTAATAGCCAACCATGCTCAAATCATTTGTGATAAAAATTCTATAAAAATTCAGGCACCTACTGGAGAAGTAATCATGATTACAGGAGATAAACCACGTAAACCCATGAAGTTCATATCAGTAATGAAAGTTGCTAGTTATGAACGAAAACAAGGAATAGTATATATGATTTCAGTAATCATTAGTACTAAGGGTAAAGAACTTAAGGAGATTCCTGTAGTCTCAGAATACCCAGATGTATTCCCAGAAGAGTTACCAGGGTTACCACCAAATAGGGAAGTAGAATTTAGGATTCATCTAATTCCTGGAACTACACCGATAGCTAAGGCACCTTACCGGTTAGCTCCTACCGAAATGTTAGAACTGAAAAAGCAATTAGATGAATTATTAAGTAAAGGATTCATACAACCTAGCTCATCCCCTTGGGGAGCTCCAGTGTTGTTTGTAAAGAAGAAGGATGGTTCGATGAGAATGTGTATTGATTATAGAGAATTGAATAAGGTTACAATTAAGAATCGATACCCATTACCTAGAATTGATGATCTATTCGATCAACTTCAAGGAGCTAGATATTTTTCTAAGATCGACTTACGTTCCGGATATCATCAATTGAAAGTACAAGAGGAAGACATACCTAAAACTGCTTTCAGGACTAGGTATGGTCATTACGAGTTTACAGTCATGCCCTTTGGGTTAACGAATGCTCCTGCTGCATTCATGGACATGATGAATAGAATCTGTAAACCGTATTTGGATAAATTTGTAATTGTTTTTATAGATGATATACTTATTTATTCCAAAAGTCAGACAGACCACTGTGAGCATTTGCATGCACTCTTAACTTTGTTAAGAAAAGAAAAGCTTTATGCCAAATTCTCGAAGTGTGAATTTTGGCTACAAGAAGTGCAATTTCTAGGTCACATGGTAAATCATAAAGGTATTCATGTAGATCATGCTAAGATAGAGGCCATTACCAAATGGAAGGTTTCGCAAACCGCAATGGAAATTAGAAGTTTTATAGGTTTAGCTGGATATTATAGACGATTTATTAAGGATTTTTCCAAAATAGCTGGACCATTAACTAAGCTAACCTGTAAAGCAATTAAGTTTGAATGGGGACCTAAACAAGAAGAAGCCTTTAGAATCTTGAAGCAGAAATTAACAAATGCTCCAATCCTAGCTTTACCAGAAGGGACTGAAGATTTTGAAGTATATTGTGATGCTTCAAAACTAGGATTTGGATGTGTACTAGTGCAACGCAAGAAGGTAATTGCGTATGCTTCAAGACAATTGAAAAAGCCCGAAGAAAATTATACAACTCATGACCTAGAGTTAGGCTCCATAATTTTTTCCCTTAAGATTTGGAGACATTATCTTTATGGAAGTAAATTTACTGTCTATACAGACCACAAAGTTTAAGATATATTTTTGGGCAAAAAGAGTTAAACATGAGGCAAAGGAGATGGATGGAAATCCTAAGTGATTACGACTGTGATATTCAATATCACGAAGGAAAGGCAAATGTAGTTGTAGATGCCTTAAGTCGTAAATATCATGAGAAACAACGACGGGTTCGTGCTCTCAGGTTAAATCTACAATTAGATTTAATGGAACAATTAAAGCATTTTCAAGAAACAGCAACCAAGGATGATGCTGAAGGAATGAAAGGAAGAATAAAAGAGTTAGAACAAGGAACTGATGGAATTTGGAGATTCCATAAGAAAAGGATTTGGGTACCTAAGCAGGAAGAATTAAGAAATAAGATTTTGGAAGAAGCTCATAAGTCTAGGTATACCATACACCCTGGAAATAATAAGATGTACCAAGATTTAAGAAAGAATTTCTGGTGGATAGGAATGAAAAAGGATATAGCTAGATATGTTTCTAAGTGTCTTACTTGTTCACAAGTTAAGGCAGAACATCAGAAACCTTCAGGTCTACTACAACAGTTAGAAATGCCTGTATGGAAATGGGAACTCATAACAATGGATTTTGTTACTAAGTTACCCAAAACCAGAAAAGGTAATGATGCTATTTGGGTAATTGTGGATCGATTAACCAAATCAACTCACTTCCTGCCAATGAAGGAAACCTTTAGCATGGAAAGATTGGCAAAATTGTATGTAGATGAAGTTGTATCATTACATGGAGTTCCACTCTCCATTGTTTCGGATAGGGATAGTCGTTTTACTTCTCATTTCTGGACTAGTTTCCAAGAAGCAATGGGAACTCGACTAAATCTGAGTACTGCATATCATCCCCAAACAGACGGGCAAAGTGAAAGGACAATCCAAACTCTAGAAGACATGCTCCGAGCATGTGTGATAGATTTTGGTGGAAATTGGGACGATCACTTACCTCTGATAGAATTCTCCTATAATAATAGTTATCATTCAAGTATTGAAACTGCCCCATTCGAGGCACTATATGGAAGAAAGTGCAGAACTCCAGTTTGTTGGGCAGAAATAGGAGAAAGTCAATTGTCAGGTCCTGAAATAGTGCAAGAAACGACTGACAAGATTACTCAGATCAAGGAAAGACTAAAGACAGCTCGAGATCGTCAAAAGAGCTATGCCGATAATCGACGTAAACTGTTAGAATTTCAAATTGGAGAAAAAGTACTGTTGAAAGTTTCTCCTTGGAAAGGAGTTGTTAGATTCGGTAAGAAAGGAAAGCTAAGTCTCAGATACGTAGGACCATTTTCAGTGATTCAACGTATAGGACCAGTTGCTTATCGTTTACAACTACCAGAGGAGTTAGCTGGAGTACATGATGTATTTCATGTATCCAATCTCAAGAAATGTCTATCAGACAAATCTTTGGTAGTACCTCTCCAAGATATAGAGGTAAACGAAAAATTAAAATTTGTTGAGAAACCTCTTCAGATAGAAGATAGAAAAGTGAAGTTTCTTAAACACAAACGGTTAGTACTTGTCAAAGTCAAGTGGGATTCAAAGAGAGGACCTGAATACACGTGGGAGCTGGAATCGGAGATGAAGGGAAAATATCCTCATTTATTCCAGTAAATCTCGAGGACGAGATTTTAATTAAGGTAGGGAGAATGTAAGGACTCTTAAAATTTTCCTAAATATACCCGTGAGTTCAAAACCCGGACCCCTGAAACCTTAAACTATATTAAAAACTAAGAAAAACAAAATATTGGGTCTCAGGCGGGCCGCGTAAAAGACAAGGGGTGTCTTAAGCGGGCCGCGTCAAACCATGATTGACCGGATAAGTGTTCCGGATCCACGTAGCAACTACCTGGCTAACCTACTTGTGACTGGTCAAAGCTAGTCGTAGACTGGGCGGCACGCGGGCCGCGTAAAGTTAAGGTGGTGTTTTACGCGGGCCGCGACAGGTCCTAATTTTAACTATAAATAGCCCGTCACTCGCACAATCCACTGGTGTCAAAATCTTTTCGTAAAAACGAATTGATAAAGCTCTGAACTCGAAAATACAACTTTAATTAGTCGGGTGTTGCTCCGATACCGGGTATTAATTCGATCGCTGCTACGATTCAATGTCCGATCGATTAAACTGTCCAATGGATGTTTAAGTGCTACCCACATTAGGGTTTATGCTTTGTCATTCGTCGTTAATTCGATGGATGTTTAAGTATCGCACTTTGTCATTCGTTGTGAAGGTTGATCTCGTGAATTATCGTAAATGCTGTATTGATTACTAACCGAGTTCGTGTGCATGTTATTAATTTAGGTTTAAAGGCTAATCAGTAGACTAGGCTCTGCTCAATTAAATCTGCAATGTGAGTCATTCTCTTTTTATCAAATTTAATTTCAAAAGCATGTTTATTTTCAAAGTTATAATTACAGGGATTAAGTCTTTGTAGTCACAAAATTACAGCCGGTATGTGGGGTATTGTATACATTACTTTTTCCCGCCACCATTGGACAACGAGTTAGCCAATGGGTGGTCTGACCACAGTCACAGAAATAAGTCGAGTGACAAATACTGCGGGTAGTTGGTTGATATAGAAACAATGTAATCACCCTTAATACTGTAAATTATAACAAACAGGTCGTTTTATTAAATAGAATGATTCACCAGTATTTCTCGCTGACAAAACCTTTTTCAAACATGTTTCAGGTGATCTGTTGTGATCCAGGAAAAGTGCCGTGAAGCACTACAAGCTTAAGAAAGTGGCTCAATATAAAATAAGGAAATATGTTTTGTAAATAAAGATTTCTCCGTGAAATCATATGATTGTAAATTACCGGTATTTTATCCCGAATTGTGAAATAAAATAATCGGGAAAAATTTTAGCTTTAAAAAGATCCTGATGATAAACTTCCGCTGTTAAACTCAATTAAATAAATACCACGGGATTTTCTGTCCCGCGGCTCTTGAAACGGGTTAAACCGGGACGGGGGCCGTGACAGGCATATTGGAAACCGTCAAAGTTGCGATGGGGTTCATCGTCCAACGGCTTTGGAATTGACACAAAACACCGATTGAGTCTTCTTCCACCGATCCGATCCAGATGGGGTTCTCCACTTCTCACAGCGGAGGCATCACTTTCACAAATATAAAAGGAGAGGCAGGAGGGTTCGAGAAAATATCCTTATTCATCTCTCTCTCTCTCCCACACAAGCGGTTAGGGTTTTGCAGTTCATCTTGAATCTAAATTTTAGGGTCTGCGTTGAGTCTTGTTCGTATAGATTATCTTGTTAATAATCTTTGATTGATGTTTAGAGTGGTCAGGTCTATTGTTAATTTTGCTCTGATACTCTTCGATTAGGTTAATAATTCTGATTTGGGTATCTTGAGGTGTTACTGTGTTTTTTAGTTTTAGGGTTCCAGAGATGAGGGCATCAATTATCCGCTCTATCGCTCAGAAAATTGAAATTAAAAAGTTATTTTATTGTTCTGTTTTAGGATAGATTTGGATTTGGAAAACCTAACAGATGAACACGATCTATGATACTGTGATTTGTTGAATTCTACTCGTTAGTCATTATTTTATAGGCTTGTAAACGATCAGATCATTTATTGAACTGTTTGTGCACGTTCGGCTGCAGCTTCATTTAGAGTTCATCTTTTTTTTTTTGAATTTTTTTAAATTTTTCTGAATTAAAAAAAATTGAATTTTTTTAGTTTTTCTAATTTTTTTGAATTTTTTTTTAATTTTTCTGATTTTTTTAAATTTTTAGCCTATCATGACCGAAACCCATTGTGACCTAAACCCATCCTAACCCATTTCTTAATAAACTCATTTTAAGCCAAACTCATCCTAACCCATACCCATCCTAACCCATTACCCAAACCTACCTAACCCATACTCATCCTAACCCATACCCATCCTAACCCATTTCTTAATAAACTCATTCTAACCCAAACCCATCCTAACCCATACCCATCCTAACCCATTACCCAAACCTACCCAACCCACCCATTTTGCCACCTCTAGGTTTAACCATTCGATTTCATCAAATCAAGCACATCAGTATCATACAAGGCTTTTAGTTTTGTACAACTAACAACTACTATGTCTAATAGTAAAGGAAAGGTTACTATTATTTTCTAGGGTTAGGATATAATAGGAAAAAAAAATTTTGCTAGGAAGCAATCTTGACCATCAATTGATTTAATCAAGGGCTAAGATTAAATGAGTGAAATTGAAGAGAAGAAAAGAGGCGCATGGTTTTGTGTAAGGGCATTCTAGTCAATCCATGACAATAGTTTCTGTCTCCTCCAATTTCCCCATTTCCCTATTTTTGAAACGTTAATAACTTTTTCATACGAGATTATTTTTTTATAAAAATTGCACCAAAAAAACGAGCGTTCTTTATCTTTAAAACGAGTATAATATTGCTATATTTTCGAAAAAAAAAATCGAAAACCCAGTTGCGTAAAACGCAATGGAAAAAAACGTAAAAAAATGACTTTTTTTCTAAAACGCAATGCACAAAAAACACAAAGAAATATTTTATTTGTAAAAAGCAATGGCCAGAAAACACAAAGAAATGTCTTATTTCTAAAACGCAATAGCCTAAAAACACAAAAGAAAGTTTACTTTCTTAAACGCAATGGACTGAAAACACATAAAAATGTGTTTTACCTAAAACGCAATGCACCAAAACACAAAGAAATGTCTTATTTCTAAAACGCAATAGCTAGAAAACACTTAAAAATGTATGTTTTCTAAAACGCAATTACCTAAAAACACAAAAGAAAGTGTAATTTCTAAAACGCAATGGACTGAAAACACATAAAAATTTGTTTTACCTAAAACGCAATGCACCAAAAATACAAAGAAATGTCTTATTTCTAAAACACAATAGCCAGAAAACACTTAAAATGTCTTTTTTCTAAAAGGCAATGGACTGATAACACATAAAAATATGTTTTACACAAAATGCAATGGACTAAAAACACTTCAAAAATGTGTATTTCTAAAACGTAATTCGAAAATGTGTATTTCTAAAACGCAATGACCAGAAAACACATAAAAATGTGTTATTTCTAAAATGCAATGGCCTAAAAACACAAAAGAAAGTGTTTTCTCTAAAACGCAATGGACTGAAAACACATAAAAAATTGTTTTACCTACGAAAACAATGACTAAAAATACTTCAAAAATGTGTTTTTCTAAAACGCAATAGCCAGAAAGTGTTCTCACTGTCCACGAAAATAAGGCAATTTCCAGAAAATTAAATTTTCTGATGCAGTTTTATTAAAGCAATTTACTCAAAAAAAAAATTTTCCACGCTGACCTGACAGCTCGACCCTAGCCAGGGGCACTGTCCATTGGACCCCGCCAGGGGCGCTGCCCCCGGACCTCCGCCAAAGGGGCGTTGCCCCCTGGAACCCCCGTAGAACACAATGACTCAATTCAAAAACCCAGATCATAAAAATGCAATTCAAGAATTTCTTACATGGATCGAAGCCGATTTCTTCAACGATTGACGAAATTTGAATGATAGAAACACTTATCAGCGATCGAATCGAACGGATAAAGTGATTCGCTTCAAAATCACGGGAAAAAATGAGATATTGTATGAAGTTAAACTGTGCTTCTTCAAAAAAAAAGTTGAAGAACACGTTGATTGGGTGTTTGAATCATTGATTTGTGACGAAAATCACACTATAATGTAGTGATTATTGAGATAGAAAGTGAAGAAAATGTTGAAGATGGTGGGTTTTGAAGTTACTGGGGAAGATGAAGAAGAATAAAGATTGGATACCATTGACTAAAATACCCTTACTCTTTATTTTAAATTTTGACACATGTTATAATTCTATTGCTTTCTATCATTCCTAGCAAAAATAAACTTTCTATTTGATCATCACCCTTATTTTCTAAGCATGCATTTAATAACCGGTTAAGTTGTAGTTTATACAAGAATCTTTTTGTCTCTAAACATGAATAAAAAAATCAAAATATTCATAGTGACTGCAACGGTGTTGGTCAAAGGTCATGCCAGATTTTCTTTCTCCTAGATGTGGAGTGAGCTAAACGAAAATTCACTCAAGGTGTGGGTTCCTAGTCACTTGTGCTTAAGAGTGCCTAATGTTTATGATGAAACCAGTGCTAGCTCAGTGACAGCATGCTGATAAACATGAACCATTTCTTGCATAGTTGAGACTGTTGGACATATTTTATATTTTGTAAAATATGTTTCTATTCTCATCTGTGAGAGATTATTATCTGTTATGGTAAAACCTCAGCCCTCTCTTCCTCTTCTCTCCCCATCAACGACATCTTCAGTTTTGTAAACACAATGACCCACTTAAAAGAAAATCACAAAACAGGGATAAATAAACCTCTGAAAAATGTTGAAAGACCATTCTTGTCAACCAAGATACAATGTCACATTCAAAAAAAGACCTTTGGTCGACAACTATTAGACAACATCAACTTACAGACAGTTTATGTTGACAACACAAAAACAAAACTCTGTAGCAGCAGCCTATGCATACACAACAACCTTTCGTCTATGGTATAACCTGCAATCCCCCCCGGCCAGGGGTCTCAAAATCTCAAGAATCAACCAGACAGAGGCGGGAAATCACCCTCGTCTCTTAAATGGTACGAGGACTGTAAAGCCAACCTACACGTTTTCAACCAAAAGAACACCATCAATCACAGGTTGAGATATAACCGACATAGCAGTAGAGATTTTTTAGGGAATTGATACATTTCCTATACCTATCCGTACCAGAAGCAGATCTGGGCCTCTGTGAACCGTCCAGCTGGCGAGGACGGTTAGGATTTTGTTGCCTCCTTCTATGTAACAAAGGCTCTCTTTGTTGCATCGGACCGGTGACTCCCTCGGGTCGGGGACTTGAATTATTAGAGTTTGGTGCTCTGTTACCTGAGGTTGAAGTATGATAACCATGTCCAGACCGATTCTGAAGAGTTAAGACATTATAAAACCTGTAATTAGTATCTTATGTGTAACACTCAAGAAACGAAAGTAATACGCTAGCGCAATAAAGATCCACTGAACTAAAGAAGAAATCTGATTTGGGCCTGCAGTTCCAACCAGATCAGTGTCGAATTTAAATTTTTTTCTTTAAACATTCTAAATAGAATATAGAAAACTGTTTTAAACCATAAAAGACTTTATTTATATTTAAAATATTGAACTTATATTAAAAAATGATAATAAAATATATATTAAAATACCTTAAAGTAGTGAAGATAATTTGACTGATATAAAAGATTTACAGGACTAACATTCGTGCCAAAATGTACCAATAACAGGACCATGCAGATATCAATTTCGTAGCAAATTTGTCATGTATTAGCATCTTAAATCACAATAACTAAAATCAAGATGAATTTGCTGGTTAATTTGATAGATAAGTATAAAACGAGCTCGAAAAGAACAGAATGGGAAAGTTACCATATCCAAGTAGTGATTCACAGGAGCTGCTTGATTAGGGTCGTTGGGAATGAAAGGTGGTCTAGACATGAACATCTGGCCGGTATGGTGGAACTGTGGATGGTGAAAACCGTTAATGCCGCCATGTTCCGATGCGATCATGCTCAGCAAAACTAGCGGGGGCGGCGGCGGTGGTCCCATCACACCAGGTGGAGCTAATAAATAGTTATCCCACCCCCTCACATGATCCAAACATATCAAATGAGACAACAAATCTCCAGTCAGATCCAAAGGTTCGGATGGAAGTACATCCTCGTCATGCACCTCAGACTGTTTTACATCATTAACATCATGATCACCGTCTTCCGTCTTGTTAGCTAACTTGGAATACTCAGAAAAAAGATGGGGTGCATAGAACGGTATACAGACACGGCCAGCAACTTCTCCTGCACCACCCAACTTGAGGGTAGAAACATCCTTTCCGTCACTAGATATTCGGTTCCCACTGCCTAAATATTCATTCTCATCATTAGAACTTCTCGGTTTTCCACTTACCCTTGTGGTAAAAGACTTTTCTGCCCCAGAAACGCTGATGGTCAGAGATGACGCTTGACCAATTCCGTGCATTTTTAATGTATTTGAGAAAAAAGAAAGAAGCTCCTCAGTTAGCTTATCTTCAGGTGCCGTAAGGATTTGCCTGAGTTTTCTAGCCCCGTAACCTAAGGCACTACGTATCCGGAAAAAATTCCCTGACCACACATTAAACATTAATTCACATAAACATGTATCTACATAAAAATACAATATATTTTCTTATGTTTCACGCTAAAATCTCACTACTTAATTGTGATGTATTAGCGTCACTCAAGTTCAAAATATACACAAAAAAACCACTAAACTAGTTATCCGTATATTGAAGTCCTTAAACTTGTCTAAAATGTACGTACTTGCTAAAAAACTTTAATATTAAAACTTGTTAACTCTTAAATTGATCATTAATTTGATAAAACTGATTCAACATTTCTGCAAGAAAAAAAAAACAATACCATCTCATTTTTAACCAATTTAAGAGTTTACAAGTCATTATTCATTATTAAAAAAAAATTCAGGAGTACATGCATTTTAGACAAGTTTGGGGACTTTAATATACAGCAATTAATTTAGGGACTTTTTTTGTGTACTTTTTGCGAGTTGAGGGACTTTAAAATACCAATATTGGGTTGAGAGATTTCTCGTAAAAAAAAAAGAAATTATAGTGGTATCTATGGTTTAAATGCTTAACAAAATCATAAAAATATATAGAACAAGAAAAACCTGATGGAGTGAAATGAACCATTCCTGAAGGAATCTGATTCCATCAATATACTAAAGTTTCAGTTAATTTCAATTATATATATTTTTGAAAAAAATATAAGTAAATTACTTCTTTATTTTCAAAAAACAATAGAAAGTATAACTTTTTATCTTCTAAAAAGAGGTTCTGATACCCTTTCCTTATGTTTAATTAGATTTATTTGTAATAACTAATAAGATAATGTATAGTGTAATTATACTAACATGGTAATGAGGTTGAATATTTGGAATCATACATACCTTGGCTAACACTTCGACCAAGGTTATTATGGACATTTAAAGGATCAACAATGTTGAGATGCTTTTTTGAAAATGTGTCCCCATGCCTCATGGGGATTGATAACGTATCAGAACAACGTCTAAGGAAACCGACTTTGAGCAGAAGATCATCACTGTTTGGTGGTCTCTCGACTACAGATTTATAAATAAACAACCGTTTCAAATAAGGACGAAACCTAACAAAGGGCATAAAAAGGTAAATATAGACTCACCCATGATTCTTGGCAACTCGGATAATCTAATGGGCCCCATTAAACTGATACCATAATTATCCCAATCGAACGTACTAAAATACTCCAAGAATTTATATAGAACCTGTCATTATAGCAACACAATATTCCATCAAAGAATCTTGTAACGAATACCTAGATAAATTGAAAAATGGACTTTTTAGAAACTCACCGAGAGAGGACCGTCTATTGTTATATGAAACACATGAAATATATAGAGAACTAAAGTCTCTAAGCCGTATGTTGATATCAGACCAACGTGTGCACCAAGAGTGCGGCTCTCATAATAGCACCATGCTTTAATCAAAATTATGCTTCTCTTAAAAAGGTGATCTTTCTTGATTACACGGTCCACCTGCAAATTCAAACCAATAAATGGTTAGGGTTAGGTTTAAGAGTTTAGATGGAACATAGAGGTGGCAATTTTGACCAATTTACTTATGAATGGATCCGTTTCAGGTTATGTTTTACCTTTAACGGGTCAAATGAGTAACACCAAGAAAACATAGCTTGATACATGAGTGGGAAAAGTCGGTCAAAGTGTAACTTTAATGCATAAGACCTCTAAAATCATTTAACTTATAAAAATAGATTTATGACTGATTTAAGGGCTGTTTGTTTAACTCTTAATGGGGCTCTTAATGGTTCAGACATCCTACTGGTTCAGCACTTAATGGTTCAGACTCTTTGTTTCGCGAGCAGATGTCTGAATGGTTCAGACATTTGCCTCTGAATGGTTAAGGTTAAGCATTATACTGAGTCTAAATGGTTAAGACCTCTAATCGGAATTGGTCAGACATTTGCCTTTGAACGGTTAAGCATCATACTGGCTTTTAATGGTTCAGACTTCTTACTGGTTCAGCACTTAATGGTTCTGACCTTTTTACTGGTTCAGCACTTAACCATTCAGAAGCTGCCAAACAGCCCCTTAGTATTATTTTGTAAACATACCACATACTTACTATATACAACACACTTTAAAAAAATTAGAGAAAATGTGTTTTGAGTCAACCCAATACATCCTTTTCGAGTCTTCAGTCAACATGCATGATGCACTCAGTTTGTCACTGCCAATAAGATAATATATATTAAAAGGCATAACATCACCTGCTCAAGAAAACAGAGCGTGCAGAGTCCCCCGATTTGATTTACTGAAATGTCAACAACTAGATTCTGAACCAAGCATTTCACGAGCTTAACC
The DNA here is from genome assembly GCA_030545235.1 of Helianthus tuberosus. Classification (NCBI taxonomy): domain Eukaryota; kingdom Viridiplantae; phylum Streptophyta; class Magnoliopsida; order Asterales; family Asteraceae; genus Helianthus; species Helianthus tuberosus. The sequence continues at coordinate 86,802,135 of CM060443.1, forward strand.
TGTCATCATAAATTCATTTCCATAACCATCGAAACAAAAAAAAAAAAAAAAAGAAAAACTAAAGAAATAATTTAAAAAAAAAAACCTATTAATGCATCAGAAAAAAATTAAAAAAAGGACCTGGGCGCCAATAAGTTGAACGTCTTTAACAACAAACTCGGCTGAGCTGTTTTTCTCTTCACTCTCAAGTAACGATGCAATCTCCTTAATGAGACTACGTGTGCGTGCACCCACCACGCTTAGATCAATATCTCCATCAGGGAGATAAGTTTTTAATGGTACCGAGCCATAAGCAAATACCTGAAAAAACATGAAACCTTTTGTTATGTCACTAATAAAGGACTTACCATTAGCAAAATTGTTAAATCTTTTGTTATTCAATATTTCAATGCAAAGCAGAAAATTATTTCAAGCAGCGTAACCATAAGTAAATCATTGGAAATGATATAGTTGATCATTTGTATAAGAAAAGACAATACTAAACTCTCAATCCTACAACAAAAATGAAAACTTGATCCTATACTCAATATGTAACCTTCATAGTCTTAACAAAAAAAAAAAATTGTTTTTTTCGAACTTGAAAAGATGACATGTTTTATATTATTTTGGACTATAAGAAGAACCCAAGAGTGTAGGTCCCACTAGGGTTACTAACTATAGAACAAAAGACTCTGTATTTCTAGATTTTTAATATATATGACAAGAAGAGTAGATATTTGTCATTTGCTGGATTGCATCAATACTATTGATTCAATAGAAAATTTTCAACTTTGATCTCATAGATAGAGGCTTCTTGGTCAATATAGAATGTCTTTGCATCATAAATGTTAAACAAAAAATCTACAGGCAGCACCTAGAAGAACTGTCATTATTAATCAACATACGATGTAACTTACAAACCCTAAGAGACATAAGACGCCGTCATTACTTCGAATATACGCGCATAATTGAATATCTACTTTTAGATATAAAATTAGATACGTTATGATCTCGATAGTAACATCAAACGCTCTTTCACAAAATCGGAAAAAAGGGCAACAATAGTCCTTGACTTGACCTAGATCCATGAAATTCAATCATAAAGTTCCGTGCTTCATTAACGTCTCCAATGTCTCTTCTCCTAACTTCCTATGAAACCAACTACCATCATATGCAAATGTTGAACAACCACAAAGAAAAGTAATAATCTGATCCTTGAATTTAGACCTAAATCCATAATATTCAATCATAAAGTTCCTTGCATTCTTAAAATACCCAATGTCTCTTCCTTCATATTCCTATTGAACCAACTACCTTCATATGCGATTTTTGGACAATTGCAAAGAAAAGTAATAATCTAATTTTTAAATTTAGACCCATATCAATGAAATCCAATCAAAAGTTCATTGCTTCATTAACACCGCCAATGTCTTTTCCTTCAAATTCCTATAAAGCAACTACCATCATATGCAAATTTTGAATAACCACAAAGAAAAGTAATAACCTAATCCAAGATTTTAACCTAAATCCATGAGATCCAATCATAAAGCCCTTTGCTAACTTAACATCTCCAACGTATCTTCCCTCAAATTCCTATAAAACCAACTAACATCATATGCGACGAAAAGTTATGATTTAACCCTCGAATTTTGTCCTAAATCCCTAAAATCCAATCATAACTGTATTCAATGCCCATGCTTCCCTCTCCACCCTCAAAATCCTTGGAAACCAACTACCACCATACGCTAATTTTAAAAAGCCACAACAAAAAGTACTAACCTAACCCTTCATTTTAGTCCTAAATCCATGAAACTCAATCATACCAATCTGCTTTTACAAGCCTGTATGTATACTTTGAACACATACACTAACAACTAACCACATTTCAACCCAAAAATCACATACATACAATCATAAACAAATAACAAAATTCATCAACTTATGATTAAAACCATCTCACCTCACAATCAAGTTTATCCTTGAGCAACTTCTGCAGATAAATAATCACTGCATCTCTTTTCTTTTCAGCAACAATCGAGGGCTGAAAATTTGAAATGATTCCTTCTGCAGCTTTCTCCGCTCTGTTCCACTGCTGAATCCCAATTGAACAAGCATCTGATTGCGACGATGCTGGCTCCTCACCGATCAAATTCGAACCAACCACCGCGTCTTGTTGGACTCCCATAAATCAAGAACCAAAAAGGGCACAATTTTTAACAAAACCCAGATTCGATTTCGTCAAAATTCCATCTGGGGAGGTCAAAATTTGACTTCTTTTGGGTTGAAATTTGAAGGATTTTGGGTAAACTTTTGGTCGTTAAGAATTCTTGACGTCAAAGTTTGAAGTGTTCGTCGGCTGATTCGAGGGGTTTTTGAACACTTCAGGGTGCGGCTGCTTCAGCCTATCAATTGGGATTCTCTAGTGTGAAACCGAAGATTGATTTCTTTTTTTTTTTTTTTTTATTAATTAGGGCTAAATCATTTAATTAAATGTGTTCGCTTTTTGCAATTTATTGGTAAACCAATTTGTTAACATTTATTAATTAAATTTATCAATTTAATTCGAGCATTCAAATCAGATGAGTATGGATGTGCAACTTGACATCAGAATTCAATTCAATTCAATTATGTATATATAGAAAGGTTTAATTTAGAATAAAATAATGTGAGAATTTTACTTGAAATTGAAATTGATGTATGTATTGTCTAAATTTATGTCTATTCGTCAAAAATAAACATTTAAATACCTACAAATTAATATTTTACAAATATACACCTATAAACATTTAAATACCTACAAATAGTAATATTTTACAGATATACACCTGTTAATAAAAAAAATTAGGTTGGTTTTCGTAATATTTGTGGTTATTGCAAAAAAAAAAAAAAAAAAAAAAAAAAAACAAATACCATGTGATTTATGAAGTCATGGTATAATTATTCCCTATATACTCATGCTTTTACAACTTACGTAGATTAATTACATACAATTTACAATATAATTAAGCATGTATTATACATAATTATATACAGAGAAATGTTATCTTGAGAACGCTAAATATTATGAGAAACATGAGAAAAAAATTGAAAACCAATTAAAATCATTTTTTTTAGAACCGTCATTATAATTAAAATACCACACTAAAAAATAATTTACTCTTTAAATAATTAATCTATTCTTTCAAAATCGCTCTAAATAAATTTGTACATATGTATAAATACAATAAATTTATACATGTGTAAATTTATTGTATTTACGTACACATGTGAATTTAAATATGTAAATTTCTTTTCTAGTATTGTATTTGACGTGTGCGGTGTGTGCATATATTTTCTAGATATATTATAGCTCTTTTTACTCGCAAATTCAAGTTTTACATTTATAAAACACGAAATAATACTATCACTCTACATACACGTTAGGGCAAGTGCACTCATCGCGGACGTAGTATAGTGATGGCAAGATACCGAGGTCGTCCAAAGACACAAGAGCTTTTAATACCAGCTTATCGTTAACGTCTAATCTAACCAAATTTTGATTAAAAGGTTTTAAAGTTATAAAAGATAAACTAAAAAGTAAAGTAAAAATAAAATATAAGGAAAAACAGATAGACAAGAAGGAATCACTTGGTTCCAACTCCTCTTTTATGTATCCTTTAATGATTTCCGTACTTTGTGCATTTTAAGAGATTATCTTTAAGTTATAGTAGTAGGCCCCCTTCCAGGCAGCGTTACCCTCAACCTATTGGTCTGAATCAGTAGGGATACAGTCCCGCAAGGTCGGATTATTGAAAAATAATTAAGTAAGTTATTGATGCAAAAAGTGGTAGGCCCCTTCCAGGCAGCGTTACCCTCAACCCTTTGGTCTGAGTCAGCATGGATACAGTCATCGTAGGGTTTGTTTAAAGTTTTAATAATAGTTTATAGAAAGGGTTTCTTACTTTCTTCCGGGGCAGTCATTCCCGCCTAAACCGTGAAGTAATACTAAGCTTGAATCAGGTTCTCGCAGGATCTATACACTGAACGAGACATAGAATTACCCAACCATCCTTCTAACCCCCTTCCAAGTTGTTAACGCGCTTTATATAAACCGTAAAGACACGAATATGTGAATCTGCAACATATGAAGAATGGTTAGATAAATTCTCCTTCAATATAAAAAACTAGTTATTAAAGTCACTAATACATACTCAAATAAAAAGGAGCCAAAGATTGGAAATCAAAAAGTAATACATAAAAGATTGAGTAAACTTCCGTTTTGATCCCTGTGGTTTAGTCATTTTAACGGTTTTGCTCCAATAGTTTAAAAATAGCCATTTTCCTCCCTGATCTTTCGAGTTTGTCGCCAGTTTGCTCCCTAATCTTTCGAGTTTGTCGCCAGTTTCCTCCCTGATGGAGTTAGAGGCTGGGAGCAAATGAAGATAAGTTGGAAAAATCAGGGAGGAAAATGGCTATTTTTAAACTATTGGAGCAAAACCGTTAAAATGACCAAACCACATGGAGCAAAACGGAAGTTTACTCTAAAAGATTTGTCTTCACCAAGTGATGTAAGAGTTTAGCAAAGCATGGCCTTTGTTTGACAAGAACTCTTACGATCGATCATGGATCCCGAGACTACTACACACTCTAAATGATGGAAGATGGATGATGGTGGTGGATGATGGTGTTGTAGTGGTGGTGGATTGGTGGCAAGTGTGAGAGAAGTGGTTTGTCAAGGGATGGATTGGAATGGAACCAAGCACCCCTATTTATAGCTAAAGACAGGCGATCAACATGGCCCGTGCCCGCCTGGCACGGTCCACTGGCCATCTTTCTCTCCCTTCCTCATTAACTGAAGTGTCAGGTCTTGTACTAACACGGCCCCGTGTGTCAACGGCACGACCCGTAGCCAATGTACTTGTTGTACTATCTTAGATTCTACGAATCTTGGAGTTAACCACGCCCCGTGTTGCCTTAGCACGGCCCTGTGTTGGTTGTCTGGTTTGTCCTTTGATGTTGTGTCACAGCCCCGACCCCACCCTTGGAGCCGGAGCTGTGAAACAGTCAAGTGGTACCGGTGTTTATTAAATACGCAGAGGAAAAATTTTTCATCGGGATCGTAGTTAGGAAATAATTTTAGAGTTTGTAAAACACCAAACTTTTAATATTAAATAAATGGGCTAAAACCCATATTCTATTTCAAATGTATTTATAGGGATAAACCCTAATTAATAAAACATAAATTTCTTCTTTTATTCAGGTATTTATAGCCACTTTATTTAAGCCTTCAGTGCTCCATAGCAGGCTTCTATTTCTTTCACAGTGGGATTCCTGAAACGCGTTTAAAAACATTTTATCAGCAAGAAATACTGGCGAGTTCATTCTATTTTATAAAAAGACACATTGTTATAACTTTACAGCATCAAGGGTTTTTACATTTGTTTATATCTACCAATAACTTATTCAGTATTTGTCACGTTGGTAGTTACAATGACGGTGGTCATGTTACTATTGGCTAACTCTTTGTCCAATAGCAACACTTGAATAATAGTGTATACAAAACCCCACATACTGGCAGTATTTGTAGAATCTAAAAACTTAATCACTATAAGTATAACTGATAAACATTTAGGGTTTCGTAAAGCATTTTAAATATAAATGTATCACAAAAATGTGATAAAAAGAAGAATGACTCACAAACTGTGAGAAAAAGAGAATGACTCACTTTGTAACTTTAGGGTTTAACTACAGGCCTCCTGGTAAAATCTTGGGTATAACTCCTGAGCTCTTAATAAAATATATAATGCACTCGTGTTTAGTGTAATAACCCAATTCAACTTTATCAATACATCATGAGATTAGAACCCTAACGTAGTCTACAAAGCATAGCCTTAATCAGGCAGTGCCTTGACATCCGTTGATGGGTTATTTAATTAATAAATGTTAACAATTGAATCAGTGATCAGGGGTTAAAACACTTACAACGGGGTAGAGCTTCGTGAAATTAGGGGTGTTGGGGTATATATTTTCAAGCTTAATCTTAAGAGAAAGAAAAGAAAGTTGAACGCTTTGAACGGCAGGTGAAACGATCTATTTATAGTTGTTTTTAGACCCCGTCGTGGCCCGCGAAGCCCTTAGCTAATCCTATCGCGGCCCGCGAAACCCTCTAGCTAGGGTTTAGCTTTTAGGTTTGACTAGTCATCAATGTAGGTGCGACACGTGGACGACACGTGTCCCAAGACGTGACCGAAAAGTTATGGAGGCTCCGCGACTCGCGGAGGGTTTCCCTTAGTCTGTCGCGGCCCGCTAGACCTATAATTTATTTTTCATTTTTCAAACTAAATAACGTTACACGAGTTCGGTTTTTCAATTACGGAGCGTTTTAGGGCATTTCTGAGGGTTGTTATATATATAGTTTATTTTAATTTATAAGAAGAAAAATAATTTGGAAATGTTACATCCTCCCCACCTTCTTTTAAATCTCGTCCTCGAGATTTACTGAAATATGGAGGAATACTTTTAGTTCGTCGCTGATCCTAGTTCCCAAGTATATTCTGGTCCTAGCTTTGAATTCCACTTTATTTTGACCAGAACTATTCTCTATGCTTTGAGATTCTTATCTTTGACTTGTATGGTCTTTCAATGGACTTAAATTCCTCATTTACCTCTATATCTTGAAGAGATATAACTAAAGATTCACCAGTTAGGTATTTCTTTATACATGAAATATATCATGTATTCCTGTCATTTCTTCTGGTAACTTTAGCTGATAAGCTACCGATCCAATTTATTTAATGATTCCGAATGATTCAACAAATATTAGACTTAACTTTTCTTTCTTGCCGCATCGGACTATTCCTTTTTCATTCCTATCTATCAGTAATTCTTATTCAAACCTTGATACCTCTTATTACTTCCACGATGTATCATATAATTAGATTTATGAGCTTCTTCGAGAATCCTTTCTTGTAGGTTTCCTTGAATAGGTACCCAAATTCTTTTCTTACGGAATCTCCAAATTTAATTTAAGAGCCGCACTTGTTTTTGGCTTCTTATGAAACTTACGACTTAAAGCATCAAATACTACATTAGTCTTACTTTCGTGATATATCACAATCGTAGTCACTTAAAATTTCCATTCATCGTCTTTGCCTTTTTGCCCAAAAATATATCTTACGCTCTTATGATCTGTAATTATAATGAACTTACTAGCATACAAATAATGTTTCCAGATTTACTTATTGACTTGGGTAACAAGATGGCTATCCGGGATAAGTCTAAAATGTTGATAGTATCCTGAGCATAGATTGATAAATAACGAGCTACTCGAATAAGTCGTCAATTCTTGGTAATGAGTATAAATTCTTAATTGTGACTTTATTCAATTTCCGATAAGCGATGCACATACGTATCTGTTCGTCCTTATTCTTAACAAATGATACAGGTGTTTTAATAATCAGTGTTGTTCCTAGTATCAGGTGAATTCTGAGTTCCTCCTCGCGATCGGGTGATAGTCCAAGTATTGTTGTAGGAATTCCTTTATTACTGGTAATATTAGTAGGATTATAGGTGAAGAGAGTCTTTGTAAGTGCATCTATTTGTGGTTACTCTTATCTTCTCATGAGTTCTTAATGAAGGTAAAATTACTCTCATTAGCGTAAGTTTTTAGATGTTTTGTGTCTTAGCACAACTTTTAGTTACAGGTTTCCTAATGCGTCAATAATCGAAGGTAACGCAATGGGAATTCTTATACTTTCTATGGCATCCCAACTTAAAGGGTTCCCGTCGTTCATCTTGTCACACGAGTTACGAGACAAATAATAAAATGAAATACTGTTCGATATCGGAATTATAGACGTATACGAGAGATTCCTGATAAATAAATCTAAAATTATCATTGACACACTTGTTCGTGATTTATCCCTAATTGACAATCATTATGGCCTTTGGATTTCCTTATAGATATACATATCTATATAATCATATATTTCACATACTATAATAAACATACCATTCATAAGGTCAATATATTTAACAGGTTCATATTTCCAAAAGCAGGTTAGACATCAGGTCATGGTACTATTTAGGGAATTCCATTAAAATAACATATACCCCATCTTACCCGGTTTCGCCGGAGAGGTACCCCCATCTTACCCGGACAAGCTGTAGAGTCTACTACACCATACCCAGTCTTGTCGGAGAGGTAATTATTATTGTATTTCCCATAAATAGATTTTCTCAAATCGTGATTTTAAAAGTACATTATTTATTATGGTTTGTATCAAGAAACAAGGAAATTAGTATTCTCATGATGGATCATCTTCTTGAACTGAGTAGTACTAATAAACAAGAAATAACAGTGGCCAAGTGTTATCGCTTGTTTATCATACTTGCAATGTTCTAGTCATCATCCTCACGGCATACCAACACTCATCACACTTTATCTACGCAAGTAATTAGCTTATCTCGAAGCTTATACTAAGGCATTTTTCTTAGGTTCAAGTCTAAATACTATCCTGGGTGTTACCAGTAAATATCAGTATCCTAATTCTTTTATTTAAGCATAGATATTATTATGGTTGTGGCTTTCTTTTGTTTAGAAAATGGAGTTTTGACAAAAATATCATTGTCTCCATTGACACTATGGCTAGGTTCGATGCGATGAGTATGCTTACATCTAACTCTATTCATGCTTATATAACATTAGATTCTTTCACAAGGAACGTTTTATTGAGATAGATGGCATTTTTTAAAACATAACACGTTTCATGATTTATTCTTATAATCTATAATACTATATAAAGCAAATGTGATGGATAAGATTGTAATTTTACCATGCTTACAAGTTATGAAGCACCATGTACAAGGATGTGTAAACCATTTTAGAGGGGTTAAATCTGTATTTCATCCAAAGTTTTAAGACATTAGAGGGGTAATTGGGGGATTTCAGTACATGGGTGATTGAATGCTTCAGTTTCATGTCGATTCAATTCCTTCAATCCTACTTTAATTCATTTTCAATTTATACATATAGGGAGAGAATCGGGAATAAATTGCCAGAAAGAGAATAAGGGGAAACGAGAATCGGCTAGGAGAGGAAGGGATTTGCAACTTTGGTGATGCTTTGTTTTAATGGAAGCCGATGAAGAAGGTGGAAGGATTGCGGATTTGGTGCGGCTTTGGTTTACATAATCGGAGCTTTCTCTACAGGTAAATTTCATAATCCTTCAGTTTTCTTTTTCCAATTTTGTAATATTCTGTTTGATCCCCGATGATTGTGTTTAGTCGGTGATGTTAATCTCTGTTTCACTGATTGATTGTACTATTCTATGTTAATCACAATTCAAGGTAACAACTCTCCATATATATAAATTTACGTTTTGTCATCCTTTTCAAATTAGGGTTTCTTGGTTAAATTTTCATGATATCAATGATAGAGATGTGACAATTGTCAAAATTCCAGGTATCCGTACAACTATTAAACCATGATTAGTGCTTAATGACTGTGCTGCATTTCAATTAATGATTTGAATTGCCTTCTGATTATTGCTATGATACATACATGTGCATCACATATTGCTTAATGACATATCATTATTGCATGAGAACTTTATTGATTCAAATAATGCACAAAACACAGTTAGCACAGTTATCAGACAAATCAGAAAAATACTGACGGAGTTCAGTACATAGACAGACAAGGTGTTGAGACACTGAATGAGCCAGATACCAAGTATTACACTAGTATAGTGTGTAGGAAAGTAAGGATCACAAAACTGCCTTCCTAGTGATAGTTTAAGTGCCGGAAAGTGACTAAAACTCACATAAACTATAGAATTCTGCAGAAAATCAGCAAAATCAGCATTTGAACACTCTAATATCATGCAGAAATATGGTTAAATGGTCCTGAATGCTTTCCTAAGTGTCAGGAATCAAAAATTTCACAAAAGGTAACATAAAGCTCACTAAACTACATAGTTTAGCACCTTAACCAACCGGTAACCAACTGAACAACCGAACACTACCCGAAACACCAAATTTTCACTAGAAGCATTGTTTCAATATTATCAAGCTAGTTATGGTCCCCGAACATCATAACACATCATATAACACCTAATAACTAAACACCTAACTAGACATTTGATTTCTAACCATAAACTAACTAACTAGTTATAACCTAAACCTATACCCCCCCCCACCTAGTTCACGGCCCAAACAAGGGCCCCACATGTGATTTTATTATGTTATTATATTGGATTATGTTGGTTCTTTAGAAAACATAATGACCATTGGAAAATTGTGAGTTAGAAGTTTATAAGAAAACCTTTAGGATCATAACTCACATATCTCACAACACACTACAACACTTGAGCTTTCCCCTTCCTTCTTCCCCATTCTCGGCCGAACACCCACACTTACACAACCACCATCTTCATTCAAGTTCCATCCATTCCATATACATACAAAGATGTTAGAAGGTGCACAAAGAAGCTTGGAGCTTGTAGGAGTTGAAGGACCTTCACCATTTGCTTTTATCCACTTCTTTTCTTCTATTGATCATCCCTAGCCTTGAGCTAGTGGTAAGAACATCATACTCTTCATTTTACATCTTGTTTAAGTGGTTAAAAGATGATACATGTTGTTAATCATGATGAACACTAAGAATCAAGAACATGAAACATGAACATAAGCTTAAAATCTTAAGAAATCATGTTGTTTAGTGTTGTTGTGCTACTTGATGATTGATTGTTTATGTTGATGATGTAGGTCATCATATAATATTGCTAGATAATGATTAAAAACATAATCTAGCAAGATGAGAGGATGAAAAGGTTAAAGATCCATAGATCATCCTCACATAAATCATGAACTTGAAAGTATGAAATGTTTTCTTGTAAAATGATGATCAAAGTAAAGTATAAGTCTTGTAAATCTAAGATTTCAAGAATGATTTTTCAAGAAACCAAGTTAAAAATACAAAGTTTGCTTAATCTTGGTTCTTAAAGAAATCAACCATGTTTTTAGAGGTTAAACAAGTGTAGAAACACACGAGTAACAAGAATAATCCAAGAAGAGATATTTTTAGAAAATGTGATTACAAGTTGTAAAGAACCAATTTCTTTAAAAATGATATTTTTAAAGAAACAACCACACTTCAAAGAGTAACTAAGCTTACTAAACACACTAGTAAGTTACTACAAAGTTTTGTAAATTTTCAAGTTCATGAAGTAGTAGTTTATGCTTGATTTTGGCAAATTGGTAAGTATAGATTTATTTGTTGATGATTGTATTGATTTATAAAAGAAAATGATATGCCATGAAGGCATGGAAACCTCCATTTTTAGGGGAAACTATGGCAAAATTTTTCTAAAAATTAAACACTTAGAAAAATATTTCTAAACAAATATTTACAAGTATATTTTAAACGATGAATTTTTGTATAAAGTTTGCCATATTTTTTGTTACAAAATTGTAAATATTGGAGGTTAGTTTTTATAAATAAAAGTGACTAAATATGTATTTAGGAAATATATATTTAGAAGGCACCATGTGTGTGATTATTTGTTACGATTGTGGCTCACATAGTCGATAAAGAAGCCGAAGAACCAAAGCTCGAAGATATCCCTGTGGTAAGGGAATATCCTGAAGTCTTCCCCGAAGACTTGCCAGGATTACCTCCACAACGACAAGTTGAGTTCCGTATTGACTTGGTTCCAGGCGTCGCGCCTGTCGCCAAGGCACCTTATCTACTTGCGCCTTCAGAGATACAAGAGTTGTCGACGCAGCTTCAGGAGTTGTTAGATAAGGGATTCATTAGACCAAGCTTCTCGCCTTGGGGAGCTCCATTTCTGTTTATCAAAAAGAAGGACGGTGGTTTCCGTATGTGCATTGACTACCGGGAGCTGAACAAGTTAACCATCAAGAATCGGTATCCTTTACCGAGGATTGATGATTTGTTCGATCAACTTCAAGGTTCGAGTTACTATTCCAAGATCGATCTTCGATCAGGTTATCACCAGCTGCGGATTCAAGAAGAGAGTATACCGAAGACTGCCTTCAGAACTCGTTATGGACATTACGAGTTTCTAGTGATGCCATTTGGTTTGACAAATGCACCGGCAGTATTTATGGACTTGATGAACCGAGTTTGCAAGCCATATCTCGATAAATTCGTGATTGTATTTATCGATGATATTTTGATCTATTCACGGACAAAGGAAGAGCATGAGAACACCTTAAAGCCATCTTAGACCTGCTTAAGAAGGAGAAGCTCTATGCTAAGTTCTCGAAGTGCGAGTTTTAGTTACGTGAGGTACAGTTCCTCGGTCACGTGTTAAACGAGGATGGAATTCATGTGGATCCCACCAAGATTGAGGCAATTAAGAATTGGGAAACTCCGAAGACGCCAACCGAGATCCGACAGTTTTTGGGCTTAGCAGGGTATTATCGCAGATTCATCAAGGATTTCTCTAAAATCGCTCAGCCGCTGACCTTCCTTACTCAAAATGATAAGAAGTACGAACGAGGAGATAAACAAGAAGAAGCTTTTCAGCTGCTCAAGAATAAGCTTTACGATGCACCTATTTTGTACCTACCCAAAGGCACTGATGACTTCGTGGTATACTGTGACGCCTCACATCAGGGATTGGGCTGTGTGCTAATGCAGCGATAAAAGGTTATCGCTTATGCTTCACGCCAGTTAAAGGTCCATGAGAAGAACTACACCACGCATGATTTGGAATTAGGCGCAGTGGTGTTTGCTTTGAAGATTTGGCGGCATTATCTGTATGGTACTCGTTGTACTATCTTTACAGACCACAAGAGCCTTCAGCACATATTCGATCAGAAAGAGCTTAACATGAGACATCGGCAATGGGTAGAATTGTTAAATGATTATGATTGCGAAATCAAATATCATCCTGGAAAGGCGAATGTGGTGGCAGACGCCTTAAGTCGAAAAGAAAGGATCAAGCTCATAAGGGTTAGGGCTTTGGAGATGATTATCCAGACAGATCTCACATTGCGTATTCGTGCTGCACAGAGAGAAGCTCTTAAGAAAGAAAATGTAAAGGCTGAATATCTCTGTGGGATGGAGAACAAGCTGGTCCCAATGAGGAATGAACTTTGTATTTTATGGGACGAATTTGGGTTTCGCTTTTTGGTGGTCTTAGAGATGTTATTTTTGATGAAGCTCATAAATCAAGGTACTTGATCCACCCAGGATCGGACAAGATGTACCAAGATTTGAAGGAGTATTACTGGTGGCCAAGACTTAAGGGTGATGTGGCTACTTATGTTGGGAAGTGTTTGACCTACGCCAAAGTGAAGGCCGAGTATCAGAAGCCTTCAGGTCTCCTACAGCAACCTGAGATACCCATGTGGAAATGGGAACAGATCTCAATGGATTTCATAACGAAGTTGCCTAAGACTCCCAGAGGTCATGATACGATTTGGGTAATCGTGGACCGTTTGACAAAGTCTGCGCACTTTTTGCCGATCAAAGAAAAGGATAACACAGGAAAGCTAGCTGAGCTGTACCTAAGGGAGATAGTAGCACATCATTGAGTGCCTATCTCGATTATATCAGACAGAGACGAACGGTTTGTGTCAAGGATTTGGCAATCCTTCCAAGAAGCGTTTAGTTCTCAGTTGAATCTGAGTACTGCTTTTCATCCACAGACAGACGGTCAAAGCGAGAGAAAGATTCAGACGCTTGAAGATATGCTACGTGCTTGTGTAATGGACTTGGGTGGCAGTTGGGACACTCACCTACCTTTGGTTGAGTTCTCCTATAACAACAACTACCATACAAGCATTCAAGCTGCACCGTTCAAGGCTCTCTACGGACGCAAGTGTCGATCACCATTATGCTGGGCAGATCCAGGTGATAGACAGTTGGTTGGTCCCGAACTGGTCCAAGAGACAACTGATAAGATTATGCAGATCCGAGAGCGCATTAAGGCGGCTCGTGATCGACAAAAGAGCTATGCGGACCAAAGACGAAAACCCTTGGAATTCGAAGTGGGTAGTCAGTTGAACCCACGATATATCAGACCGTTTAAAATTTTAGAAAGGGTTGGTCCTGTAGCATACAAGTTGGAGCTACCAGCAGAACTTAATGGTGTTCATGATACATTCCATGTATCTAATTTGAAGAAAAGTCCAACACAAGAAACAATGGTCATCCCTGCTGACGAAGTTCACATAGACGACACACTCCACTTTACCGAAGAACCTGTTGAGGTTACGGATTGGAAGGTTAACAAGACTCGGAGGAGTAGTGTTAAGCTTGTCAAGGTTAGATGGAACGCGTGTCACGGCCCAGAGTTTACTTGGGAGTGTGAAGATCGTATGAAAGCAAAATACCCGCATTTGTTCCCCAACTCCCCTGCAGCTAGTAGTAAAGCTTAAAATTTCCGGACGAAATTTTCATAACAGGGGGAGAATGTGACAACTGTCAAAATTCCAAGTATCCGTACAACTATTAAACCATGATTAGTACTTAATGACTGTGCTGCATTTCAATTAATGACTTGAATTGCCTTCTGATTATTGCTATGATACATACATGTGCATCACATATTGCTTAATGACATATCAATATTGCATGAGAACTTTATTGATTCAAATAATGCACGAAACACAGTTAGCACAGTTATCAGACAAATCAGAAAAATGCTGACGGAGTTCAGTACATAGACAGACAAGGTGTTGAGACACTGAATGAGCCAGATACCAAGTATTACACTAGTATAGTGTGTAGGAAAGTAAGGATCACAAAATTGCCTTCCTAGTGATAGTTTAAGTGCCGGAAAGTGCCTAAAACTCACATAAACTGCATAATTCTGGAGAAAATAAGCAAAATCAGCATTTGAACACTCTAATATCATGCAGAAATATGGTTAAATGGTCCTGAATGCTTTTCTAAGTTTCGGGAATCAAAACTGTCATAAAAGGTACCATAAAGCTCACTAAACTGCATAGTTTAGCACCTGAACAAACCGGTAACCAACCGAACAACCGAACACTACCCGAAACACCAAATTTTCACTAGAAGCATTGTTTCAACATTACCAAGCTAGTTATGGTCCCCGAACATCATAACACATCATATAACACCTAATAACTAAACACCTAACTAGACATTTGATTTCTAACCATAAACTAACTAACTAGTTATAACCTAAACCTATACCCCCACCTAGTTCACGGCCCAAACAAGGGACCCACATGTGATTTTATTATGTTATTATATTGGATTATGTTGGTTCTTTAGAAAACATAATGACCATTGGAAAATTGTGAGTTAGAAGTTTATAAGAAAACCTTTAGGATCACAACTCACATATCTCACATATCTCACAACACACTACACCACTTTTCCCCTTCTTTTTTCCCCATTCTCGGCCGAACACCCACACTTACATAACCACCATCTTCATTCAAGTTCCATCCATTCCATATACATACAAATGTGTTAGAAGATGCACAAAGAAGCTTGGAGCTTGTAGGAGTTGAAGGACCTTCACCATTTGCTTTTATTCACTTCTTTTCTTCTATTGATCATCCCTAGCCTTGAGCTAGTGGTAAGAACATCATACTCTTCATTTTACATCTTGTTTAAGTGGTTAAAAGATGATACATGTTTTTAATCATGATGAACACTAAGAATCAAGAACATGAAACATGAACATAAGCTTAAAATCTTAAGAAATCATGTTGTTAGTGTTGTTGTGCTACTTGATGATTGATTGTTTACGTTGATGATGTAGATCATCATATGATCTTGCTAGATAATGATTAAAAACATAATCTAGCAAGATGAGAGGATGAAAAGGTTAAAGATCCATAGATCATCCTCACATAAATCATGAACTTGAAAGTATGAAATGTTTTCTTGTAAAATGATGATCAAAGTAAAGTATAAGTCTTGTAAATCTAAGATTTCAAGAATGATTTTTCAAGAAACAAAGTTAAAAATACAAAGTTTGCTTAATCTTGGTTCTTAAAGAAATCAACCATGTTTTTAGAGGTTAAACAAGTGTAGAAACACATGAGTAACAAGAATAATCCAAGAAGAGATATTTTTAGAAAATGTGATTACAAGTTGTAAAGAATGAATTTCTTTAAAAATGATATTTTTAAAGAAACAACCATACTTCAAAGGGTAACTAAGCTTACTAAACACACTAGTAAGTTACTACAAATTTTTGTAAATTTTCAAGTTCATGAAGTAGTAGTTTATGCTTGATTTTGGCAAATTGGTAAGTATAGATTTATTTGTTGATGATTGTATTGATTTATAAAAGAAAATGATATGCCATGAAGGCATGGAAACCTCCATATTTAGGAGAAACTATGGCAAATTTTTTCTAAAAATTAAACACTTAGAAAAATATTTCGAAACAAATATTTACAAGTATATTTTAAACCATGAATTTTTATATAAAGTTTGCCATAATTTTTGTTACAAAATTATAAATATTGGAGGTTAGTTTTTATAAATAAATGTGACTAAATATGTATTTAGGAAATATATATTTAGAAGGAACTATGTGTGTGATTATTTGTATATTTGGAGGTTTGCCATTCAAGTTTAATTATCCCAAAATACAGAATTTAGTTTAAAGTTTACATCATAAATAAAAGATAATTGTCTAACCTATCTGATTAACTACAACTCAATACATTTGACACTTAAACACATGATTGACGTAAGCAATAGACATAGTGCATTCACATATGACCTCACGTTCACGGGAGGTGCGTTACTCCTATAGCGCTATACATGATAAGGGGAGGCTCGTACGAAGTTAATGACAAGTTTTTTCACATAAGAATCACCCAGAAACACGAATCAAGTATAAGGTATTAGTATGCATGTATTGGATTGTTTGTGTGATTGCATAAAGGTATAAGTGATTGCGTAAGTTGAATAAGTAAACATATTACACCCAAAAGTGTAAAATGAAAAAGGGTGTTCGAGTATACTCACAATATTTCAAAAGCTTTCCGATTATCCGTGAGTGACGAGTTGTTTGTGATTAAGGAATCGATGGTAAGGTCATGTGATGTTTATGAAGTAATTAGATTTGGGATTTAGAAATTGAGTACAAAAATATGGTATGCATAAAAGTATATCTAGTCCAAGTACTCGTTTCTAACACTAAGTTGTATGTGATTTAATGGGTCCTAGTTTGCCCATTAGAATCATCAACGAGAGAATTTGATTCGTAGATAAAGTAGCCTAAGTTTATGACGAATAACCATGATTCACTTATCATCATAAATTCAACCATGTTCATATTTATATAATTATAATATTAACCTAAAACTAAGTCTATCATAGATTGTCATATTAGCCAAGTAAGTATTAACCCGAGTGTTATGTTACTTTGATACAAGCAAGCTACTTGAGTGTTTATACATAAGTTTTACAAGTGAGGTAGTGGAACTAGATTGGAAAGCCAAACCTCCCACGGTTCACACCTTTACAAGTCACAAGTTCAACATATGGAAGATGTCACACCTTAACCGATGGCGGAAACATCAGAGTGAGACGAAATAGATTGCAAGAGACTTCATAACACTATTTGTGACAAGTATTTAAATGATACATTTTCATTTCATTTCTAAAGAGTCAATTACAAGGATTTGAAACAAATACAACATGAATAATGAAATACAATACAAATAAAATACAAAATTTAAAGTGTGTATCTAAGCATCCTACTAGATTCCATGCATCATCAACATCATCGCTAAACCTGCAACATGTTTTAAAAGCATAGTTCAATACAAAGGTATAGGCGAGTACACTAGTTTTAGACTCGTGGCATATGTATAAAAAGGTATTTTCAATCCAACATAGCAATTGGTATACAAGGTCAATCTATCATGCATAACAATATGTCAACTCTAGTGTCCACTGGTATTTAGCATCCCTCGACACAAAAGTGACAAGACCGTTATAGAATAAAGACTCAACAAAACCCTGTCGGGTGGTATGCTACTCCTATAGCGCTATAATTGTTAAGCCGAGTTAACAAGTAGTATGTATTCTAGCATGAACCTAAGCATAGCAAAGCATGAATAAAAGCATGTTTGTGAATCGTGCATTTTAACAAGTAAAACATGTTGCACCCAAAGTGTATTAAAAGGAAAATGGGTCAAGTGTACTCACAAATTTGCATATGCTTTCCGATTATCCCATGTGACGAATTTGTTGAGACTGGGAAGTTGAATGTGTTCGATTTGGAGTTTAAGAGGTGTTTACATATGGTTCTAGGGATTTGGAGTTTAAATAACATGAAAAATAAACATATGAAAATAATCATCTAACACCTATGACACTTGTTCTTAACACTATAAAACTCTAAAAGAGTTTAAATGTTTTCATGGAACAAAGTTCCATTAGAATCGTGACAAGTTGTCAAGGCCTAGGATGATACAATCTACTAGCTTGACGAATGTCCATTAGTTCATCACCAAGAATTCGATTATTTGGTTGTTACATAAGTATTACATAGTGTATATTTCATCATATAAGTCAAGCATGAGGTAGAAGATTAAAGTCTTCATTTAGGCACCTCTAAGTATCATGGAATTCATACATGAGGTAGGAAGAACAAAGCTTCCATTAAGGTACCTCTATTGTTCACCACTACACTTGTTGTTATGAACAACAAGGAGGGTCATGAACTTACAAGAAACAATAGAATATGAACAACTAATCTATGAGAAAACATCAAGCAATGTGTGGATTTTCAAGTAGGTTAGCCCAAGCTAATCCTAAATCACACAATCATCAAGTCTTGAACTGGAGCATCACTTGTGGGTTAAAACCCTTGAATAAAACAGAAAGTTTGTGAGGTTTATACCTCTGATTTTGAATGTCTCAACCTTGTTTTTAAGCCTAACTAACCATAGAAGTGGTTATAAGCATAAGGACATAGGTTTGAGATGAGTTTCCTCAAGTTTAAACAAGTTTATCAAAGTTTGAAACAAGAACAAAAAAATCAGTCCACTTTGGAGCCCTTTTGGCAACATTCCAGGCTCTGGTTTTCCAGGGAAAACCCATGGAAACGTAGCTAAGGTCAATACAAAGTAGTAGGAAAAAGAATTGAGTGAATCGGATAAAAATTGAGTGAATTATGCTCACTTTAGTGAAGTGGTATAAATCTGCTCGAACTTCTGTAATCAGCTACGGTTTGGAGTGTTTGAGAATGAATGAAGAGTGTTTAGAAAGTGAAAAACGCTTGGAGGAGGCTTGGGTTATATAGGGGATGGATTAGGGTTTCATTGGGTTGGGCTTTGGAAGTATTTAGTGGGCTAAATAACTCATAACAAGGAAATTAAGTGGGCTGATGCAAGGCTGTTAACAACCCTATAATTTTTATTTTATTTTATTTTTTTGACATTAGAAGGTATATATTTGATGTTTAATAAAGTGTTACATGGTGTCTAGTATGTATGTAACTTGTAACAAGGTCCAAAATGCATAAATGACATGTTTTAATTTAGCAAAAGGTGTGATAACATAGATGTGTATAACACATTAAATGTAACAAGTATGTATGGTTTATAGTTAGGTATGATCAAGTGAAAAAAAAACATACAACTTAATCTTATAATCGAATAACTAAGTGTTTAAATGTATGAAGATTTAAGGATTACGAATACACGATCATTGTTTACGAGTTAAGCTTACGTTTATACGAATTACGAACCACGTATCAAACGAGTGCACGTATCAATGTATAAACGATGTATAAAAGATTCGTTTCATTACGATCAAAGTCTCGGATTTTACAACGATACAACGAAATACGATTACAAGGAATACAAGATTTCCAAAAAAATAGAATTTCAAGCAATGGTTTCTAAATATGGAAAGTATGAAAACGCAGGGCGTTACAATCTCCCCTACTTTAGGAAATTTCGTCCCGAAATTTATTCAAGAGGAAGACTTGAAAAAGTTTTGGCAAAAATTGAGACTTGGAAATTTTGAAACGGTTTGAAAAGTACGAAACTTTGGAGAACGACAAGGTAAATTTGCAAGGGAGCTCGTTGTCTAAAATAATTTGAGGTACCAAACATAGTTGAAAACGTGTAGGTGTATATATAGGTAATGTGACAACTGTACTATGTAATCAATGTACGATGTAAAACAATGATGATTATTAATAAAACAATGTGATTTGGTGTTACTATATGTGTTTTGATGTTATTATATGTGTATTTGTGTTTGGTGAATTTTCAATTAGATTCGACTCCAATTTCAAGCTTTAAATCGTTTTCTTGAAGGTTATACGCAAACTGGTGCGTAAACACAGTCAGTATAACACGAAAAACACTCCGGAATAGTGACATAGGCTTAACATACCTTAAATAACCTCCACATAACTTAGAAATAAGTTTTGAATGGTTTGGTGTGTTGAAATCAACTTTGTTCGATCGCAGGGACTATTTGTGTCAAACTGCAAAACTATACTGATTTGTATAGTAACGAACACTCCGGAACTTGATCATAATTTAAACATACCCTAAATATCCTTTACATAGCTTAGAAATAGGCTTTGAGGGGTTCGGTATGCTAAAACAAACTTTATTGGTCATTCAGGGACTAAAAGCGTCAAAAAGTGCACAAGTTTGCATTTTAGCGCATATCTTACGTTCTGAATATATCCGGACATCCAAAAATTTATGTAATCATTAAAATATTTTATTTTAGTGATTGGCATGATAAAATGTCGCTTAATTTGGATCGTTTTTGCGTTCGTTACGACTTCCGTCGTAATTAACCGAATAACGCAACCGTACGACCAAACGAGCCGACATCCGAGATATTTTTGAGCATGTTTTAAGTTCCCTATACTTTAACTTCATTTTAGAGCCTTGAAATGAGGTTAACGGGGCTTAAACGTGTAAAAAATGAGCCGAAATCAAGTTTCTGATTTGCAGGGACCTGTTTTGACATTCTGCCAAACTTCATTACACGGGCCGCGTAAGGATTGGCTGTATACTCATGCGGGCCGTGTGGCCTTGTTAGACAGAATGTTCAGAAACAGCAATCTGGGCCAAATTCAGGGGTTTTAATGTAATATTTTCAATACCTGGAGCTGGTTTTCGACCCCCATGGTATTCTAATACCATCAACCCACATGTATGGCCAAGATTACTCCCTCAAACCACTTGGAATCATCCTATTGATCCTAACTTACTATAAATAGCAACCCCCACTTCACTTCATTCTCACACTTGATCTGAAATCAGCTCTAAGTTAGGGTGCTTGCACTTCATACCTGAGCTATTTTAGATCAAACATCCTTCTTGGACCCTTTGTAAGTCCTTTTCTTGCTTGTTCTTGAGTTTCAAGCATGAAAGTCAAACAAGTTTGACTTTCAGCTTTGACCAAGTCAATGGTCAACACAAAGTTCCATTGAACTTTGCAACGTGAGCGTAATCATGATGGTTATTGTCCCTTGTGACTATACCTACTGATTACCACGTTGACTAGGCGTAGTGACGAGTCGTAGTTTCGGCCAAAATGCGTGTTTATGCGTATTTTATAACCAAACTACTCTAGGGTATCAAAACCGTTTGTTTTGATATCAAAACCTGTTTTCTAACTTAACTAAACATGTTCTAGCATGTTTAGCTCGTCACTTTTAGTTTAGTGCTTGTGTAGAGTCGTAAGTCAAGCGGACTAAACACCCGCTTAGACTTTCAAACACGACCCGTTTGGTCGATCATTAGGATCCGACCAAACATGTTTAGTGACCATAGTAGCATAGGGAATAACCTTTCGAGGTTATACCTTATGGTCACCTAGTTTAGGTAGTTGTATGATAAGTAGTTTATATGCCTTAGGTAAATTACCAAAATACCCTTTTCATGCATAATTGGTAATTAAGCATATGTAACCTAAACTTTTGTCACATAACTGATTATGCAACATATTTAAACATGTTTAGGCATATAACACTTGTCATAGGACTAGTTAGACGTCTCGAATGCGCTTTTGCGCGCACGACGCGTTAAAGTAGCGTAAGCTACCTTAATGGGTCGCAACGGGTCGAAAGCCCTTAGGCTAGGTTCCGATTTAGGATGTAGGCTTTGTTAAACCATATCACATGAGTTCCAACACTCATTTGGTTTACAAGACCTCATTCTACCCGATCTTCCGATTTAGGTGAATATTGTTTGACTAGTGATTCGATTACTAGGTGCTGTTTGATTTCTCTGGTTTGCTCGAGTTTGTTGAAGTTCTATTGATTGAGGATACTTTGCACTCCAAGTGAGTACATAGTTCCCCTATTTTACTGTTTTCAATTGTTTTGGGGTGATTCATATGTGCTAAATGTTTTTTTTAGGTTTTAACGATGGTTTTCAAAACGATTTTCGATATTATAACGATGATTTCAAAAACGATTAAGATGGTTTATATTAAACTAATAACGATTTCAATAAAGTGAATAAACTAGTTGGTTGTAATTACATAACGAATGGCATTCATTAGTGTCACACCCCGACCACGTAAAACAACAAAGCGTGGCGGAAACGTCGGGGAGTGTTGTAACAGAATTATCGTTTCATAACCATGGATACAAAAGTGTTTCGTTTTATTGATAATATTAAACATTAACATTGTCTTAACACATAATAAACAAGTTTTATATCGACTATCATTGTTTTATGTCACTAAGGCCTCGTCCAGATCCTATGTGACGCATGCATCCTAGAACGTCAATCAAGCAACAACACCTGAAACATATGTAAAAACAAAGTCAGCAAAGAAATGCTGGCGAGTACATAGGTTTTATAAGAGTATCGGAATCATGGCTTGTTTACTTATATTGCAATACCTTGAAAACCTTGTTTTTAAAAGTGTATAATATTGCAACATGATTAACCAACTCAAATCAAGATGGTTAAAATGTATAAAAATTTCGTAGCCACGATTCTTAACTCAAAAGCTTTTTGTTTTAGAAAATCATCTTGTAAAACATCTCATATAAACTCGTTAATAAAACTCGTATATTATTTCGAAAACATCGTTGAGTGACATTGTTTCAATATCGTTTACCCAAGTGAACTACATAACGCCACGGTATGTAATATGTTGAAAACACTTATATATAAGAAATACCAGCGGCGTATCTACCATGTTTTCACCACATTACACCCGTCCCGTTATCTAAACACTAGCCAAAAACCAATTGTTTACCCAAATCGTTTAACATCGTCTCCAAATCGTTTCCAAATCGTTTACTCTATTAAATCGTTTAAATCATCCTCGTTTTAATTGTGAAAACTTATATATGGTCGTCTCGTTAATAACATTCAAACCTTCGTGACTCAACTACCTCGTTCCTCGCTTCTCGTATTAACAAACCTCCAAAGGGTAAGTTAATAATTACAGATTCAGTCGTTACCCACAACACCCACACATAACCATGGGTATAGTGCAATAACGGGATATGTCAGATCCTATGGTACCATAACCTAATACTGGTCGGTTCGGCCAAAATTAATGAATGTCATTCGTTATGTAACTACAACCAACAAGTTCGTTCACATTATTGAAATCGTTATTAGTTTAGTATAAATCGTTCTATTCGTTATTGAAATCATCGTTTAAACCTTGAAAACATTTTGTACATATGAATCACCCCAAAACAATTGAAAGTTGTAAAATAGGGGAACTATGTACTCACATGTAGTGCAAGGTATCCTCAATCAATAGTACTTCAACAAACTCGAGTAAACCAGAGAAATCAAGCAGCACCTAGTAATTTGATCACTAGTCAAACAATAGACGCCTAAATCGGAAGATCGGACAGAATGAGGTCTTGTAACCCAAATGAGTGTTGGAACTCATGTGATATGGTTTAACAATGCCTACATCCTAAATGAAACCTAACCTAAGTGCTTTCGACCCATCGCGACCCATTAAGGTAGCTTATGCTACTTTAACGCGTCGTTCGCGTGAAACGCGTTCGGAACGCCTAACTAGTCCTATGATAAGTAAAATATGCCTCAACATGTTTAATATTGTTGTCTAATCAGTTTAGATACCAAAGGTTATGTTACATATGCTTAAAATGAATTTTGGCGTAAAATGGCATTTTTGGTAATTTACCTAAGGCATATAAACTACCTATCATAAAACTACTTAAACGAAGCGACCATAAGGTATAACCTTGGAAGGTTATTCCCTATACACTATGGTCACCAAATGTGTTTGGTCGGATCCTAGTGATCGCCCAAACGGGTCGTGTTCGAAAGTCTAAGCGGTTGTTTAGATCGCTTACCTTTACGACCCTAGACAAGCACAAAACTAAAAGTGATGAGCTAAGCATGTTAAAACATGCTTAACTAAGTTAGAAAACAAGTTTGGTATCAAATTAAACGGTTTTGATACCTAAGAGTAGTTTGGTTACAAAATACGCAAGAATACGCATTTTGACCGAAACTACGACTCGTCACTGAGCCTAGATAACGTGGTAATCAGTAGGTATAGTCACTAGGGACTATAACCATCGTGATTACGCTCACGTTATGAAGTTCAAACGAACTTCACATTGACCATAAACTGGTTAATGCAGAAAGTCAAACGCAGTTTGACTTTAACGCTAAAACGAATGAAAAGAACGAAAGAACACTTACAGAAGGTCCCCGCAAGATTTGATTCCGATTTTCTCTCAGGTAGGAAGCATATACTTCCACTTAGAGAGCATAAATCAGATTTCAAATTGTGGGTTTTGAAGTGAAATGCATGGGGTATATATAGGATTTCTAGCACCGTTAAGATCGTTCCTCGAAAACTGAGCTTTGATCTGGACCTTACATGTGTGCCCATGGTTTTCTAAAACCATGGGAGCCCCTAATATGGACTATGTTCATTGAATACCAGCCCATGGTTTTTCAAAACCATGGGTGAAAACCATCAACACTTCAAAATGGACTAGGTTCATTGAATCTGCCAGAAATTTAAAAAATGGTCCCTGCACTTGTAAAACTTGATTTTTTGGCACTTTTAAGCCCCGTTAACCCCATTTCAAGGCTCTAAAATAAAGTTAAAGTATAGGGAACTTAAAATATGCTCAAAAACATCTCGGATGTCGGTTCGTTTGGTCATACGGTTGCGTTATTCGCTTAATTACGACGGAAGTCGTAACGAACGCAAAAACGATCCAAATTAAGCGACGAATGGAATTTTATCATGCCAAACACTAAAATAAAATATTTTAATGCTTACATAAATTTTTGGATGTCCGGATGTATTCAGAACGTAAGGTATGCGCGAAAATGCAAACTTATGCACTTTTTGACGCTTTTAGTCCCTGAATGAGCATAAAGTTTATTTTAGCATACCGAACCCCTCAAAGCCTATTTCTAAGCTATGTAAAGGTTATTTAGGGTGTGTTTAACTTATGATCAAGTTTCGGAATGTTCGTTACTATACAAATCGGCAGAGTTTCGCAGTTTGACACAAATAGTCCCTGCGATTGAACAAAGTTGATTTCGACACACCAAACCATTCAAAACTTATTTATAAGTTATGTGGAGGTTATTTAAGGTATGTTAAGCCTATGTCACTATTATGGAGTGTTTGTCGCATTATACTGACTGCGTTTACGCACCAGTTTGCGTATAACCTTCCAGAAAGCGATTTAAAGCTTGAAATTGGAGTCGAATCTAATTGAAAATTCACCAAACACAAATACACGTATAATAACATCAAAACACATATAGTAACACCAAATCACATTGTTTTATTAATAATCATCATTGTTTTACATCGTACATCGATTACCGAACACAGTTGTCACAGTCTCCCCTACTTCAGGAAATTTCGTCCCAAAATTTTAACTAGAGGAAGTTTGTGAAAACAAATGCGGATATTTCGTCTTCATCTGGTCCTCACGTTCCCAAGTAAACTTTGGGCCACGTTTGGATTCCCAGGAACTTTAACCAAATGAATTCGTTTGTTCTTCAACTATTTGTATGTACGTTCCACTATCTCCACAGGTTTCTCGACAAAGTGCATCGTTTCATCGATTCGAATCTCGTAGAGAGGAATGTGTAGATCAGCGTCAACTAAACATTTTCGCAGATTGGACATGTGAAAAGTCGGGTGAATATTTCCAAGCTCTGGAGGTAGCTCTAGACGATAGCCAACCTTTCCAATTCTTTCCACAATCTTAAATGGTCCCACATATCGAGGTGAAAGTTTTCCTTTCTTTCCAAATCTCACGACTGCTTTCCAAGGTGAAACCTTGAGTAGGACACGATCTCCGACTTGAAATTCTAAGGGCTTGCATCTCAGATCTGCATAACTCTTTTGACGATTTCGAGCTGTCACAAGATTATCGCGGATTTTCTTGATTTTGTCTGTTGTTTCCATAACGAGCTCAGGTCCAGTAAGCTGAGCTTCATCGGTTTCGTTCCAACAGCCAGGTGAACGATATTTTCGACCGTAGAGAGCTTCGAATGGTGCCATATTAATTCTAGTATGATAACTATTGTTGTAAGAGAACTCGATCAGCGGCAGATGAGAATCCCAATTACCACCAAAGTCTATCACGCATGCTCTAAGCATATCCTCCAAAGTTTGAATCATTCTCTCAGATTGGCCATCTGTTTGGGGATGATAAGCAGTGCTTAGATTCAGTTGGGTTCCCAAAGCAGATTGCATGGCCTTCCAGAAATGAGATGAAAATCGAGCATCACGATCAGAGATGATATCCAAGGGCACACCATGTCGTGTCACAATCTCATCAACATAAATCTTTATAAGTTTATCAGCAGATAGATCCTCGCGAATCGGAATGAAATGAGCTGATTTCATTAATCGATTGACAATAACCCAGATAGCATCATGACCTTTAGATGTACGCGGTAACTTAGTGATGAGATCCATCGCAATGTTCTCCCACTTCCAAACCGGTATCTCTAGTTATACAAGCAAGTCAGAAGGTCGTTGATGTTCGGCCTTGACTTTGAGACAAGTTAGGTATTTCGATACATACAAGGCAACATCCTTCTTCATACCAGGCCACCAGCACCGAGTACGAAGATCCTTGTACATTTTATCAGCACCAGGATGGATAGAATATCGAGACTTATGAGATTCGTCCATTACCAAGGTGCGAAGATCGTCTTGTTTCGAAATCCACAATCGATCCTTAAAATAGAGTAAACCATCGTCTTTCGCTTCGAGCATAAGTTCAAGTTGACGTGGTAATTCCGTACCCATCAAATTTTGTGAAACACAAAATTGTTGAGCTTGAAGGACACGAGTTTGAAGATCAGCTAGAGTTCGAACAGAATGAAGCTTGACTCGTTCTTTTCGACTAAGCGCATCAGCTACGACATTCGCCTTACCAGGATGGTAGCGAATCTCGCAATCATAGTCGTTCAAGAGTTCAACCCAACGTCGTTGCCTCATATTCAGCTCTTTCTGATTAAGAATATGCTGGAGACTTTTGTGGTCTGTGAAAACCACACACTTTGTTCGATAGAGGTAGTGTCTCCAGATTTTAAGCGCGAAAACCACAGCTCCTAACTCAAGATCATGAGTCGTATAGTTCTTCTCGTGAACTTTCAACTGTCTAGATGCATATGCAATAACCTTACCTCGTTGCATAAGGACGCAACCAAGGCCTAAGTTGGACGCATCGCAATAGACAACGAAATCATCGCTTCCTTCGGGCAGAGATAGAACAGGAGTATTACATAACTTCTGCTTCAGCGTTTGGAACGCTCCTTTTTGCTTGGGTCCCCACTCGAAAGGCTTATTCTTCTGAGTCAAAGCAGTGAGTGGAACCGCAATCTTCGAGAAATTTGAAATGAATCGACGATAATAACCAGCAAGACCAAGAAAAGATCGAATCTCCGTAGGCGTCGTCGGTGTATTCCAGTCCTTAATAGCAGCAATCTTGGATGGATCCACATGAATACCTTGCTAATTGACTATATGACCCAAGAATTGAACTTCTTTAAGCCAGAATTCACACTTGGAGAATTTAGCAAAAAGTTGTTCCTTCTTCAGGAGTTCCAATGTTAAGCGAAGGTGTTGCTCGTGCTCGGCTCGAGATTTTGAATAAATGAGAATATCGTCGATGAACACAATAATGAACTTGTCCAAATAAGGTTTGCAGACCCTATTCATTAAGTCCATAAAGATAGCTGGAGCATTCGTCAAACCAAAAGGCATGACAGTGAACTCGTAATGCCCATATCTTGTGCGGAAAGCAGTTTTGGGAATATCTTCTTCGAGAACACGAAGTTGATGATACCTAGAACGCAGATCGATCTTGGAAAAGCATGAAGCACCCTGCAGCTGGTCGAAGAGATCATCAATTCGAGGTAGGGGATATCGATTCTTGATGGTGAGCTTATTAAGCTCACGATAATCGATACACATTCGAAAAGATCCATCTTTCTTTTTCACGAAGAGGACAGGAGCTCCCCAAGGTGAAAAGCTTGGTCGGATGAATCCTTTATCAGATAACTCTTGAAGCTGTTTCGATAACTCTTGCATCTCCAACGGTGCAAGACGATAAGGTGCTTTTGCAATCGGGTTGGCATTGGGTACAAGGTCAATATGAAACTCGACTTGACGAACTGGAGGCAAACCAGGCAGTTCATCAGGAAACACCTCCGGATAATCCCGAACGATCGGAATATCCTGAATACTCTTGCTCTTGCTTTTCTCCTCGGTGACATGTGCCAGAAAAGCAACATATCCTTTTCGTAGATACCTTTGGGCTTCCAAACACGACATAAGCTTCAAACCACCAGATGGCTTCTCTCCACGAATTTCTAAAACATCGCCGGAAGACAAAGGAATACGAACAATCTTATCGAAACAAACCACCTCAGCGTGGTGTTTGGTTAACCAATCCATTCCAACGATAATATCGAAGCTCCCAAGTTGCATCGGTGTGAGGTCAATAGGAAAAAGATGGTTATCAAGGTTTAACTGACAATCACGAATAACAGAATCGAGAACAAGAGGTTTACCAGTAGCAACTTCGACAGATAAGGGTTTCCTCAGTTTGGTTCTAGGTATCGCAAGCAAAGGCTCAAAAGATAAAGAAACAAAACTTCTATCGGCACCAGAATAAAAAAGAATAGACGCAGGTCGGTTGTTAACAAGAAACGTACCGTTAACCACTTCGTTGTCGGCCCTCGCTTCGTTTGCATTCAAATTGTACGCTCACCCACGAGCGGGATTCACATTGACGTTGACGTTCGCATTCGGGTTCGCGTTAGCATTCGCGTTTGCATTCACCAGTCTCGGACAGTTGTTGCGGAAGTGACCATACTCTCCACAATTAAAACATGAACCCGGTGGGAATCTTGCAGCATTCCCTTGTATCGGAGCTTGAACCTGGGCAACCTGATTCTGTCCCAAACGACAAACATTGGCCAAATGCCCAAGTTTACCACACGTCGTGCATTGCTTGCAAGCTTGTTGTGCAACGTGATGACCGTTGCAACGAGCACAATGAGGTGTGGTACCAGCATATGCCTTCTTTGCAGGTGGCTGAGCCGGTGGGTTCTGCGGGTTCTGAGCAGTCTGTGCTGTAACAGCAAAATTCTGGGCACCTTTTCGCTTCCTCGATTTCTTCGACGACTCACCTTCCTTACCCTTATCCTTTTTCTTGTCCTTCCCTGAATCAGTCGCCTTTTTTTTATCACCCTTGCGGGTGAGTTTACCCTTCCTGACTTGAGTCTCAGTCAGGGTAGCAGACAACTCGATTGCTTGACGAAGGGTAGTAGGATTAACACCGGTCACAATCTCCAGAATAGAATCGGGTAGACCATCGATATATCTCTCGATTGCTTTCTCCAGAGGGGTAGCCATGGTGGGACACAATAGACTGAGTTCCTCAAAACAATTCATGTATGCACATCTTGCTTTAAATCATCAAACTCTCGCTCCAAAGCCCGATCTTCGTGACGGGGACAAAACTCCTTCATCATGAGAGCCCGAAGCTCTTCCCATGTTTGTGCCAACACCACTTCGGCACCCCTGTCGCGCATAATACCATTCCACCAGGTAAGCGCTCGCTTCTCAAACACGCTCGAAGCAAATTCAACCTTACGCGCATTCGGACACTGCACATGTCTGAATGTGCTCTCGATACTCTCAAACCACTGCAGGAGCGCAGTTGCTCCTTGCGACCCAAAAAATTTAAGCGGCTTCGCAGAATTGAAGTTCTTGAAATTACACGGTGCATTATTGTTGTTGTATATCTCGTGGACTTGGGTCACAACACCGGGAAGCACAGCAGCCACTTGCTGAGAGACCAGGGCTGCGATTTCTTCAATAGTAAAAGATTGTGCTTCACGTCGAGGAGGCATTGTCTAACAAGGAAACAGGAGAATCGAGTGAGGTTGAAAATTAGGAAAAAACAAAAGAGGTATCGACAAAACACAAGGAAGGCGATCATTTGTTTGTTACCTCGAATAAACAAACGACACGCAGTGACTAATCAAAGTAAATAGGTCAAAAATAATGTATCGCGAAGACATGCTCGCCTATAAGTGAACACTCACCCCAAGAGTTCCCAGGTAAGAGTGACTGGTCCGATTATGTGGATTTGTACGAACACTCTAGCCTTAGACAGAAAACCCAGGGTACAGGCATTCACTCTTCCAGTTTGCACGTGTTCACATTATTTAGACCCAAACTTTGATGAGATTTTGAAAACTTAGAGGGTTCAAAACCTTACAATAGAGGGTTCAAAACCTAGTAATCAATCACCCTAGAACAGATGATTAGTTTTCAAAGCGGATTCGAAAATTGTGTTCTCGTTGTGGTTATCGCCTAAGGATAGGTGACGATCTTGTTTTAAAAAAAATCTAAACGCAAATAAACTTGCGTTGGGGTCCTAGAAGTTATAGTCTAGGTCAAAGAATTACTAATAACCTAATTCCCTATAACCATTGGCTCTGATACCAACTCTTCTGTCACACCCCGACCACGTAAAACAACAAAGCGTGGCGGAAACGTCGGGGAGTGTTGTAACAGAATTATCGTTTCATAACCATGGATACAAAAGTGTTTCGTTTTATTGATAATATTAAACATTAACATTTTCTTAACACATAATAAACAAGTTTTATATCGACTATCATTGTTTTATGTCACTAAGGCCTCGTCCAGATCCTATGTTTTAGTGCAAATGACGCAACGAATGGATTTTTCTTATGCCAAACACTAAAATAAAATGTTTTAGTGCTTACATAAATTTTTGGATGTCCGGATGTATTCAGAACATGAGTTATGCGCAAAGTGCAAACTTGTGCACTTTTTGACACTTTTAGTCCCTGAATGACCCAAAAGTTTATTTTAGCATACCGAACCTCTCAAAGCCTATTTCTAAGCTATGTAAAGGATATTCATGGTATGTTTAACTTATGGTCATGTTCTGGAATGTCTGTTACAGTTCAAATTGGCATACTTTCGCAGTTTGTCAAGTTTAGTCCCTGTAAGCGAATTAACTTGTTTTTGTCATAATCAAAGCCTTCAAAACTTATTTCTAAGTTATGTAAAGGTTATTTAAGGTATGTTAAGCCTATTTCACTATTCCGGAGTGTTCGTTGGATTAAACTGGTTATATTTACGCATCAGAGCGCGTATAACCCTCCAGAAAGCGATTTAAAGCTTAAAATCGAACAAAAGTTGATATGTGCAAACGATACACATATTTTTACAAATCCCAAGTATGAAATACAATATTTCATTGGTTTGGCATTTGTTTGATGGTTGAAGTGACACAGGTGTCACAGCCTCCCCTACTTTAGGAAATTTCATCCCGAAATTTAATTCTAGAGGAAACTTGTGAAGACAGCTGTGACGGTTTCGCCTTCTAATAGATCCATTGAACCCTTAAGTAAAACTCTGGGCCATGTTAGGACTCTTAGCGAATTTGTTAACCCTCAAAGTGAATTCCTTGTGGTAGTAAAACATGGAATTTTTGAACTACGGACAGAAGAACGTTTCTTATGAAGACTTATCATAGGAAACTTGGGTGTGCTAGAAATCAAAATTCGGGAGTGTAAGATAAAATGACATCGGTTAAGGTCCAAGACTTCTCCCGTATCATTATTCTCGTCACTATAGGTCTTAACACATGACAAAACTTCTTGTGGTTTCTGTGCGCTGAATTTCCATAATTATGTAGGCCTCCATAATTACGTAATTCCTTGTACAGTCCGCACATTTCATTTCATAATGCGTAGAGGAAAAATCAATTGAATAAACATGAAGCGACTCGACTAGACCACCAAAGGGTCCTTTCAATTAGATCAACGAACGATCTTTTTAACTAGATCAACACATGATCTTCTTAACTAGACCGTCGTACGATCTCCTTAAATAGGCCACTTAAGGGATCTTTTTAATTATATCATCACATGATATTTCTAATCAGATTTTCAAAATCAATCTGTTTAACTAGACCACCCAAGGGGTCCAATTATAGAATAGTACTTTAAAACCCAAGGGACTTGACTACAACGTAGAAGTCCATTAAGGATTTAAGATAGTAACTTTGGATATCCTATTATGAATCTCTCATATGAGATATGGAAGATTCTATGAGGATTTGGATAGATCACATACAACCACAAAACATGTAAGAAAACACATAAGCACAAAATTAGTTAACTTGATTCTTTAATTTGTTGTCTTTGAGCATGGATAATTAAAGCACATCAGGAATCCAATCCATGGATTTCATTTGGCACTTTAAGCATTTTCAAGGATCCATCTATAAAGATAGAAGGATTTTCAATAAGAGTTTGGCCTTGTTTCTTAAAAGAAACGAATGTTTAAGGTTCTTGGGGAGATCACAAGTGATCATAAAATGACAGAACCACTCGAGTAGTTTGTCTTTGGGATGACATCATAAAGTTGCATCAATCATTCACACAAATGCATAAATTTTGCAGAAATAAAAACAACAATTCTTTATTTATGTAACAACCAAATTGTCTTGAAGTGTCAAAAGATAACAACCAAGGAAAATACAAAACACTAATTGTTCACTGCTGCATCATTGTTTATGTTTGCCTCATTGATGTTAAATGCTCGTCCTCGCGTTGGGGGTGCGTTAACAAGTCTTGGGCAATTGTTTCTGTAGTGAGTAAGGTCACCACAGTTATAACATGACCCCGGAGGGAACCGTGCTTGAATAGCAGCAGGGTTTGCAGCAGCTTGATTTGCATAACGACAAACATTGATCAAATGTCCCAACCGCCCACAGTGGGTACATTTGTGACACTGCTCTTGCGCTAGATGATGACGGTTGCACTTGTTGCACAAAGGTGCGGTACCAACATAGTTTTGTCTTTTACGAGGTTGTGCTGGCTGGTTTGGTGCAACCTGTTTGTCTTGAGCAGTTATGGCGCAGTTTTGAGAGGCTTTGCGCTTCTTCTTCTTGGATACCTCAGCATGTTCTTCCTTTGGTTCCACTTGAGCAGTCTTGTCAGATAGTTTTGAGTCGCCCTTTCGAAACAGCTTACGCTTCCTGATGTGGGATTCAGTTAGAGTGGCAGACAGTTCAATGGCTTGTCTGACAGTAGTAGGGTTACTACCAGTAACAATATCCTGAACTAGGTCAGGAAGACCATCCGTATATTTCTCGATCGCTTTATCCACAGGAGTTACCATAGCAGGGCACAAAAGGCTCAATTCTTCATAACGGTCAGTATAGGCTCGATGCTCGCCACTGTCTTGCTTCAAATCATCAAACTCCCTCTCCAAAGCTCGCAGTTCATGACGAGGGCGAAACTCCTTCATCATAAGAGCCCTAAGTTCAGCCCAAGTTTAGGCTAAAGCAACCTCAGCACCACGGTCTCTCATCACCCCGTTCCACCATGTAAGAGCCCTCTTCTGAAATGCACTGGAAGAAAACTCGACCTTGCGATTTTCAGGACACTGAACGTGACGGAAAGTATTCTCAATGCTCTTGAACCATTGAAGAAGCCCAGTGGCTCCCTCAGAACCACTAAACTTAAGCGGTTTAGCTGAGTTAAAATTCTTGAAATTGCATGGAGCATTGTTGTTGTTGATGGCTTGCATCATTTGAGCATAAAGATTTGGGAAGGCAACAGCCATTTGCTGCGCAATGATTTCCGCCAGTTCGGCATTCGCCATCTGATTGTCACGTCGAGGAGGCATCCTAAAAGAGGAAACATGAAAGGAAACGAGTGAGAGAAATAGACGAAAAGAATGAGATGAAACAAATCTGATGAAAGCAAGGATAGTGGTCATTTGTTTGCATTACAAAGCAAACAAACTACACACAGTGACTAATCAAAGTAAATGGGTCAAAAATAATGTATCGCGAAGACATGCTCGCCTATAAGTGAACACTCATCCCAGGAATTCCCAGGTAAGCACAACTGGTCTCGTGTCTGATGAGATATATACGAAGTGCTTGCCTAGACAGAAAACCCAGAATACAGGCATTCACCCTTCCAGTTTGCACGTGTTCACATTATTTAAAACCCAAAACCTTGACGAGATTTTGAAAACTCAAAGGGGTTCAAAACCATATAACAGAGGGTTCAAAACCTAGTAATCAATCATCCTAGAACAGATGATTAGTTTTCAAAGCGGTTTTGAAATTTATGTTCTTGTTGTGGTCGTCGCCTAAGGATAGGTGACGGTATTGTTTTATGACTAAACGCAAGTAAACTCGCGTTAGGGTCCTAAGAAGGTTATAGACTAGGTCAAAGTATTACTAATAACCTAATTCCCTATAACCATTGGCTCTGATACCAACTTTTCTGTCACACCCCGACCACGTAAAGCAACTAGACGTGGCGGAAACGTCGGGGAGTGTTGTAACAGAATTATTGTTTCATAACCATGGCATAAATAAATTCTGTTTTATTGAATAAATGAACTCATTGTTTTAATACAATCAAATAAGTACAACTATGATCTTCCAAGTTTTAAAGTTGCTGAGGCACGAGTCCATCCTAAATGTAGCATGTATCAACAATCATTGCAAAGCAGTACCTGAAACATGTGTAAAAATAGGTACGTCAGCATAAAAATGCCTGTGAGATACATAGGTTTTGTGAAAATAGGATTCATGACTTATGTGTTTAAGAAAGATGTTTAATAAAGTTTAGTCATGAACCTTGTAAGTTGATTTGTTTTGTAAATCGTTTGAAAAACAATAAGATCAGATGATATGTATAAATAATTGTAAGATTAAATGAATAACCATGTAAAATGAGTTTGTATAAGATAAGTTGCTTGTAAAACAATATTTTGATAAAAAGGCTTATAGTATATTTGAAAATATACTTTGGGTTTTAAGAGAATCGAATGAGTAATATATTAAAGTATATTTCAGTTCCAATATCGTTAACCCAAGTGTACTAAATAACGCCACAGTATGTAATGCAATGAAAACACTTATATATAAGAAGTACCAGCGGTGTATCTACCATGTTTTCATCACATTACACCCGTCCCGTTATCTAAACACTAACCAAAAATCCAATCGATAGATAGATAGTACATTAAATATACCTTCGTTGTTTAAAATAATAGTTTTAAGTAGTATATTACAAGTATACTTCGGATTTATAAATAACATATTAAACTATGTTTTGGTTTTGTAAATAACATATCAAAATATGCCTTGGATGATTAACAAAATATATGTTGGTTTTGTACAATACCACACATGAGAGTATATCAAACTATACTTTAAAAGTGTGATTTAAGAATTCATTCAGACCTAGTGCATCAAAATACACCTTTGAGACTATAAGGATACCACAAAGGAAATCCCTATTTGGATGGAGAAACAAATTGGTTTCAGACATTCCATGACAACAGGAATGGGGTGTCAAATCCTATAGCGCTATATCATACTAACAATCGGTCTGGTGAACATAAAATAAGTACAATTCAACATTTTATTTTATGTTCTTTGAGAAATCAGTGTTTAAACCATAGATAGACATTTAGTTTGTCAAATGATAAGTAATAACATGTATAATCAATTATACTTTTGGAAAACATGGAAATAACAGATAGGTACACATGCTTCACCCCAAAACAGTTTGAAAACAGTAAAAGAGGGGTCTATGTACTCACCTGAGATTGCTCAGAAGTTCTAAGATAAACACCAAGTAATGCTTGAGGTCACGGAATCAAACGACACCTAATATAGGTAACTATGTTAATTAACCGGACCTAAATCGGAGGATCGGATAGAATGAGGGTTCGTAAACCAAACGAGTATGGAGACTCATATCATATGGTTTAACAAAGCCTACATACTAAATGAAACCTAACCTAAGTGCTTTCGACCCATCGCGACCCATTAAGGTAACTTATGCTACTTTAACGCGTCGTGCGCGTGAAACGCGTTCGGACCGCCTAACTAGTCCTATGACAAGTGTTATATGCCTAAACATGTTACATAATCAGTTATGTGACAAAAGTTTAGGTTACATATGCTTAATTACCAATTATACATGAAAAGGGTATTCTGGTAATTTACCTAAGGCATATAAACTACCTATCATACAACTACTCAAACGATGTGACCATAGGGTATAACCTCGGAAGGTTATTCCCTATATACTATGGTCACCTAATGTATTTGGTCGGATCCTAATGATCGACCAAATGGGTCGGGTTCGAAGGTATAAGCGATTTATTAGATCGCTTACCCTACGACCCTAGACAACGTGGTAATCAGTAGGCATAGTCCAAAGGACTATAACCATCGTGATTACAATCACGTTGCGAAGTTCAAACGAACTTCGCATTGACCATAACTGGTCAACGCAGAAAGTCAAACAAAGTTTGACTTTCAGACTCGAAAAGCAATAAAAGAACGAAAGAATACTTACGAAGGGTCCCCGAATGCTAATCTAGATCCAAATAACTCAGGTATGAAACAATGGTTCCAACTTAGAGTCTTTTAGATCAGATTCTAGTGAGTTTGAAGTAAATGGGGGTGGGGTATTTATAGTTTTCGGGTAACCGTTAAGATCGTTTCATGGAAACCGTGCTCAAATCTCATGCGTACACTTGTTGGAAAGTTAAGGTGACTAAAAATGGCCCATAATCAGCTGAAAGGTCAAGTGTGAGTATGTGGTTGAGGATTAAACAGCTGGAATTTGCTGATTAAGCATTCTTATCTGATCAGGGAGGCTGATGCGGCCTGCTTCAGGATCAGACAAAACTCAGGCGGGCCGCCTGGCCTTGTCTGATCAGCAACATGTTTCAGAAATTACAGTTTTGGTCCCTGCACGTGTTTAAGGCCATTTCCGACACTTCTAAGGCCCGTAAAGCCAACTTTAAGGCCCTAAAATGATGCCTAAACATTGTGGACATGAAACATGCTCAAAAATATGCCGGATGTCGGTTCATTTGGCCGTACGATCGCGATGTTCGCTTAATTACGACGGAATGCGCATAAGCACGAAAAACGATCCAAATGACGCAACGAATGGATTTTTCTTATGCCAAACACTAAAATAAAATGTTTTAGTTCTTACATAAATTTTTGGATGTCCGGATGTATTCAGAACATGA
This sequence comes from Helianthus tuberosus, assembly GCA_030545235.1. Lineage (NCBI taxonomy): Eukaryota > Viridiplantae > Streptophyta > Magnoliopsida > Asterales > Asteraceae > Helianthus > Helianthus tuberosus. The sequence continues at coordinate 86,839,693 of CM060443.1, forward strand.
GTTATGCGCAAAGTGCAAACTTGTGCACTTTTTGACACTTTTAGTCCCTGAATGACCCAAAAGTTTATTTTAGCATACCGAACCCCTCAAAGCCTATTTCTAAGCTATGTAAAGGATATTTATGGTATGTTTAACTTATGGTCATGTTCTGGAATGTCTGTTACAGTTCAAATTGGCATACTTTCGCAGTTTGTCAAGTTTAGTCCCTGTAAGCGAATTAACTTGTTTTTGTCATAATCAAAGCCTTCAAAACTTATTTCTAAGTTATGTAAAGGTTATTTAAGGTATGTTAAGCCTATTTCACTATTCCGGAGTGTTCGTTGGATTAAACGGGTTATATTTACGCATCAGAGCGCGTATAACCCTCCAGAAAGCGATTTAAAGCTTAAAATCGAACAAAAGTTGATATGTGCAAACGATACACATATTTTTACAAATCCCAAGTATGAAATACAATATTTCATTGGTTTGGCATTTGTTTGATGGTTGAAGTGACACAGGTGTCACAGTCTCCCCTACTTTAGGAAATTTCATCCCGAAATTTAATTCTAGAGGAAACTTGTGAAGACAGCTGTGACGGTTTCGCCTTCTAATAGATCCATTGAACCCTTAAGTAAAACTCTGGGCCATGTTAGGACTCTTAGCGAATTTGTTAACCCTCAAAGTGAATTCCTTGTGGTAGTAAAACATGGAATTTTTGAACTACGGACAGAAGAACGTTTTTTATGAAGACTTATCATAGGAAACTTGGGTGTGCTAGAAATCAAAATTCGGGAGTGTAAGATAAAATGACATCGGTTAGGGTCCAAGACTTCTCCCGTATCATTATTCTCGTCACTATAGGTCTTAACACATGACAAAACTTCTTGTGGTTTCTGTGCGCTGAATTTCCATAATTATGTAGGCCTCCATAATTACGTAATTCCTTGTACAGTCCGCACATTTCATTTCATAATGCGTAGAGGAAAAATCAATTGAATAAACATGAAGCGACTCGACTAGACCACCAAAGGGTCCTTTCAATTAGATCAACGAACGATCTTTTTAACTAGATCAACACATGATCTTCTTAACTAGACCGTCGTACGATCTCCTTAAATAGGCCACTTAAGGGATCTTTTTAATTATATCATCACATGATATTTCTAATCAGATTTTCAAAATCAATCTGTTTAACTAGACCACCCAAGGGGTCCAATTATAGAATAGTACTTTAAAACCCAAGGGACTTGACTACAACGTAGAAGTCCATTAAGGATTTAAGATAGTAACTTTGGATATCCTATTATGAATCTCTCATATGAGATATGGAAGATTCTATGAGGATTTGGATAGATCACATACAACCACAAAACATGTAAGAAAACACATAAGCACAAAATTAGTTAACTTGATTCTTTAATTTGTTGTCTTTGAGCATGGATAATTAAAGCACATCAGGAATCCAATCCATGGATTTCATTTGGCACTTTAAGCATTTTCAAGGATCCATCTATAAAGATAGAAGGATTTTCAATAAGAGTTTGGCCTTGTTTCTTAAAAGAAACGAATGTTTAAGGTTCTTGGGGAGATCACAAGTGATCATAAAATGACAGAACCACTCGAGTAGTTTGTCTTTGGGATGACATCATAAAGTTGCATCAATCATTCACACAAATGCATAAATTTTGCAGAAATAAAAACAACAATTCTTTATTTATGTAACAACCAAATTGTCTTGAAGTGTCAAAAGATAACAACCAAGGAAAATACAAAACACTAATTGTTCACTGCTGCATCATTGTTTATGTTTGCCTCATTGATGTTAAATGCTCGTCCTCGCGTTGGAGGTGCGTTAACAAGTCTTGGGCAATTGTTTCTGTAGTGAGTAAGGTCACCACAGTTATAACATGACCCCGGAGGGAACCGTGCTTGAATAGCAGCAGGGTTTGCAGCAGCTTGATTTGCATAACGACAAACATTGATCAAATGTCCCAACCGCCCACAGTGGGTACATTTGTGACACTGCTCTTGCGCTAGATGATGACGGTTGCACTTGTTGCACAAAGGTGCGGTACCAACATAGTTTTGTCTTTTACGAGGTTGTGCTGGCTGGTTTGGTGCAACCTGTTTGTCTTGAGCAGTTATGGCGCAGTTTTGAGAGGCTTTGCGCTTCTTCTTCTTGGATACCTCAGCATGTTCTTCCTTTGGTTCCACTTGAGCAGTCTTGTCAGATAGTTTTGAGTCGCCCTTTCGAAACAGCTTACGCTTCCTGATGTGGGATTCAGTTAGAGTGGCAGACAGTTCAATGGCTTGTCTGACAGTAGTAGGGTTACTACCAGTAACAATATCCTGAACTAGGTCAGGAAGACCATCCGTATATTTCTCGATCGCTTTATCCACAGGAGTTACCATAGCAGGGCACAAAAGGCTCAATTCTTCATAACGGTCAGTATAGGCTCGATGCTCGCCACTGTCTTGCTTCAAATCATCAAACTCCCTCTCCAAAGCTCGCAGTTCATGACGAGGGCGAAACTCCTTCATCATAAGAGCCCTAAGTTCAGCCCAAGTTTAGGCTAAAGCAACCTCAGCACCACGGTCTCTCATCACCCCGTTCCACCATGTAAGAGCCCTCTTCTGAAATACACTGGAAGAAAACTCGACCTTGCGATTTTCAGGACACTGAACGTGACGGAAAGTATTCTCAATGCTCTTGAACCATTGAAGAAGCCCAGTTGCTCCCTCAGAACCACTAAACTTAAGCGGTTTAGCTGAGTTAAAATTCTTGAAATTGCGTGGAGCATTGTTGTTGTTGATGGCTTGCATCATTTGAGCATAAAGATTTGGGAAGGCAACAGCCATTTGCTGCGCAATGATTTCCGCCAGTTCGGCATTCGCCATCTGATTGTCACGTCGAGGAGGCATCCTAAAAGAGGAAACATGAAAGGAAACGAGTGAGAGAAATAGACGAAAAGAATGAGATGAAACAAATCTGATGAAAGCAAGGATAGTGGTCATTTGTTTGCATTACAAAGCAAACAAACTACACACAGTGACTAATCAAAGTAAATGGGTCAAAAATAATGTATCGCGAAGACATGCTCGCCTATAAGTGAACACTCATCCCAGGAATTCCCAGGTAAGCACAACTGGTCTCGTGTCTGATGAGATATATACGAAGTGCTTGCCTAGACAGAAAACCCAGAATACAGGCATTCACCCTTCCAGTTTGCACGTGTTCACATTATTTAAAACCCAAAACCTTGACGAGATTTTGAAAACTCAAAGGGGTTCAAAACCATATAACAGAGGGTTCAAAACCTAGTAATCAATCATCCTAGAACAGATGATTAGTTTTCAAAGCGGTTTTGAAATTTATGTTCTTGTTGTGGTCGTCGCCTAAGGATAGGTGACGGTATTGTTTTATGACTAAACGCAAGTAAACTCGCGTTAGGGTCCTAAGAAGGTTATAGACTAGGTCAAAGTATTACTAATAACCTAATTCCCTATAACCATTGGCTCTGATACCAACTTTTCTGTCACACCCCGACCACGTAAAGCAACTAGACGTGGCGGAAACGCCGGGGAGTGTTGTAACAGAATTATTGTTTCATAACCATGGCATAAATAAATTCTGTTTTATTGAATAAATGAACTCATTGTTTTAATACAATCAAATAAGTACAACTATGATCTTCCAAGTTTTAAAGTTGCTAAGGCACGAGTCCATCCTAAATGTAGCATGTATCAACAATCATTGCAAAGCAGTACCTGAAACATGTGTAAAAATAGGTACGTCAGCATAAAAATGCCTATGAGATACATAGGTTTTGTGAAAATAGGATTCATGACTTATGTGTTTAAGAAAGATGTTTAATAAAGTTTAGTCATGAACCTTGTAAGTTGATTTGTTTTGTAAATCGTTTGAAAAACAATAAGATCAGATGATATGTATAAATAATTGTAAGATTAAATGAATAACCATGTAAAATGAGTTTGTATAAGATAAGTTGCTTGTAAAACAATATTTTGATAAAAAGGCTTATAGTATATTTGAAAATATACTTTGGGTTTTAAGAGAATCGAATGAGTAATATATTAAAGTATATTTCAGTTCCAATATCGTTAACCCAAGTGTACTAAATAACGCCACAGTATGTAATGCAATGAAAACACTTATATATAAGAAGTACCAGCGGTGTATCTACCATGTTTTCATCACATTACACCCGTCCCGTTATCTAAACACTAACCAAAAATCCAATCGATAGATAGATAGTACATTAAATATACCTTCGTTGTTTAAAATAATAGTTTTAAGTAGTATATTACAAGTATACTTCGGATTTATAAATAACATATTAAACTATGTTTTGGTTTTGTAAATAACATATCAAAATATGCCTTGGATGATTAACAAAATATATGTTGGTTTTGTACAATACCACACATGAGAGTATATCAAACTATACTTTAAAAGTGTGATTTAAGAATTCATTCAGACCTAGTGCATCAAAATACACCTTTGAGACTATAAGGATACCACAAAGGAAATCCCTATTTGGATGGAGAAACAAATTGGTTTCAGACATTCCATGACAACAGGAATGGGGTGTCAAATCCTATAGCGCTATATCATACTAACAATCGGTCTGGTGAACATAAAATAAGTACAATTCAACATTTTATTTTATGTTCTTTGAGAAATCAGTGTTTAAACCATAGATAGACATTTAGTTTGTCAAATGATAAGTAATAACATGTATAATCAATTATACTTTTGGAAAACATGAAAATAACAGATAGGTACACATGCTTCACTCCAAAACAGTTTGAAAACAGTAAAAGAGGGGTCTATGTACTCACCTGAGATTGCTCAGAAGTTCTAAGATAAACACCAAGTAATGCTTGAGGTCACGGAATCAAACGGCACCTAATATAGGTAACTATGTTAATTAACCGGACCTAAATCGGAGGATCGGATAGAATGAGGGTTCGTAAACCAAACGAGTATGGAGACTCATATCATATGGTTTAACAAAGCCTACATACTAAATGAAACCTAACCTAAGTGCTTTCGACCCATCGCGACCCATTAAGGTAACTTATGCTACTTTAACGCGTCGTGCGCGTGAAACGCGTTCGGACCGCCTAACTAGTCCTATGACAAGTGTTATATGCCTAAACATGTTACATAATCAGTTATGTGACAAAAGTTTAGGTTACATATGCTTAATTACCAATTATACATGAAAAGGGTATTCTGGTAATTTACCTAAGGCATATAAACTACCTATCATACAACTACTCAAACGATGTGACCATAGGGTATAACCTCGGAAGGTTATTCCCTATATACTATGGTCACCTACTGTATTTGGTCGGATCCTAATGATCGACCAAATGGGTCGGGTTCGAAGGTATAAGCGATTTATTAGATCGCTTACCCTACGACCCTAGACAACGTGGTAATCAGTAGGCATAGTCCAAAGGACTATAACCATCGTGATTACAATCACGTTGCGAAGTTCAAACGAACTTCGCATTGACCATAACTGGTCAACGCAGAAAGTCAAACAAAGTTTGACTTTCAGACTCGAAAAGCAATAAAAGAACGAAAGAATACTTACGAAGGGTCCCCGAATGCTAATCTAGATCCAAATAACTCAGGTATGAAACAATGGTTCCAACTTAGAGTCTTTTAGATCAGATTCTAGTGAGTTTGAAGTAAATGGGGGTGGGGTATTTATAGTTTTCGGGTAACCGTTAAGATCGTTTCATGGAAACCGTGCTCAAATCTCATGCGTACACTTGTTGGAAAGTTAAGGTGACTAAAAATGGCCCATAATCAGCTGAAAGGTCAAGTGTGAGTATGTGGTTGAGGATTAAACAGCTGGAATTTGCTGATTAAGCGTTCTTATCTGATCAGGGAGGCTGATGCGGCCCGCTTCAGGATTAGACAAAACTCAGGCAGGCCGCCTGGCCTTGTCTGATCAGCAACATGTTTCAGAAATTACAGTTTTGGTCCCTGCACGTGTTTAAGGCCATTTCCGACACTTCTAAGGCCCGTAAAGCCAACTTTAAGGCCCTAAAATGATTCCTAAACATTGTGGACATGAAACATGCTCAAAAATATGCCGGATGTCGGTTCGTTTGGCCGTACGATCGCGATGTTCGCTTAATTACGACGGAATGCGCATAAGCACGAAAAACGATCCAAATGACGCAACGAATGGATTTTTCTTATGCCAAACACTAAAATAAAATGTTTTAGTGCTTACATAAATTTTTGGATGTCCGGATGTATTCAGAACATGAGTTATGCGCAAAAGTGCAAACTTGTGCACTTTTTGACACTTTTAGTCCCTAATTGACCCAAAAGTTTATTTTAGCATACCGAACCCCTCAAAGCCTATTTCTAAGCTATGTAAAGGATATTTATGGTATGTTTAACTTATGGTCATGTTCCGGAATGTCTGTTATAGTTCAAATTGGCATACTTTCGTAGTTTGTCAAGTTTAGTCCCTGTAAGCGAATTAACTTGTTTTTGCCATACCAAAGCCTTCAAAACTTATTTCTAAGTTATGTAAAGGTTATTTAAGGTATGTTAAGCCTATTTCACTATTCCGGAGTGTTCGTTGGATTAAACTGGTTATATTTACGCATCAGAGCGCGTATAACCCTCTAGAAAGCGATTTAAAGCTTAAAATCGAACAAAAGTTGATATGTGCAAACGATACACATATTTTTACAAATCCCAAGTATGAAATACAATATTTCATTGGTTTGGCATTTGTTTGATGGTTGAAGTGACACAGGTGTCACATCTCTCAGGTAGGAAGCATATACTCCCACTTAGAGAGCATAAATCAGATTTCAAATTGTGGGTTTTGAAGTGAAATGGATGGGGTATATATAGGATTTCTAGCACCGTTAAGATCGTTCCTCGAAAACTGAGCTTTGATCTGGACCTTACATGTGTGCCCATGGTTTTCTAAAACCATGGGAGCCCCTAATATGGACTATGTTCATTGAATACCAGCCCATGGTTTTGCAAAACCAAGGGTGAAAACCATCAACACTTCAAAATGGACTAGGTTCATTGAATCTGCCAGAAATTTCAAAAATGGTCCCTGCACTTGTAAAACTTGATTTTTTTGGCACTTTTAAGCTCCGTTAACCCCATTTCAAGGCTCTAAAATAAATTTAAAGTATAGGGAACTTAGAATATGCTCAAAAACATCTCGGATGTCGGTTCGTTTGGTCGTACGGTTGCGTTATTCGCTTAATTACGGCGGAAGTCGTAACGAACGCAAAACGATCCAAATTAAGCGACGAATGGAATTTTATCATGCCAAACACTAAAATAAAATATTTTAATGCTTACATAAATTTTTGGATGTCCGGATGTATTCAGAACGTAAGTTATGCGCGAAAATGCAAACTTATGCACTTTTTGACGCTTTTAGTCCCTGAATGAGCATAAAGTTTATTTTAGCATACCGAACCCCTCAAAGCCTATTTCTAAGATATGTAAAGGTTATTTAGGGTATGTTTAACTTATGATCAAGTTCTGGAATGTTCGTTACTATACAAATCGGCATAGTTTCACAGTTTGACACAAATAGTCCCTACGATCGAACAAAGTTGATTTCGACACACCAAACCATTCATAACTTATTTCTAAGTTATGTGGAGGTTATTTAAGGTATGTTAAGCCTATGTCACTATTCCGGAGTGTTTGTCGCGTTATACTGACTGCGTTTAAGCACCAGTTTGCGTATAACTTTCCTGAAAGCGATTTAGAGCCTGAAATTGGAATCGAATCAAATTGTAAAATCACTAAACATAATTACACATATAATAACACCAAAACACATATAATAACACCAAAGCACATTGTTTTATTAAAAATCATCATTGTTTTACATCGTACATCGATTACCGAACACAGTTGTCACAATTAGCATTGATCAAGCCGACCAGTATTAGGTTATGGTACCATAGGATCTGACAAATCCCATTATCATACTGTACCCATGGTTATGTGTGGGTTAGGTGGGTAATGACTGAATCTGAATGTTAATTTACCCTTTGGTGGTTTATTAATGCGAGAGCGAGATAGTCGAGTCATGAAGGTTTGAATGTTATTAGCGAGGCGACCATAAAGAGTTTTCACACTTAAAACGAGGATGATTTAAACGATTTAAACGAATTAACGATTTGGGAACGATTCATACGAGATTAAACGAGTTGGATAAACGATTGGTTTTTGGTTAAGTGTTTAGATAACGAGACGGGGGTAATGTGGTGAAAACATGGTAGATACGCCGCTGGTACTTCTTATATATAAGTGTTTTCAACATATTACATACCGTGGCGTTATTTAGTTCACTTGGGTAAACGATTTTGAAATGATGTCACACAAACGAGGTTTTCAAAAGGATATAAACCATACGAGATTTATTAACGAGTTTTATTAACGATTTAATACGAGATGTTTTACAAATTGCTTTACTAAAACAAATGTTTTTGGGGTAAGAATCATGGCTACGGGGTTTTATAAACTATAACCCGCTTGATTTGAGTTGGTTAATTATGTCGTAATACTACACTTTTCAAAACAAGGTTTTTAACAAAGTATTGCAACATTTAAACTAGCCATGAATCCGACACTCCTATAAAACCTATGTACTCGCCAGCATTTCTTTGCTGACTTTGTTTTTACATATGTTTCAGGTATTGATGCTTGATGATGATTACTAGGATGCATGAGTCACATAGGATTCTGGACGAGGCCTTAGTGACATAATAACAATATTAGTCGATATGTAACTTGTTTGTTTTGTGTTAAGACAATGTTAATGTTTAATATTATCAATAAAACGAAACACTTTTTATATCCATGGTTATGAAACGATAATTCTGCCACGACACTCCCCGACGTTTCCGTCGCGGTTTTGTTGTTTTAACGCGGTCGGGGTGTGACAGAAGAGTTGGTATCAGAGCCAATGGTTATAGGGAATTAGGTTATTAGCATTGCTTTGACCTAGACTATAACTTTTAGGACCCTAACGCGAAGAAATTTGCGTTTAGATTTTTAAAACAAAACTGTCACCTACCCTTAGGTGATAACCACAACGAGAACACAATTTTTGAATCCGCTTTGAAAACTAATCTTCTGTTCTAGGAGGATTGATTACTAGGTTTTGAACCCTTTGTTATATGGTTTTGAACCCTTTAAGTTTTCAAAATCTCATCAATGTTTGGGGCTAAATAATGTGAACACGTGCAAACTGGAAGAGTGAATGCCTGTACCCTGAGTTTTCTGTCTAAGGCTAGAGTGTTCGTACAAATCCACATAATCGGACCAGTCACTTTTACCTGGGAACTCTTGGGGTGAGTGTTCACTTATAGGCGAGCATGTCTTCGGCGATACATTATATTGACCCATTTACTTTGATTAGTCACTACGTGTCGTTTGTTTGTTCGAGGTAACGAACAAATGATCGCCTTCCTTGTGTTTTGTCGATACCTCTTTTGCTTTTCCTAATTATCAACCTCACTCATTTCTCATATCTCCTTGTTAGACCATGCCTCCTCGACGTGAAGCACAATCTTTTACTATTGAAGAAATCGCAGCCCTGGTGTTGTGACCCAAGTCCACGAGATATACAACAACAACAATAATAACAACAATAATGCACAGTGTAATTTCAAGAATTTCAATTCTGCTAAGCCGCTTAAGTTTTCTGGATCGCAAGGAGCAACTGCGCTCCTGCAGTGGTTTGAGAGTATCGAGAGCACATTCAGGCATGTGCAGTGTCCGAATGCGCGTAAGGTTGAATTTGCTTCGAGCGTGTTTGAGAAGCGAGCGCTTACCTGGTGGAATGGTATTATGCGCGATAGGGGTGCCGAAGTGGCGTTGGCACAAACATGGGAAGAGCTTCGAGCTCTCATGATGAAAGAGTTTTGTCCCCGTCACGAGGTTCGAGCTTTGGAACGAGAGTTTGACAATTTAAAGCAAGATGGGGCTGAGCACCGTGCGTACATGGATCGTTTTGAGGAACTCAGTCTATTGTGTCCCACCATGGTTACCCCACCAGAGAAAGCAATCGAGAGATATATCGATGGTCTACCCGATTTCTATGTTGGATATTGTGACCGGTGTTAATCCTACTACCCTTTGTCAAGCGATCAAGTTGTCTGCTACCCTGACTGAGACTCAAGTCAGGAAGGGTAAACTCACCCGCAAGGGTGATAAAAAGAAGGCTACTGATTCTGGGAAGGACAAGAAAAAGGGTAAGGGTAAAGAAGGTGAGTCGTTGAAGAAATCGAGGAAGCGAAAGGGTGCCCAGAATTTTGCTGTTACGGCACAGATTGATCAGAACCCACTGGCTCAACCTCCTGCGAAGAAGGCGTATGCTGGTACCGCACCTCATTGTGTCGCTGCAACGGTCATCATGTTGCACAACAAGCTTGTAAGCAGTGCACGACGTGTGGTAAACTTGGGCATCTGGCCAATGTTTGTCGTTTAGGACAAAATCAGGTTGCCCAGGTTCAAGCTCCGGTACAAGGGAATGCTGCTAGATTCCCACCAGGTTCATGTTTCAATTGTGGAGAGTTTGGTCACTTCCGCAACAACTGTCTGAGGCTGGTGAATGCAAACGCGAATGCTAATGCGAACCCGAATGTGAACGTCAACGCCAATGTGAATCCTGCTCAAGGGTGAGCATACAATTTGAATGCAAACAAAGCGAGGGCTGACAACGAGGTGGTGAATGGTACGTTTCTTGTTAATAATCGACCTGCATCTATTCTCTTTGATTCTGGTGCCGATAGAAGTTTTGTTTCGTTATCTTTTGAACCTTTACTTGCAATACCTAGAACTAAATTGCGGAAACCCTTATCTATCGAAGTTGCTACTGGTAAACCTCTTGTTCTTGATTATGTTATTCATGGTTGTCAGTTAAACCTTGATAACCATCTTTTTCCTATTGACCTCACGCCGATGCAACTTGGGAGCTTCGACGTTATCATTGGAATGGATTGGTTAACCAAACATCACGCTGAGGTAGTTTTCTTCGATAAGATTGTTCGTATCCCTTTGTCTTCTGGCGAAATTCTAGAAGTTTGTGGCGAGAAACCTTCAGGTGGACTGAAGCTTATGTCATGTATGGAAGCTCAGAGTACTTGAGAAAAGGATGTGTTGCTTTTCTAGCACATGTCACCGAGGAGAAAGGCAAGAGCAAGAGTATTCAGGATATTCTGATTGTTCGGGATTATCCAGAGGTGTTTCCTGATGAACTGCCTGGTTTGCCTCCAGTTCGTCAAGTCAAATTTCATATTGACCTTGTACCCAATGCCAACCCGATCGCGAAAGCACCTTATCGTCTTGCACCGTCAGAGATGCAAGAGTTATCGAAACAGCTTCAAGAGTTATCTGATAAAGGATTCATCCGTCCGAGTTATTCACCTTGGGGAGCTCCTGTCCTCTTCGTGAAAAAGAAAGATGGGTCTTTTCGAATGTGTAACGATTATCGTGAGCTTAATAAGCTTACCATCAAGAATCGATATCCCCTACCTCGAATTGATGATCTCTTTGACCAGCTGCAAGGTGCTTCGTGTTTTTCTAAGATCGATCTGCGTTCTGGGTATCATCAACTTTGTTAGTGCATTCATCTGTCGACTTCGTCTTATATCGAGTCTTGGATACGTTGCGGTTCGGATCAAGCATGATGTCATCATTCTTAATGATGACATCACACTAATGACATCACAAGTGACATCATCTAGATTACATCACAAGTTACATCATCATTCAAAGTCAAATATACAAAATCAAATTTGTCTTGTTCGCTTGAATTGTAATTGTTTTGGTCGCTTGAAGTCTGACCGCTTGAACATGTACATGTTCATTTCAAGCGGTCAAGGCAACACTATATATATGTGTCATTTGTTATTTCAAGCGGACAGAACAGACCAGAGACTTGTAACGTGTACCGAAGTGTTGCCGGTATATTTTGTGCCTGTAATCATTGTTAAATCAATATACACAAGGTTTAAAGTGATATTCAAGCTGTTTCGACATCTGTTTCTTAGTTTTCGCCTCTGAAACGGATTTAATCTCTTCTGAACGACTCGTTTGGGTCACAAAACGATCCTACAAACTTCGTGTTCTCGAAGAAGATATTCCCAAAACTGCTTTTCGCACGAGATATGGGCATTACGAGTTCACTGTCATGTCTTTTGGTTTGACGAATGCCCCAACCATCTTTATGGACTTAATGAATAGGATCTGTAAACCTTATTTAGACAAGTTCTTTATTGTGTTCATCGACGATATTCTCATTTATTCGAAGACTCGAGCCGATCACGAGCAACACCTTCGCTTAACGTTGGAACTCCTTAAGAAGGAACAACATTTCGCTAAATTCTCCAAGTGTGAATTCTGGCTTAAAGAAGTTCAGTTTCTGGGTCATATAGTCAACGAGCACGGTATTCATGTGGATCCATCCAAGATTGTTGCTATTAAGGACTGGAGTACACCGACGACGCCTACAGAGATTCGATCTTTTCTTGGTCTTGCTGGTTATTATCGTCGATTCATTTCTAATTTCTCGAAGATTGCGGTTCCACTCACTGCTTTGACTCAGAAGAATAAGCCTTTTGAGTGGGGACCCAAGCAAGAAGAAGCATTCCAAATGCTGAAGCAGAAGTTATGTAATGCTCCTGTTCTATCTCTACCCGAGGGAAGCGATGATTTCATTGTCTATTGCGATGCGTCCAACTTAGGACTTGGTTACGTCCTCATGCAACGAGGTAAGGTTATAGCATATGCATCTAGACAATTGAAAGTTCACGAGAAGAACTATACGACTCATGATCTTGAGTTAGGAGTTGTGGTTTTCGCGCTTAAAATCTGGAGACACTACCTCTATGGAACGAAGTGTGTGGTTTTCACAGACCACAAAAGTCTCCAGCATATTCTTAATCAGAAAGAGCTGAACATGAGGCAACGACGTTGGGTTGAACTCTTGAACGATTACTATTGCGAGATTCGCTACCATCCTGGTAAGGCGAATGTCGTAGCCGATGCGCTTAGTCGAAAAGAGCGAGTTAAGCTTCACTCTGTCCAAGCTCTATCCGACATCCAATCTCGTGTCCTTCAAGCTCAACGATCCTGTGTGATCAAGGGTTTTTTGAAAGATGAGCTACCGCTTCAACTTGAGCTTAAGCTCGAAAGGAAAGATGATGGTTTACTCTATTTCATGGATCGTTTGTCGATTCCGAAACAAGACGATCTTCGCACCCTAGTGATGGACGAATCTCACAAGTCGCGATATTCTATCCATCCCGGTGCTAATAAAATGTACAAGGATCTTCATACTCGGTACTGGTGGCCTGGTATGAAGAAGGATGTTGCCTTGTATGTATCGAAATGCCTGACTTGTCTTAAAGTCAAGGCTGAACATCAACGACCTTTTGGTTTGCTTGTACAACCAGAGATACCGGTTTGGAAGTGGGAGAACATTGCGATGGATCTTATCACTAAATTACCGCGTACGTCTAAAGGTCATGATGCTATTTGGGTTGTTATCGATCGATTAACGAAATCAGCTCATTTTATTCCGATTCGCGAGGATCTATCTGCTGATAAACTTGCAAGATTTATGTTGATGAGATAGTATCTCGACATGGTGTTCCTTTGGATATTATTTCTGATCGTGATGCTCGATTTTCATCTCATTTCTGGAAGACCATGCAATCTGCTTTGGGAACCCAACTGAATCTAAGCACTGCTTATCATCCCCAAACAGATGGTCAATCTGAAAGGACGATTCAAACTTTGGAGGATATGCTTAGAGCATGCATGATAGACTTTGGTGGTAATTGGGATTCTCATCTGCCATTGATCGAGTTCTCTTACAACAATAGTTATCATGCTAGCATTAAAATGGCACCAGTCGAAGCTCTCTATGGTCGAAAATGTTGTTCACCAGTCTGTTGGAACGAGACCGGTGAAGTTCAGCTTACTGGACCTGAGCTTGTTCTGGAAACAACAGACAAAATCAAGAAAATTCGCGATAATCTTGTGACAGCTAGATGCCGTCAAAAGAGTTATGCGGATTTACGATGCAAGCCCTTAGAATTTCAAGTCGGAGACCGTGTCCTACTCAAGGTGTCACCTTGGAAGGGAGTGGTGAGATTTGGAAGAAAAGGAAAACTTGCACCTCGATATGTGGGACCATTTAAGATTGTGGAAAGAATTGGGAAGGTTGCCTATCGACTAGTGCTACCTCCAGAGCTTGGAAATATTCACCCGACTTTTCACGTGTCCAATTTGTGAAAGTGTTTAGCTGACGCTGATCTTCACATTCCTCTCGACAAGATCCGAATCGATGAAACGATGCACTTTGTCAAGAAACCAGTGGAGATCGTGGACCGTACTTTCAAACAGTTGAAGAACAAACGGATTCATTTGGTTAAAGTTCGTTGGGAGTCCAAATGTGGCCTAGAGTTTACTTAGGAATGTGAGGACCAAATGAAGGCAAAATATCCGCATTTGTTTTCACAAGCTTCCTCTAAATAAAATTTCGGGATAAAATTTCCTGAAGTAGGGGAGACTGTGACAACTGTACTATGTAATCAATGTACGATGTAAAACAATGATGATTATTAATAAAACAATGTGATTTGGTGTTACTATATGTGTTTTGATGTTATTATATGTGTATTTGTGTTTGGTAATTTCAAGCTTTCTGGAAGGTTATACACAAAATGGTGCGTAAACGCAGTCAGTATAACGCGACAAACACTCCGGAATAGTGACATAGGCTTAACATACCTTAAATAACCTCCACATAACTTAGAAATAAGTTTTGAATGGTTTGGTGTGTTGAAATCAACTTTGTTCGATCGCAGGGACTATTTGTGTCAAACTGCAAAACTATACTGATTTGTATAGTAACGAACACTCCGGAACTTGATCATAAGTTAAACATACCCTAAATATCCTTTACATAGCTTAGAAATAGGCTTTGAGGGGTTCGGTATGCTAAAACAAACTTTATTGGTCATTCAGGGACTAAAAGCGTCAAAAAGTGAATAAGTTTGCATTTTCGAGCATATCTTACGTTCTGAATATATCCGGACATCCAAAAATTTATGTAATCATTAAACTATTTTATTTTAGTGATTGGCATGATAAAATGTCGCCTAATTTGCATCGTTTTTGCGTTCGTTACGACTTCCGTCGTAATTAACCGAACAACGCAACTGTACGACCAAACGAGCCAACATCTGAGATATTTTTGAGCATGTTTTAAGTTCCCTATACTTTAACTTCATTTTAGAGCCTTGAAATGAGATTAACGGGGCTTAAACGTGTAAAAAATGAGCCAAAATGCAAGTTTCTGATGTGCAGGGACCTGTTCTGACATTCTGCCAAACTTCCTTACACGGGCCGCGTAAGGATTGGCTGTATACTCACGTGGGCCGCGTGGCCTTGTCAGACAGAATGTTCTGAAATAGCAATCTGGGCCAAATTCAGGGGTTTTAATGTAATATTTGCAATACCTGGAGCTGGTTTTCGACCCCCATGGTATTCTAATACCATCAACCCACATGTTTGGCCAAGATTACTCCCTCAAACCACTTGGAATCATCCTATTGATCCTAACTTACTATAAATAGCAACCCCCACTTCACTTCATTCTCACACTTGATCTGAAATCAGCTCTAAGTTGGGGTGCTTGCACTTCATACCTGAGCTATTTTAGATCAAACATCCTTCTTGGACCCTTTGTAAGTCCTCTTCTTGCTTGTTCTTGAGTTTCAAGCATGAAAGTCAAACAAGTTTGACTTTTAGCTTTGACCAAGTCAATGGTCAACATAAAGTTCCGTTGAACTTTGCAACGTGAGCGTAATCACGATGGTTATAGTCCCTTGTGACTATACCTACTGATTACCACGTTGACTAGGCGTAGTGACGAGTCGTAGTTTCGGCCAAAATGCGTGTTTATGCGTATTTTGTAACCAAACTACTCTAGGGTATCAAAACCGTTTGTTTTGATATCAAAACCTGTTTTCTAACTTAACTAAACATGTTCTAGCATGTTTAGCTCGTCACTTTTAGTTTAGTGCTTGTCTAGAGTCGTAAGTCAAGCGGACTAAACACCCGCTTAGACTTTCGAACACGACCCGTTTGGTCGATCATTAGGATCCGATCAAACATGTTTAGTGACCATAGTAGCATAGGGAATAACCTTTCGAGGTTATACCTTATGGTCACCTAGTTTAGGTAGTTGTATGATAAGTAGTTTATATGCCTTAGGTAAATTACCAAAATACCCTTTTCATGCATAATTGGTAATTAAGAATATGTAACCTAAACTTTTGTCACATAACTGATTATGCAACATATTTAAACATGTTTAGGCATATAACACTTGTCATAGGACTAGTTAGACGTCTCGAATGCGCTTTTGCGCGCATGACGCGTTAAAGTAGCGTAAGCTACCTTAATGGGTCGCAACGGGTTGAAAGCACTTAGGTTAGGTTTCGATTTAGGATCTAGGCTTTGTTAAACCATATCACATGAGTTCCAACACTTATTTGGTTTACAAGACCTCATTCTACCCGATCTTCCGATTTAGGTGTCTATTGTTTGACTAGTGATTCGATTACTAGGAGCTGTTTGATTTCTCTGGTTTGCTCGAGTTTGTTGAAGTTCTATTGATTGAGGATACTTTGCACTCCAAGTGAGTACATAGTTCCCCTATTTTACTGTTTTCAATTGTTTGGGGGTGATTCATATGTGCTAAATGTTTTTTTTGGGTTTTAACGATGGTTTTCAAAACGATTTTCGATATTATAACGATGATTTCAAAAACGATTAAGATGGTTTATATTAAACTAATAACGATTTCAATAAAGTGAATAAACAAGTTGGTTGTAATTACATAACGAATGGCATTCATTAGCATTGATCAAGCCGACCAGTATTAGGTTATGGTACCATAGGATCTGACAAATCCCATTATCGTACTGTACCCATGGTTATGTGTGGGTTAGGTGGGTAATGACTGAATCTGAATGTTAATTTACCCTTTGGTGGTTTATTAATGCAAGAGCGAGATAGTCGAGTCACGAAGGTTTGAATGTTATTAGCGAGGCGACCATAAATAGTTTTCACACTTAAAACGACGATGATTTAAACGATTTAAACGAATTAACGATTTGGGAACAATTCATACGAGATTAAACGAGTTGGATAAACGATTGGTTTTTGGTTAAGTGTTTAGATAACGAGACGGGGGTAATGTGGTGAAAACATGGTAGATACACCGCTGGTACTTCTTATATATAAGTGTTTTCAACATATTACATACCGTGGCGTTATTTAGTTCACTTGGGTAAACGATTTTGAAACGATGTCACACAAACGGGGTTTTCAAAAGGATTTAAACCATACGAGATTTATTAACGAGTTTTATTAACGATTTAATACGAGATGTTTTACAAATTGCTTTACTAAAACAAATGTTTTTGGGGTAAGAATCATGGCTACGAGGTTTTATAAACTATAACCCGCTTGATTTGAGTTGGTTAATTATGTCGCAATACTACACTTTTCAAAACAAGGTTTTTAACAAAGTATTGCAACATTTAAACTAGCCATGAATCCGACACTCCTATTAAACCTATGTACTCGCCATCATTTCTTTGCTGACTTTGTTTTTACATATGTTTCAGGTATTGATGCTTGATGATGATTACTAGGATGCATGAGTCACATAGGATTCTGGACGAGGCCTTAGTGACATAATAACAATATTAGTCGATATGTAACTTGTTTGTTTTGTGTTAAGACAATGTTAATGTTTAATATTATCAATAAAACGAAACACTTTTTGTATCCATGGTTATGAAACGATAATTCTGCCATGACACTCCCCAACGTTTCCGCCGCGGTTTTGTTGTTTTAACGCGGTCGGGGTGTGACAGGTAAAGTGAGTCTAAACAAGTTTGGATAACTTAAATTGGAGATGTATTAAAAATGGGTCATATTAAGAAGGAAGATTTTGACAAACGGTTTATATTTTGTTGGAAAGTGGTGTAGTTTATAGGGGAAGTTTTAAGTATAGTATAAAAATCACACTTTCGTAAAAATTGTTTATTGAGAGGAACGAAAAGGTTTGGTACTTTGAATAAAGCGTTAAAGGTATACTAAGTACATTTACACAAGAATAAAGAATAGGAAGACGGTTTTAAAGGTAATGAGATAAGTTAGGATTTGAATGTTTAAACAAGCTTGATTGTGAACAGGGTTCGTATGAAAGAAAGGATAATGGAGAATAATAGGAGTATGGGGCGAACGATTGACTCTAAATGAATGCAAGTATATGAATGATATAAGTATTAGATATACGAAAGTAGAGTGTTAAAGATGAAGTCTCGTCATGGATAATCGGATATAATGCGTTTGTGAGTTGTTTAAAGTTTGTATTAGGTCAAAAGGTCTGCAAAACACTGAATTTCTCATGGCACGTTTTACGAAAGTTTGGTAACATGGTGAAAACACTTATATATAGGAAGTACCAACGGCGTATCCACCATGTTTTGACCATGTTATGTCCGTCTCGTTATTCGGTGTCATGTTACGTTTCGTTTTGTTTCTTACCATACACACTAGTACGCTCTATGGTTTTCATACGCCTATCACTATAATCTCGTGTGCACCCGTGATTATTTTGATCGTCGCATGATCCGCATAGCTTGTACTAGTTGTGTATGAATCAGGGTATACATAATTTAAAAATAAGAATGTGTACGTATAAGAATATAGTATATAAGCAAGTCCATGCTTAAGTATGTATGGGACCCACGTAAGCGAATCACTCGGATTACGCTCGCGTATGGGTACGGATGTATGAATCATGAGTATGAATGAAAGTATGAGCATAAGTATAAGTTTAAGTATGAATATGCATATAACTATGAGTATAAACGTAAAATGTACGAGTAGTATGAGTATAAGTATAAGCATAAAATGTATGCGTATAAGTGTAGGTACGAATAATAAAATTTACGTATATAGTGTACGTTGGGACATAGCAAATTTAAGCGTATAAAAGCATTCAAAAGGTTGAGTATGTAAATACGAACGATATGAAAGATGTTATCGCGAGATATCGACTAAAATGTGTATGATGATATGCATGTATAGTTGTTTAAACGAAACGTTGAGTTCATCGAATCAAAATTAGATTGAGCTTGATTTGAAGGGTAGAATATAGTTTGTATATGTAAGAGGATATAAAGTACTCATTGGTTAAGCATAATGTATTTTGTAATGAATGGAAATGCTACTTTTGTTTTAAAAGAGTTTACGTAGTCCGAAGATGGTCGGTCCCCATGAAGTCTTCTTGCCCACGTGTTTTGTAAATTGGTAAATTTGGCCATACATTCAAGTGATTGATTGAGAAGTAACATGATGAACCCCTAACCTATAAATGGTAAAATCAATCAACAAAACTTATTTTCTGGAAAAACCATTTGATTAAAACAAACTTAAGTGTTTTGAAATCATAATGGGAAAATAGTTTGTTGTGAGGGGGAGTTCTGATTGTTAATGCCAAGTGGATGGCGAATTGAAGGAATTCGATATTGGTTGTCATTTTATTGTACAGTTTGTTTTCAAATTGTTCTTACTAAGTGAGTCAAGAGCTCATTTGTTTTAAAATTTCCTAAAATGTGTTTGCATTTTAGGGGGAGTAAAAATTTCAGAAAATCCAAAAACATTTGAAAATTTGAAAAAGCCAAAACATGATAAAATTCAAAAATGAGTTTTGTTGTATAAAAGAGGAAATGATAGTACATCAGTGGACTATCACAACATGCTAAAGAAATGGAAAGTTAAATAGTGATAAACGGTCTCACTGATGATATGCCAGTAGGTTTTTGCACATTTAGTAGATTGTGACGAGATATAAACCTAAATTTCAAACTTGCTTAATTCGTGGGTAACATCTCTCGGATATATGGGTAACCCCCGAAATCTTGTTTGAAAGGTCCCTCTTTCTGAGATACTAGGTCTTTATACTCAGTGATATCTGGGTTATTATCCCGGGACTTCTGATTTTGCGGAAGCAATGGCCTAGTCCCCGGAGAATACTTTATGCGAGCTTGAAATATAGCGCCGCCCTCAGCATAAAAAATGGTTGCAAACTCAAAAAGAAAAATTATTATGCAAAACCATGTTCTGTTGTAAAAAAGATCCTCTAAAGGGGACCCACCAAAAGTCGAAACCGATCTCTCTGCTGAACGGAAGTTCTGACCTGAGATCACACGGTATTCGCATTTAACCCCTTACAGATATCATCTGTGGTATACTCACCTGTAAGACTGAATATTGGGATCTGGATATGGGAGTATATTCTGAGGTGGGACACGCGATTAAGTCTAAGTGCTTAAGACATTAATCCGTATCTCAAAACAGTTGAACTTTGTGTGAAAATTTAAGTGGATCAGTATACTGACAATCTAAGTGAATCGTTTAGAACTTAAAATGTATAAAGCTTAACGGTGTTGGTGATTTGTCTCATAAACTGATATGATCTTCTTATACAAACTCACAAAAATAGTGTATGTAAATATTTCTTTACTGCATTTCATTCTATTCAAAAATCCAAAAAGATTTTAGTGTGTTTTAGCATAAATTTTGTTAAATTCAAAAAGATTTTCGACAACTGGTGTTGGAGAGCTAATTTTCAAAATTCCGAGTGCTAAACATGATGAACAGATGGTTTGGGAGAGTGTGTTGTTTTGAAAATAAAAATGATATATCTTCAAGTGGTTCATCAATGATTAACATTGTAAAATCATTCTTTGGTTGTATAATTCCTGCAAGTGGTTCATTAGATGGTGAGATTGTTTTTACAAAGTTATCATCAGAAAATTTATTGTGAGGTAGAGGATGTGCAGGTTTCTAAGAGATAGAGAGCCAGGTTCCGATACCTGAGGAATTTGTGATTTTATCGAGCCAGACTGCGATCCCAGTATATCGAAAGGGGGAGTCTGAAGACATCCGAGTAGAGATTGTTCGTGGGGAGTCTGTTGATGCTGAAGAGGAGAAGGAGATAAAGTTTGAGGATGCTTACACTGTGAGATATTTCAGAGAGCGTTCAGACTGATAAAGACTGAAGATTGTAAAAGACTCGACACTTAAGACTCGTCAACATCTGAGGGGGAGCCTGTTGGTGCATACATCTGTCGTCTTCGTCTTATGTCAAGTCTCAGTTTCGTTGCGGATCTGGTCAAGAATGATGTCATCATTCTCCATGATGACATCACATATATGACATCACAAGTCTACATCATTACACAACATACATACATATCAGATTTAAGGATTCGCTTGAAATAGTAATTATGTTGAGTTCGCTTGAAGACAAATTAGGTAGGTTCGCTTGAAATGGACCGCTTGTACTTGTGTGTCCGCTTGAACATGTATGTGTAGGTTCAAGCGGTCTAGCATCTCCTATATATATGTTTCATGTCCTTTCATTTGAAGCGGACTAGAGGAGAGTATAGGAACTTGTACCGAAGTGCTGCCGGTATTTCTTGTGACTGTAATCGCTGTTAAATCAATATACAAGAAGATTAAAGTGATATTCTAGCTGTTTCAAGCCTATACGTCTGTTTCCGCCTTTCGTATAGTCTAAGATTTCTTCTGAACGACTCGTTTGGGTCTCAAAACGATCCCACACACTATTTGTATGGTACAAAGTGTGTGGTTTTCACAGACCACAAAAGTCTTCAGCACATCTTCAATCAGAAAGAACTCAACATGAGGCAACGACATTGGGTTGAGCTTCTAAACGACTATGACTGCGAAATTCGCTACCATCCTGGTAAGGCGAATGTCGTAGCCGATGCTTTGAGTCGTAAGGAACGTACTAAGCTTCATTGTGTTCGTGTTCAAACTGATATTCAAGCTCGATCTGATATTCAAGCCTGCATCTCTCAGGCTCAACATGCTTGCATTTCACAAGACTTGATGGGTAAGGAATTACCCTATCACACTAAGCCTGATCTTGAACTTAAGGACGATGGATCGTATTATTTCATGGACCGTTTGTGGGTCCCAATCCTAGATGATCTCCGCACTTTGCTTATGGATGAAGCTCATAAGTCTCGTTATTCTATTCATCCTGGCTCAGATAAGATGTATAAGGATCTTCGTACTCAGTATTGGTGGCCCGGTATGAAGAAAGACATTGCCTCGTATGTTTCAAAATGCCTTACTTGTCTTAAGGTCAAGGCTGAACACCAACATCCTTCTGGTCTTTTGGAGCAACCAGAGATTCCAGTTTGGAAATGGGAAAACATTGCTATGGATCTTATTACCAAACTTCCGTGCACTAAAAAGGGCCATGATGCCATCTGGGTAGTTGTTGATCGTCTTAGTAAGTCAGCACATTTCTTGCCAATACGTGAGGATTTTTCTGCTGAAAGGCTGGCTAAAATCTATGTGGATGAAATCGTATCTCGACATGGTGTTCCTTTGAACATTATTTCTGACAGAGATGCTCGCTTCTCTTCTCGTTTTTGGAGAACCATGCAATCTGCTATGGGGACCCAACTTAATCTGAGCACAGCTTATCATCCACAAACAGATGGCCAAACTGAAAGAACAATCCAGACTTTGGAGGATATGCTTAGAGCTTGTGTGATCGATTTTGGTGGTAGTTGGGATTCACATCTTCCATTGATTGAATTCTCCTACAACAACAGTTATCACTCCAGCATCAACATGGCTCCTTTCGAGGCTCTCTATGGTCGAAAATGTCGTTCACCAGTCTGCTGGAATGAGATAGGTGAGGCTCAACTTACTGGACCTGACCTCATTCTAGAGACAACTGATAAGGTTAAGAAAGTTCGTGATAACCTTCAGACAGCTCGAAGCCGTCAAAAGAGTTACGCGGACCAACGACGCAAGCCCTTGGAATTTCAAGTCGGTGATCGTGTATTACTTAAGGTCTCACCTTGGAAAGGTGTGATCAGATTTGGAAAGAAAGGAAAACTTGCACCTAGATACGTTGGACCATTCAAGATCGTCGAAAGAATCGGTAAGGTAGCCTACAGACTCGAGTTACCTCCTGAACTTGGGAATGTTCATCCAACCTTCCACGTATCCAATCTCAAAAAGTGCTTAGTTGAAGAGAACCTCCACATACCGCTTGACGAAATTCGTGTTGATAAAACACTGCACTTTATCGAGAAACCTGTGGAGATAGTGGACCGTACATTCAGACAGTTGAAGAACAAACGGATTCATTTGGTCAAGGTTCGCTGGGAATCCAAACGTGGCCCCGAGTTTACTTGGGAATGTAAGGACCAGATGAAGGCAAAATAACCGCATTTGTTTTCACAAGTTTCCTCTAAATAAAATTTCGGGACGAAATTTCCTAAAGTAGGGGAGACTGTGACAATTGTGTTCTGTAATCATCGTATAATGTAAAACAATGTGGATTATCAATAAAACAATGTGCTTTGGTGTTATTATATGTGTTATTGTGTTTGATGACTTTACAATTTGATTCGATTCCAATTTTAAGCTTTAAATCACTTTCTAGAAGGTCATACGCAAACTGGTGCATAAACGCAATCAGTTTAACGCGACGTACACTCCAGAACTGTGACGTAAGCCAAACATACCCTAAATATCCTTTACATAACTTAGAAATAAGTTTCGAAGGATTCAGTATGGCAAAAACATGTTTATTTGAACTAAAGAACTATTTACGACAAAACTGCGAAACTAACGTTGGTGACCGCCCGGATAATATTTATATCCCAAAAATATTCTGTTATGATTAAAATTTTATTTTTAATCAGGTCCGTGTTGAAGAATAAATTAAAACGCTTAAAAACGTTATTTTTCAAGTTTAAAGCGCGTATCGCGTGTTTCTGCGCAGCACAGTGCTTCTACTGCAAAACACGGATAACACAGCCAGTCTTGGCAACTGAAATTTATTTCGGTAATATTTTGATGGGTTTATTTTTATAGTATAATAAAAATAATTTAGAACACCATAAACTGGGATTTAAACGCTAGATAAAATACCCGGTATCCAGTTAAACTCCCGTTTTAGCCTACATATGGCATGTTTATATAAAAAAAATTACACTCTACCCCCTCCCCCATATACATATACGGTTTTTTTTATAGTGTGGCCCCACAAATATTGGCTAGATCTTTCATATATTTCTTTTGATCTTTTGAGGACACTTGTATGTGCATGACACCTTCATATCTTCTATAAATCTTTCTATATCTTCACTTAATCTTTCAAGGTCATTTCACTCAACACCACACTCCAACTCCTTCACTCTCTCTCCCTCCCAAACCGTCCCCATCTATCTCTCTCTCCTCCATCTTCATCTTCTTCAAACCTTCAAGCTTTGTTTTTCAAAGTTCAACACCATTTCTAGTAAACTTCAAGTTAGTGTGAGGATCTAAAGGTGTTCCCAAGGTGTTGTCAAGTGATTACAAGCTTCCTATCATCAAAATCTCATCCTACAACCTACTTGAATCTTGAAGGTATAACATTATGTTTAAATCATACTTTTGATTCTTGGTTGTTCTTGATGATTGAAGTTTCTCTTGAATCTTGGGATTTTCACTAAACTTGAAATCTAAAATGAAATGGGTCATGATACAAGTAAAAATGGTGATGTACATATATGTATGTATAACCGTACATATGTATGTGTGTATATGAGTTTTGAAGTTTGTTATCTTGTTAAGTACTTGTTTATGTTGTTACATGTTCTAGAATGGTGGTAAAAATGCAAGTATTTGGTGATTTATGTATGATATGTTAAATATAAATTACATCAGCAAATACATCTGAATATATCACATATTTGATGCATTTAGATTAACATAAAATGATGATGTTATGATAAGTATGCTTTAGGAACTTGTACATATGAAAATATGTTGATTTAAAGCTCAAGAGATGATGAAAAATGGCTATATGACAAAACTGTTTTAGCTTAAAAAGTGGTAAATTATGTGAAATTTGCATGATTTATGTGCTTTATTTAAGACCTGCACTATCATGAGTATAACCATTATTTTGTTCAGTAAATAACATGGGTTGTGTCAAAATTTCAAGTCGTTTCGATTTCGGATGGTTCGGGTAACGTTTGATGCAAAACTATGCGGTAAAACGGTTAAAATCGCCTTTTCAGAGGACTTTTACAAAACTGTTTTAGATCAGTAACCAAACTGATATATTTGGTATAAAAATAAGTATTTTAACTTATATTAAGTTTACTTGGTGTTTGGTTAGTCATACGTGACTTCCGACGCTCAAAAATGTCACCGAATCGCTAAAATAAGTGTTTTTCGACATACACTAGAATGGGTTGTTCATGGGTTATTTTATGTATTACAATGTGCTATGTGTTTTGCAATATGTGTATGATCATATGTTAGTGTTGACAAGATTATGTGTGTTACGCTCGAGTACATATATACAAATACACCAAAATAATCAAAAATAATAACTTTTCGAGAAATCTCAAAGTTATGTGAAAATTCCAAGTATCGGAGAAACTCATGTATTTTTGTGAGTTTTGATTATTTAATAATTCTTATTTAATTTAGGACGAATAAACAAATTGTGGGATTGTGTTAACATATAAAAACGCACCCAAAGGTGAGTACATAGACCCCTCTTTTACCGTTTTTCAAACATTTTGGGGTGAAATACATGTGCCTACTTGTTATTTTCGTGCTTTCCATGTTTTCATAATATATACTTGTTATGTTCATTAGTACACTATTAATACATAATTTCATCTTCTTTTGCTATGTATGTTTACTTGACATGCTAGTACATTGATTTCATATAACATGTTTACATTTGGTATAACATTTGGTTTGTACAAACGGGACTTAAATACGTTCATTAACATTAGCTACGCCGCTCGGTAGTAAGTAATGGTACCATAGGACTTGACAAATCCCGTCCCTGACATCCTAGGTTTGTTTGGGTGTAAGGAATGACTGAATCCGAAAACATTTCTTTTGATAACCTTGACTTAGGGTTATCCATCTGTCTCAAGGCTTGAATGTATGCGTTAACTTACCACATAAGTGTTTGTATCAGTAAAACATGCATTTACTTTACAAAACATAACTTTTTGATATATTCAAAATACCTTGTTTTGTACATTTTTACATTTGGTTTATGTGACTCCACTTTACTTACCATACATAACATTTGTTACACATTACTTGACTACATTTGGACTTTTAACATTTGACATGGTTTATACAAGGACTTGTTGACAATTGGTTTAAACATGAACTTTATACACTGGTGGTTTGTTTAAATGACTTAAGTAACGAGATATGTGTAGTATGATACAAGCATGGTGGATACGCCGCTGGTACTTCCTATATATAAGTGCTTGTATTGTACTACATGTCGTAGCGTTATTTAGATCATTCAATTTGGACTTATACATTTTACACAAACAATATATTTTTCACAAGACTTTGGTTAACAAAACAATTTACAAGGTTCATGACTAACTTTTATTAAACATTTCTTTAAACTTAAGTCATGAATCCTATTTTCATAAAACCTATGTATCTCACAGGCATTTTTATGCTGACGTAGCTATTTTCACATGTGTTTTCAGGAGCTGTTGCTTAGGATGTTCGTGACACACTAGGGCGGACCTGTGCCTTAGAGACTTAAAATAAAGATGGAACTAGTTTAATTATGTGATGAACTCTTCGTTTCAGTTATTTTAAGACAATGTAACTCTTTGTTTGATGAATAAAACATAACTTTTAATTACCATGGTTGTGGAACAATAATTCTGTTACAACACTCCCCGACGTTTCCGCCACGATTTGATGTTTTACGTGGTCGGGGTGTGACATTGTGAATGTGTAAACTAGTATTTGCATGGATAAAGAGTATAAAAATATGTATCTTGCGATAGTTTGTTCGTGAAATAAGTATGTGCTTATGAGAGTGATGAACATGTATCTAGTATGTGAATAAATCGAATGATAAATGAGTATGAATAATCAATATATAATTCTTATAAAATGATCACGTTTTATTACGATCAACGTTTCGAATTATGAAGCTGGAGGTGAGACATGGATACGATACTGATATAAATGTCCAAAAATAGTAACATAAATAATCCTTCTAAATAAGGTAAGTTTAAAAAGCGAGGCGTTACAGTCTCCCCTCCTTTAGGAAATTTCTTCCTGAAATTTATTCAAGAGGAAGACTTTGGAGAAAGCATTTTGGCTAAAATGGTTGACTAAAATCGAGATTTTGAAACTTGAAGTGTGTTGAAAATGTATGGGACTTCTGAGGAGTGAAAAGGGTAGGTTTGTAAAAATAGTTCGTTGGCTAAGGCGACTTGAAGCATTAATCGTAAGTACGAGTAAAACGTGCGTGTGTGTGTATAGGCGAGGTGAGTTCGAAAAGATGTTACTTAAGAAAAAAAAGTTTTCGAATAGAATATAGTGTATTTTGATAAAAGGTGCGGCCCACATCTTAGGTTGTAAGAAAGTTGTATTGGTTTTAAGGAGCATCTGTAATACCACATGTTTGTAGAAAATTGTTTATTGGTGAGAAAACGGGAAGGTTAGGTATTTATCAAAAAGTTTTGGGGGGTAACGGGCCGACTAAGTATGTTTGCGCGTAAATAAAGAATGGAAGATAGTTTTAAAAGTAAGGAGGGATTTTTTTTACGGATTGGACGTTTAGTCCGATTTATTGTAAATATGTTGCGGGTATAATGTCAAAGAATAGTTGAAAATAATCGGGTATGACATTGGAGTGAGAGTGATCGAATATTTTGATAGATGAATGCAAGGGCAGGAATGGTATGATTATCAGATACAATGCGAATATGAAGTGTTGAGGATGAGGTTTCGTCATGGATAATCGGATATCGCGCGTTTAGCAGTGTGTTTGTGAGTTGCTAAAGTTTGTTTAATCGCATTTAAATAAGGTCTGTAAAACACCAAATTTCTCATAGCACGTTTTACGATAGTTTGGTAACATGGTAAAAACACTTATATATAGGAAGTACCAGTGGTGTATCCACCATGCTCTAACCATGTTACGTCCGTCTCGTTATTCGGTGTCATGTTATGTTCCGTTCCGTGTCTTACCATACATGGTAGAACACCCTATGGTTTTCATGCACCTACCACTATAATCCTATGTGCACCCGCGATTATATTGGTCCTTGCATGATCCACATAGTTTGTACTAGCAGTGTATGAGTCGGGGTATGTAGTAACATTAAAAGTGAGAATATGTGTGTGTGATAGCGTATGAAAAATTAAGGATGTAAGAAAAATTATGTTTAAGTATGTATGTGACCAACGTAAGTAAACCACTCGGGTTATGCTCACGTATAGGTACGAATGTATGAGTATGAATATAAGTATAAGTATGAATGATAACGATTGTGTATATGGTATAAATTAAAACACAACGAATTTAAGCATATAAAATGATCAAGAAATTTTTAGTATGTAAAAACGAATGATATGTGTGAGATTGTCGTGAAATATTGGCTAAAACGTGTACGATGATATGCATGCATAGTTGTTTGAGTAAATCATTGAGTTTGTTGAATCAAAATAGATTGAGTTTGGCGGGAGTGGTGAATCAAGTTTGTTAATGTCAAAAGAATATAAAGTATCTATTGGTTAAACGAGATGTGTTTTGAAAAGAAAAGGAAATGCTATTTTGTTTCAAAAGGAACAGGGGATTTACGTATGTCAGAGATTGTCGGTTCCTATGAAGTCTCCTTGCCCATGTGTTTGGAATTAGAATGGTGTATTGAGCGGTGTCTGAAAAGATTTTTTTATTTTTTGAAAACAGTGAGTTTGCTTCATTTAAAGTATTTCGTGTTAAAATACGAAGAGTTGTATTTCAGAAACTTTTGTGAAAACTTTGGTCCTTGAAAAGAATTTTAGCAAAATGAACTTAGTGATTTTGAAAATAGTTTTAACAAGACGATCTTTTTGATTTTGAAAGTAGTTTTAGCAAGATAATCTTATAACATCTATAAGATTTTATAAGCATGTGAGAAAAAGTTGGTTGGTTTCCGCTTGAGAACAAATGTCTTTAGTATAATGTGTTGGATATGATTTTGTGGGCAAGAGATTGATTAGACTGACTAGGTTGATAGGTAGTATTTCATAAAATTTTGAAAATCGGGTAATTAAACATTTAAGGTACGATTAGGAATTTTGTGTATGGGATTTATGTAAAATAGATTGTAGGGAAAGAAATATGTTTGATAAAACAATGAGTTTTGAAATTTTTGCATAAGTAGAAATTTTGAAAAAATGATAAAAGTTTTAGGTATAAAACTTGATCGTGTGGTTGGCATAATAAAGTCTCTTTAAAAAGGAAAGTTTGGTAACGATCACCAAGGTAAGGGAACCATCCCTAGCCCGTTGGTGAGCCCGTTTTAAGAAGGGAAGGAGCTAATCGTCAAGGTAAGGGAAACACTCCTATCTTAGGATTACGGGGAAATGTAAATCTTGTTGGTGACGTTTTTGAAATTGTGCATATAAATAACGCATATGTGTATGGAAAAAGGGTTAGTATGATGTGTGTGTAACCATGGTGAAAAATAATTTGAATTTTTAAACGGAGAGTTTGGATCATGATGAGCGTAAAATTGATACTAGTAAAACGGAGGTTTGTTTAAAACTTGATTGTTCCTAAACGGAACTTTGACTAAATCAAAGTGGTCAAAAGTTCTTTTAAGTTTGGGAAGCATGCTTTGGCCTAATAGGTAGAATACTCTCGCCGAAATTTTGGTTAACGGTATTCACCCTTCCAGTTACTACATGTCCCTAATCAATCGAAAATTCGAGACTTGGCGAGATTTTGAAAATCGAGGAGTGGGACTAATTGACAATATGTGGGTTTCACCACTAACTTGGCAACATCGTACCCTAAGTGTGGTTAGTGCTCGTCGAGTCAAGAAAGTTAATTCCGACGCGTTGACGAGGGTCCGCTAGATTTGAAATGGAAATTCTTCATCAAGGTGATGATTTCACTCCTAACCTTGATGGCGAATTTCATGCAAAAACGAATAAGCGGAAAGAGAGCCGTTCACCAAATTGTGGGTTTCACGCCTATTTTGGTGAAGTTGTCTCGTTTGTATACTATGAGTGTTTTCGTGTTTAACGTAAATCGTGTAAAATCGTTTTAGGAAAGGTGTATGTTTTGAAATAATAAAATAGATATGAGCACATAAAAGATGTTTCAAGAATTAAGCACATAAATCAAGTATGGTCAAGTATGGTGCTTAACTATATACTAGGTCAAAAGCATGACAATTTTCCTAATTCTCTATAGTTATGGCTCTGATACCAATCTGTTACACCCCAATCGATGGCGGAAACATCGGAGTGAGACGAACGAGATTCCTCGAGACATCATAACACTAATTATGACAAGTAATTAATAAACAAGTTTCATTTCATTGATAATAGTTATCTAATACAATACATGGAAAATTCAAAGTACAACATTTGATGAACGAAATACAACAAATTTAAAGGATCAAAATACAATGACATCATCAATAGTCTAAGCGTGTATCTAAGCATATCCTACTAGATTCCATATGCATCAACATCAACAACCTTCAACATGTTTAAAAGCATAGTTTAATACAAAGTATTGGCGAGTATACGAGTTTAATACATAGAATACATATAAAAATGATTGAAACAAATACACATGGCACATGATCGGAATGTCGCGCTCCAATCAAAGATAATATTTATAGTCCCAAATTACCCTTAACAAATAGTTAGCGGTAGCAAGGGGTCGAACCACGACGAGTATGTGGTTTGCGATCGGATTTGAATGAATTTAAACGATTGTCACAATTATGAAGCTTGCTATCTTGTTTTTATGTATTTTTGTTTGATTGGAAAGATGTGAATTAAAATTACTAGAATAATTGGATTGATTAACCACTATTGATTAACAAATTGCAAGAAATAAATTTGATTGTTTGAACAATATAAAGAAAACAAGGCTCACACCTGGTTTCAACTAATGCAAGACTTAGGGTTACTATGTATTTTAATTAGCTTTACTTGAAATAATTCATTAACGGGTCGCAATCACAAAGCTTAGGTTCCAATCGCTATCAACGTCATAAACAACGGACCATGATGCACTTCGTTACTTTAGACTAGCAAATCCTATCAAAAGACAAGGCATAAATACGTGCATTCATTTCACAAAGTCAAATTTAATCATTCACTCGACAATTTGCAAATTCAATACCAACGTAGGACAATTGTCAAAGATTCAAATGTACTTCAAGTTGTCACAAAACAATCATCAAAACATAATAAACCCTAAATCTTACAAAAGTCTACACCGGGGTGAAACCTCCTAGAAATTAGCCGCGCATGATCGAAAGAACTTGATCACCGGATGTTGGAAGCTTGATCTTGATCATCTTGAAGTTTGGATAATGATGGAATGGTGGTTAGGGTTTGTGATGGAGGAATTGAATGGATGGAGGATTGAAGGATGATTGTAATGGTGATGAATTAGGGTTTTGATTTGGTACATGATTCGGATGATGGAGATGATGGATGGTTAATGGTAGGTGATAGATGGATGATAATGGTTCCAAGATATGTTTCAAACTTCAAAAGAAAGTGTAACTCCCGTCATAATGGCTCTAGATGCCCTTTTGATTGTTTACTTGACCAAAAACAAAAGAAATTTGCGCAGCAGAATTGAAGGGCCGTCGCCGACGGCCTGATGCCCCGTCGGCGACGGTCCGTGTGTGTTGACTTGAAGCCGACGGCTAAACTTGCTGCCTACGGGCATTTCTAGCGACGGTAGTTTGCACCAGCCGTCGGCGACGGTGCCCCCATGTCCATTTCTTCGTTTTTTGCATTCCTTGCTCCCGGTTGACCCGTTTCGCGTCCCGGTGGCTCATTTTACGTTCCGGTGGTCCGTTTAGCTCCCAATTAGCTCCTTAAACTTCACAAGACCTGCAAAACACAAATCCTTTTACAAGTAGGCTATTCGAGATTAAAAGTTAAATAAAAATATGAACTTAGACATAAACGAACACCGGTTTTCGACCACGTATCACATCCCCACACTTATCTTTTGCTTGCCCTCAAGCAAATCTGTTTTTCACTTTCACATGGGTCGAACAATGAATACACTCCCCATTCCCGAGACGAAGGTTAAGGTCCATTGTCATGCCAAAGTTCAAACTCTTTACAATTTTCAACATATTTAACGGTTAAGTGAATAATCACGTATAACAATGGTTATCCAAGATTAACCCGCCCGCGAAACTAACAATTCATACACATCCCTCACAATGTTCTCTCCACTCGGCTTGTAAATTGGCTAATGTTTATAATGTATTAGCACTTCAAAGAATGTTCACTCAAAACCGATTAGAACACATACCCGCATAAGCTTGCAACTCAATCATTCTCCACCATCGATCACGAATACTAAGCACAAGTCATAAGGTCTTTGTAAGGGTTGTAACGGGGCTAGGCTAAGGGTAGGAAATATGATATTTTAAAGTGGCTAAGGCGATGAAAATTTGATTTTTATTACAAACCACTAACTTAAACAAAACTAAATATAAACATCAACTATGGGCAATAATCTTTCGCCCTTTTATTCAACAACTACTAACACTTCTTTTTGTATTTTTTTTCAATGGCTTTTCAATTATTTTTCATAACATTTTCTGATTTTTTTTTATGCAAACAATCAAAAACAACTATACAAATACGACTCCTATAATCGAATTTCCATCACACGAGTTTAAAAGAAAAAAGTTTAAGGTTATGGGCTATAGGGTGGTCAAACGAAAGGTTTAGGCTCAAGTGGGCGACTAGGGGATTTATTTGGGTAAGGATGGACAAATGGTTTTAAAAGAAAAGGTTTACCTAATGCCTTAATCATTCTCGTGCTTGTATTCGGTCTATGGTCT
This sequence comes from Helianthus tuberosus, assembly GCA_030545235.1. Lineage (NCBI taxonomy): Eukaryota > Viridiplantae > Streptophyta > Magnoliopsida > Asterales > Asteraceae > Helianthus > Helianthus tuberosus. The sequence goes on from CM060443.1 coordinate 86,872,759, forward strand.
CAAACGTATCAAAAGTTGCAAGTTCTACAATATATGACTAATGGTCCACTCAAACAAAGAAACATAGGTATGTAATCTATGATATAAAAGTGGCTCAAAACCTCACATATCTAAAAGGGTATGGTATGTGACATGCATAAAATACTAGTTTCTTAGGCGGATTATTCCCAAATAACCACCCGCTAAATACCCGTCATGCTATTAATTTGAACTTGACCATGACAAAAGACCAAATGGGTTGTGACATCCCTCGTTGACTTAGTTATTTGTGCTTTTAAGATCGCTTTTGAAACAAGATATTTTTGAAATTTTTTTTTTGAAATTTTCCCCCTTCCCCACACTTGAGGTAAACATTGTCCTCAATGTGTAGTATTTAAATGAACGGGTCAAAATCTAAAACTTTTACTACTCCCCCATCCCCACACTTGAGGTAAACATTGTCCTCAATGTGTAAGAACTAGAGTTTTAAAACGCACAAGGGATGTGACACGGCTAACTTCCCAAAAATTTCACCCCGGAAAAAAAATATACAATTTACAATCCACTTATTTGCTAACTAAAAAATCAAAAGTAAAAAGAAACGTATGCACCTGATTTTTGAGCTTATTCCTCGTGTGCTCTTCTTCTCTTCAAGAAAGCGGTTGTCCCACGAACACAATGTACCTACAAATCTTAACCCTTGTGTAGAAGCATGCTTCTCACAACCATCAAAATTTGTTAGTTACCTAGTTCTACCACTTTTATGAAAATATTACCAAGCCATACGTTATTTCACTTTGATTTATGTGGAAAATAAAGTACAACAATAACAAACCTAACTCACTTTCGTAGGAATCACGGTTGCATTTAGCTTATGCAACAAGCCCTTTTAAACCCCCCCAATAGCTTGGGAGGACGAGAGGTCTCGTGAGGGTTATATAGGGAACACACCCACAACGTTCATTTAACTAGGCAAAAGTAAATAAAACGAAATAAAAATAACAAAAACAAAATAATATACAACAACAACAACACAAACATACCTTGCCTCTACCGCTGATATCTCTCGTTAGGGTTCACTGGCGGGTTTGGCTGGTATTGATAACCAGTGAGGGCCTCAAACATCTCCCTATAGTTATCGAGTGGACTCTGTGTGACAACCCGTGATTTACGGCACCTAATTACGTGATTAACAAGTAATTATCGCAATAATAAATAGTATTTACAGCACAACTTAACTTAATTAGGCCTTTGGAGTGCCTAGGAACGTCTATCCGACTTTACAGTGCGCGTATGGTGATTTACGCAAAATCTGCTGAATATTAAGCGACAACGAACTGATGTTGTGCAAAACACTGACAACGCCGACAAGTATGAATATTACACGAATATTTTATGTCTATGAAATAAATTTTGTGAATTTATTGGGCTTCCGTGCGACACAAATGCAACATGAACTAAAAACGCGATAGCAGGAAACGCATCGGCAACAAAACGGAAGCGACGGAGACGCCTGTCACCTTCGAAACTTACATTTTACGCTATATTTAGCTCCGTAATTAATTTTAGTGACTACAGTCGAAACTGGATCGAAAAACGGATTAAGGATGGCAACGATACAATTTTTCGCGATTATTACCGTGACCGACGAACGGGCGCGCAAACAACAACTACCGACCGTATTTTTGTTGTATTTTAATTCTTGACGTTAAATGGAGTTCAGGGTTTTGACAACGGGTCTCGTAGGATTTACGGGCCACTTACACACGGGGATTGAGCTTGTGGGCCCTGGGCCCAAGCCAAAACCCACAAGCCTAAACCTTCACTTAATATATTAGCGGTTATTCTACATAATTTGTAAAAGATCTTACAAGTAATATCCCTACAAAATCTCCATAATATCTTTACAAAATCCTGACTAAATCTACAAAATCACACAAGATCTCTTGAGAAGATCTCCATATTCTCTATAAAAAGAACCAATACCCTCTCATTTTCTATCATCTCTCTCTATTGCACAGACTCTAGGTCTGCCTTACCCTTCTCTCTCGATCCACTGGTCAAGATGACCGGAGCCGGGTATGGCGGTGCTCCGACGTCCCCTTTCTTCTCCGGTGAACCACACCCCCCCTTTCTCTTCTGTTTTACCGGACGTACACCCCCCCTTGTTAATATCCGGCAAGCATAAAGGGGCTCCGGCTGAGCTCCAGCCGGCGACATTCACAGCCAAACACCCCTGTTTCTTGCTGATTAACGGCCGACCACCACCACAGTCCGGTGGTGGTGCGACGACGAAGACAGAGACAAGAGAGAGAGAGACGAGACGGAGAGAGAGGAGAGAGAGCAGCGGAGTTAGGTGGCGGCGCCTCCGCTATGGCAGCGGTGATGGTGGTCCGACAGGCGATAGGTACGGGTTCAAGACTGGTTCGACTCACGTGAGGGGCCTGGGTCAGTTGCAGACGGCTTCGATTAAACCAGGTTCAGTCTCGGGTCAGGTTACAGGCCACGGTCAGTCGCGGTTTAGATGGGTTCGGGTTAGTGTTCGGCTCAACTCGGTTTGACTCGGTCAACCGAGTCAACTCAGTTAACAGATGGGTTCGGGTCAACAACCGGTCAATAGAGATGTTCGGGACAGATGCGGGTTCGGTCAGGCGGCTCGGGCAGACGATTCGGTTAACTCAGTAAGCGAGTCAGCTCAGTCAGCGAGTCGACTCGGGACAGACGAGTCCACTCGGTTTGGTTTGGGTCAGTCGGTTCGAGTCAGATTAGGAAGCGTTTCGGTCGACTCGGTCAAACTCGGTCAAACTCAGTCAACTCAGCGAGTTGACTCGGTCAGCTCGGCTTTCGACACAAGAAGATGGTAAAGATTTTACGGCACAATACATTTCATTATTCTTATAATCTTATTTATTTCGTGAACGAGCTCGAACCGATACAAACTAGTGCTTAATTTACATTTTTGTCGCTTTTACGAAAATTATACATATTGATATTGAGAATATTGTTGAGTTTGACAAAATATATCGACACGTGGTTGTCGGGGGCGTCTAAAAACAGAGGAAACTCTGCCCGTTTTTTGAGAAAATCCGTAAAAAGGAACGCGTTTTATTATAAAACAAACATCGGATTCAAATGATATTTTGGAAAGACGAATACAAGCATATAGTTTCTTTCGATAACACTTTACAACTTACAATAATTGACGAGTCGGAAATTTATTTACAACAAATAAATATAATTATTATATTTATTTTAAACTTCGGAATTTCGACAACTCCTTTATAAAGTCAATATAATTATTTATATTGTTTCAAACGCCGAACACACATTCGTTTATAAAAATAAATATAGTTATATATTTATTTACAAACACGACAACTCAACGATTCTTTTATAAAATAAATATAATTTTTCATATTTATTTTATACGCCGGAGCGGCATATACGAAAATCTTGACAAAGGTCAAACGAAAGCAATATATAATACGAGTTTATTATATAATTTTCGTACGAATTTGATATATATATATATATATATACTTTCATGTAAATATACTTTACATGCACGTACAAATTCTCGAGACGACTAACGCGATTATAACAATGTATTTATATACTTATATAAATATTCATATATTTTAAACCTCTCGAGAACTAAGTCTTTTCAAGACTACTTATATACCGACGAATGAACGAACTACACAAGTATAACTTCTTCGCTTCTTTTAAGTTGACAATTTACCGTCAAATCGTTCGGTCAACGATTCGGTAGAGCTCGGTGACACATAGACTAGTTACCGCTTTTATTTAGAAACTTATTAGATATTCCGTGTTAGGAATATTGTAGAATGCACGCTAGCGAGTCTCATTTTGGAAACGACATCACAGAGTCGTAATTAGCTAGCTTTGCACATGGAAATTCAGGCGAGTTCATAACCCCCACTTTTTACTGTTTTACATTTTTGTAAATGTTTTCGGGGTGGAAAGACATGCACGTTTTGCAAAAACATACAAAGTTTTGAACAAACGCAAAACTCGTATTTCTAAATCATATTACGAAGGGATTTCGAGGAACTCAAATGATTTACGAAAGGTTTATACTAAACATACCGGTTTTTACAAAACAAATGCTTATTTTTGAAATGTGAATGATTTTCGGTCAGGGTGACTAGGGATTTGGTCGGGGAGACCAGGGATTCGGTCAGGGTGACCAGGGATTGGGTCGGGGAGACCAGGGATTTTTCATACATGCAGACATTTTTATACATGGTATGGTTAGCTTAAGGAGGGTTAGAACGTACAGATCATGTGAGTGGGTAGGCGCAACTTGAGATCATTAATCCTCATTATAGGACCGAGGGACAGGAGCGGTAGATCTATCTGGGTGTAGCAAGCCCAGCCCCAGGCCAAACAGAACGGACCTCGGGGTGACTTTGTGCCCGACGCATAAATCCGCTAGGTTTGAGTCTTCCTACTTGCACTTCACACATACCATTGGCTTTGCAAACCATTGGTGATCTCTTTATTTCCTTATTTGCTACATACCAGGGACATATATACTTACGAAACTACTTGTTCATACAAATTAAATACCATGTTTTATACAAAATTCAAAGCACAGGATTATGCGGGTATGGAGTCAAAGTCAGGGTGGGCATTGACGGTTATGCGAACATTACAAATACATGGTTTTTATGAACATACTGTGTTACAAACACAACGTTTCCATATAACTTGGCAAGAAAATGACTTTTGATTCGTTTTCTCAATACTATTTCAAAAACCGGTTACTCCAAAGATTTATTTCAAATCTTTCACAACTCAAAAGATTTATTTCAAATATTTTACAAACAAACTATGGACTCGCTCAACTTTATGTTGACTTTTTCGCATGTTTCTTTCTCAGGTTACTTTACAGAAACAATGGAACGGTTGGAATAGGAGAACCATGTGGAGTCGAGTACTTAATGGGCGTTCAATTTCTAGAAGTCTTAGCTTTATCTGCTTCCGCTGTGCAATGAAGATACTAGTCCAGTCACGCCAATGCTCTGATATTTTTGGGTGTGACAGATTGATATCAGAGCTATAGGTTACAGCGAATAGGGTTTTCTGTAAAGATACCTAGGCTCTAACCTCACTTTCCTCTGGGAACTTAGACTATTATGACTTTGAATACATACAGAACGCCTAGTACTCGAATATGGTCTCCAACCGTTGCCAAAAAACAAACAGTCAAAATTTTGTTTTCAAACATACGCTATAGTGGTGTTTTATACACGATACACAAAACAGACGCATACAGTGCACAACACTCTGAGTGTTTAGGAAACATGCATTTAAGACCTTCGGAACAGGGAATTCACCCGGGTGGCTGGATCTGGTCGAGAGACCAGGGAGTCAGTCTGAGAGGCTGGGAGGATAGTCTAGTGGGACTAGGAGATTCAGTCTGAGAGGCTGGGAGGATAGTCTAGTGGGACTAGGAAGTTCAGTCTGAGAGGCTGGGAGGATAGACTAGTGGACTAGGGGAATTACTTGATTGCTTATTGGTGACTAACATGTTTATTTGATTATATGATTGATTATTTGCGCATGTGTGTGTTTATTAACGGTCATCACGTAGGAACCGCGAATATTAACTCGGGCACACATTATTATCCATATAGTCTGTGATATTTTAACTTCCCGAGCAGGCAGCCTACGCATAACAAAACGAGTGCACAAGAATACATGCAACTCAATCTTTACGTCAACGGATGTCGGGGTACATCACCTTCTACGCGGCACACAACGCTTGTGCACAGGTATACGTGAAACTTAAGCTGTACATCAACGGAGGTTGAAGTACGACACATACGACTATCGAGGCGAGGCCTTTGAGAAGGAACGATGACGCAAATTTAACGACGACGCTAGATCCCTGTCAGCAGGAAAACTAACGATCAGGAAACGACAACTTATCACGCGATCCTGCAACGACACGAATCACGCCAGGGAGAAGACGATTGTCTCCGCATTCCCCCCCCTACCTAACTAACGACGAATACGCTATGTTCGACATTCCATGGTAATGTCACTTAACAACCGGATATCACATGCGACCCCAGGTAAAGTCCTCAAAATTTCTTTTATTGAAATTTCGATTTTTACACTTACTGAGTAGATTTTCGTATCTCTGCTCCTCTTAATGGTCATTGTATCACGATCATTTCTTTACAAGTTACATACATGGTTTTTCGCTGTGACCATGCCGAAAGTTTTCTTGTCGATATATATATTTATTATCGGATTGCGCTAAAACCAAGTTCAGTTGTTTGAACTTGGCCATTACACACATTTACTTCAGAGCATCATATGATGTATTGGGAGCATCATATTCCAAAATTCGTTTTGACAAGTGTTTCATTTTTTCCGAGTCGAAATAAACTTGTTTGGCATTCGACTCCATTAAAATTGTCTGTTGATTTCGACACCATGTGATGGTGATTTTCATTAGTTTGAAGCTTGCGCTAAACTCGTTTACGCATCTCATGCACGGATTTAATTAATTATTTATTTATTTGCTTTAAACCAGCTTTGATTTATCATAGTTAAGCGGTCTTAACACAATTGTGCGTTATGACAATGGTACACAAATTCATTGCATATTCCAGTGTACCTACTAACGGTTCTTTCAACATCGATCGAATATTTTACGATATTTATTGTTTCTTCACCTTCGATCGGAAACATTGTTTCATTGATGTTCCATTTTCAATTGAAAATCCTATGATGTCATTTGAAACAAACTTTCCGATTCACTTTATTGCGTTTTCATTTGACTTCAAACACGGTGAATTTGTTTGATCACTGCTACTATTGAATCATTTGAATCCCTACGACACCTTGTGGTGTCAGTACATACTTGTAGCTTGGGCTAATCATGATTGAGCGTTTCATGCAAAACACAGGTGATATTTGTTCGATCACCCCTATTATTGAATTGTTTCATTCATTGCGACACCTTGTGGCGTCGGTATAACTTGCAGCTTGTGCTGATCACGATCAAGCGTTTCATGCAAACTATTACTTTTGAGCTTGTTGATTCTAAGTACATCTAGTGGATGTTATTGCTTCTAGAACTTATTTACATATTGTGAATGTTCATATGGAATTCGATTGGTCGAAGTTCCCGTTCATTGTTGGATACCTGTTAACTTAGTCACATTAGTGACTGTACCTATATGTCTTGTTTCCTTTGACATCGATTTGCTGAAACACATTTATTGTAAACCGATGGGTTCTTATTGTTGAGGAATGTCATTAAATTCACATGATTCGAATAAGTCATGTTTCGCTTACGCGGTCATTCACTTTGTTATTATTCGGACTTACCTGCGAACAACACAATTCTGAGGAGATAACATAGTCTAAATTTCGAGGACGAAATTTCTATAACAGGGGGATAATGTGAAAACCCGTGATTTATGGCACCTAATTACGTGATTAACAAGTAATTAACGCAATAATAAATAGTGTTTACAGCACAACTTTACTTAATTAGGCCTTTGGAGTGCCTAGGAACGTCTATCCGACTTTACAGTGCGCGTATGGTGATTTACGCAAAATCTGCTGAATATTAAGCGACAACGAACTGATGCCGTGCAAAACACTGACAACGCCGACAAGTATGAATATTACACGAATATTTTATGTCTATGAAATAAATTTTGTGAATTTATTGGGCTTCCGTACAACACAAATGCAACATGAACTAAAAACGCGATAGCAGGAAACGCATCGGCAACAAAACGGAAGCGACGGAGACGCCTGCACCTTCGAAACTTACATTTTACGCTATATTTAGCTCCGTAATTAATTTTAGTGACTACAGTCGAAACCGGATCGAAAAACGGATTAAGGATGGCAACGATACAATTTTTCGCGATTATTACCGTGACCGACGAACGGGCGCGCAAACAACAACTACCGACCGTATTTTTGTTGTATTTTAATTCTTGACGTTAAACGGAGTTCAGGGTTTTGACAACGGGTCTCGTAGGATTTACGGGCCACTTACACACGGGGATTGAGCTTGTGGGCCCTGGGCCCAAGCCAAAACCCACAAGCCTAAACCTTCACTTAATATATTAGCGGTTATTCTACATAATTTGTAAAAGATCTTACAAGTAATATCCCTACAAAATCTCCATAATATCTTTACAAAATCCTGACTAAATCTACAAAATCACACAAGATCTCTTGAGAAGATCTCCATATTCTCTATAAAAAGAACCAATACCCTCTCATTTTCTATCATCTCTCTCTATTGCACAGACTCTAGGTCTGCCTTACCCTTCTCTCTCGATCCACTGGTCAAGATGACCGGAGCCGGGTATGGCGGTGCTCCGACGTCCCCTTTCTTCTCCGGTGAACCACACCCCCCCTTTCTCTTCTGTTTTACCGGACGTACACCCCCCTTGTTAATATCCGGCAAGCACAAAGGGGCTCCGGCTGAGCTCCAGCCGGCGACATTCACAGCCAAACACCCCTGTTTCTTGCTGATTAACGGCCGACCACCACCACCACAGTCCGGTGGTGGTGCGACGACCAAGACAGAGACAAGAGAGAGAGAGAGTGAGAGAGAGAGAGACGAGACGGAGAGAGAGGAGAGAGAGCAGCGGAGGAGAGAGAGAGAGTGAGAGAGAGAGAGACGAGACGGAGAGAGAGGAGAGAGAGCAGCGGAGTTAGGTGGCGGCGCCGCCGCTATGGCGGCGGTGATGGTGGTCTGACAGGCGACAGGTACGGGTTCAAGACTGGTTCGACTCACGTGAGGGGCCTGGGTCAGTTGCAGACGGCTTCGATTCAACCCGGTTCAGTCTCGGGTCAGGTTACGGGCCATGGTCAGTTGCGGTTTAGATGGGTTCGGGTTAGTGTTCGGCTCAACTCGGTTTGACTCGGTCAACCGAGTCAACTCAGTTAACAGATGGGTTCGGGTCAACAACCGGTCAACAGAGATGTTCAGGACAGATGCGGGTTCGGTCAGGCGGCTCGGGCAGACGGTTCGGTTAACTCAGTAAGCGAGTCAGCTCAGTCAGCGAGTTGACTCGGGACAGACGAGTCCCCTCGGTTTGGTTTGGGTCAGTCGGTTCGAGTCAGATTAGGAAGCGTTTCGGTCGACTCGGTCAAACTCAGTCAAACTCAGTCAACTCAGCGAGTTGACTCGGTCAGCTCGGCTTTCGACACAAGAAGATGGTAAAGATTTTACGGCACAATACATTTCATTATTCTTATAATCTTATTTATTTCGTGAACGAGCTCGAACCGATACAAACTAGTGCTTAATTTACATTTTTGTCGCTTTTACGAAAATTATACATATTGATATTGAGAATATTGTTGAGTTTGACAAAATATATCGACACGTGGTTGTCGGGGGCGTCCAAAAACAGAGGAAACTCTGCCCGTTTTTCGAGAAAATCCGTAAAAAGGAACGCGTTTTATTATAAAACAAACATCGGATTCAAATGATATTTTGGAAAGACGAATACAAGCATATAGTTTCTTTCGATAACACTTTACAACTTACAAAAATTGACGAGTCGGAAATTTATTTACAACAAATAAATATAATTATTATATTTATTTTAAACTTCGGAATTTCGACAACTCCTTTATAAAGTCAATATAATTATTTATATTGTTTCAAACGCCGAACACACATTGAAAATCTTGACAAAGGTCAAACGAAAGCAATATATAATACGAGTTTATTATATAATTTTCGTACGAATTTGATATATATATACTTTCATGTAAATATACTTTACATGCACGTACAAATTCTCGAGACAACTAACGCGATTATACCAATGTATTTATATACTTATATAAATATTCATATATTTTAAACCTCTCGAGAACTAAGTCTTTTCAAGACTACTTATATACCGACGAATGAACGAACTACACAAGTATAACTTCTTCGCTTCTTTTAAGTTGACAATTTACCGTCAAATCGTTCGGTCAACGATTCGGTAGAGCTCGGTGACACGTAGACTAGTTACCGCTTTTATTTAGAAACTTATTAGATATTCCGTGTTAGGAATATTGTAGAATGCACGCTAGCGAGTCTCATTTTGGAAACGACATCACAGAGTCGTAATTAGCTAGCTTTGCACATGGAAATTCAGGCGAGTTCATAACCCCCACTTTTTACTGTTTTACATTTTTGTAAATGTTTTCGGGGTGGAAAGACATGCATGTTTTGCAAAAACATACAAAGTTTTGAACAAACGCAAAACTCGTATTTCTAAATCATATTACGAAGGGATTTCGAGGAACTCAAATGATTTACGAAAGGTTTATACTAAACATACCGGTTTTTACAAAACAAATGCTTATTTTCGAAATGTGAATGATTTTCGGTCAGGGTGACCAGGGATTTGGTCGGGGAGACCAGGGATTCGGTCAGGGTGACCAGGGATTGGGTCGGGGAGGCCAGGGATTTTTCATACATGCAGACATTTTTATACATGGTATGGTTAGCTTAAGGAGGGTTAGAACGTACAGATCATGTGAGTGGGTAGGCGCAACTTGAGATCATTAATCCTCATTATAGGACCGAGGGACAGGAGCGGTAGATCTATCTGGGTGTAGCAAGCCCAGCCCCAGGCCAAACAGAACGGACCTCGGGGTGACTTTGTGCCCGACGCATAAATCCGCTAGGTTTGAGTCTTCCTACTTGCACTTCACACATACCATTGGCTTTGCAAACCATTGGTGATCTCTTTATTTCCTTATTTGCTACATACCAGGGACATATATACTTACGAAACTACTTGTTCATACAAATTAAATACCATGTTTTATACAAAATTCAAAGCACAGGATTATGCGGGTATGGAGTCAAAGTCAGGGTGGGCATTGACGGTTATGCGAACATTACAAATACATGGTTTTTATGAACATACTATGTTACAAACACAACGTTTCCATATAACTTGGCAAGAAAATGACTTTTGATTCGTTTTCTCAATACTATTTCAAAAACCGGTTACTCCAAAGATTTATTTCAAATCTTTCACAACTCAAAAGATTTATTTCAAATCTTTTACAAACAAACTATGGACTCGCTCAACTTTATGTTGACTTTTTCGCATGTTTCTTTCTCAGGTTACTTTACAGAAACAATGGAACGGTTGGAATAGGAGAACCATGTGGAGTCGAGTACTTAATGGGCGTTCAATTTCTAGAAGTCTTAGCTTTATCTGCTTCCGCTGTGCAATGAAGATACCAGTCCAGTCACGCCAATGCTCTGATATTTCGGGGTGTGACACTCTGCTCCCCTTGAGGCGGTGGTTGGTAAGGAATCGGGATGAAGCTGGAGCCTACTGCCTCGGGCCAGTGAGGGGTTGGATTGGATGGGCCTCGTGGATGGGGAAGGTTGGGGTAATCGGTCCACCCCGAGTGCTCGGAATAAGGGAGACCGGCTTGATAGTCTCTTTGATGGCGCTCCTGATCGTGGAGCACCTTGGCATTATTAATAGCCATTTGGTTAGAGACAGCTAAAGCTCTCCATCGGCGTTGCTCCAATTCTCTTTGTGCATTTTGACGCCTCGCCTCTTATTCCTCCCATGCCCGTCTTTGGGCCCTATCCTCCTCTTGTAACTGTAACAAGCGTTCCATTTGTGACCGTTGTAATGCTTGTTGCAATTGTTGTTCCTCCATCTGTTTCTCCATCCTCTCGAGAAAGGATGCTTGGAAAGCTCACTGTTCTTACGAGTACGCCCCTTGCGCCTCTTCCCAAGCCTTCCTGCTCGCCTGGTATTCTCTCCCTTCGCCAATGCATGCCGATACATTATCGTAAACCGCTTATTGCCCGCGGGTCCAAAGCCGGTACGACGGCACCTGCCTTTGGTTCACAAAGTCTGCTACATCGGCAGAAATCTCCCGATGCTTCCTCCTGTATCTTTGTCTTGGTCCCCGCGGACCGGAAGGCTCTGTCTCCTCCTCAATATCAGGCATCTCCTCATCTTCTTCCTCTTCATCACCCTCTTCATCACCCTCTCTCGGTTCAGTGAATCGGTAACTATCTCCTTGTTCATCTTCAACCGTGTGAAGATGACCAAAAGCCTTAACCGTTATCTTCCAATGTCGCCTCATGGAGGTGAAGTTGAACTGATCGATGGGTTTAGACACCCACAGTGACTCCTGAGGCAATGCATTTTGCTGCAAAATCATTGCGCTAATCAATCTCACATAAGGGATCATCTTCCGCTTGAATGATTCCCTTGTATCCCATGTATTGATCATCACAATTTGGCACCATGATAGCCTTGGCGTCCCATACAACAACGAATGTAAAACCCGGCAGTCGGGTGCCTTCACTTTACCGCGGTCCCCAAACCGCACCAAAACATTCTCCAACGAAATGCCTTGTAGTATTTTGCACTCCAATGACAAATCGTTTCTCGAATCCCCTGCACCCCCAGAACCTGGCAATACCGATGCTAACATTTGCTCCGGATCAGCTCCATTTCTTTTATTATCCAAAAACTGATCATAATCGTAATAATCATATGCTTCAACCCCAAGCGAATCAAATCTTGCTATAGCATTCATGTGCTCGAATGACATGATCATTTGGTTTTTGCCAATATTGCCGATCAACTGCCACGTAGGAGCCGGCCCATCAGAATGTTCAAAACGTAGAGTTGACAGCCATTCACAAACAGCCCCCAAATACACCCGGGTGGTGATATCCTCGCACCAGTCAAGCACTCGTTCCCACCCAATCTTTTCAAACGTTTGAACTATGCCGATTTTTCAGAACTTTCGACAATCAACGTACACTCACATACTGCCCTCTCGGGTACGGGCTTTGAAACACCCGTGACCATCTTCAATTTCCACATCTTCGCTTCTAATTTCTTGTTTCAGTACCGAGAAAGAGCCTTCAGTTTTTCGTCTTTCCATACCGAAGCCGACCTACTATTCTTGGCCTCCTCCCAATCCCAATCTTGTCTATAGAGTTGCCCATCACCTTCTTTTATATTACTTAATTGTTCCCAACGTTTTTGATATTGCCCCGAGCCTGAACCGGCTCCCGAAGATGAACCTTGCCCGGAAGTTTTTGCTTTCTTTCTTCCTCCGGCCATAGCTATAATCAAAAGACAAGACAACAATTAGTACACCCCAAATCTTCAAACAATCTCAAACTTTGAACATAATATGCAATGTTGAATTTCAATCAATAATTAGATGCAAAATCTCCTTTTTAAACTTCCAAAGTCGCTCATTTTAACATCTACATATCAATTTAGCATGTTTATTCACAAGATTTCTCAAAATTTCTTGGTTTCAACAATATTCAACATTATAACTATGCTCAATCATGCAAAAATCTAGTGTAATCACATCACCAAGACTAAAGCATGCTTAAATCCCACCCAAATCAAGTAACATTCTTAAGTTTATGCTAAAACATCATACATTATGATAAACAACCTACTCTTAAACAATGAGCTTAAAATTTCGGAAGAAATCAACAATACATATGAAAATCATGCATAAATTTACTGAAATTTCATACCTTTGATGTAGATTGATCAAGAAAAACTAAGAAAAGATGCAAAGCAAAAGACTTGGTTAACACTCTTCAAAAACCCGAATCTTTGACTTCAGATATCTTGCAAACCAGCAAGAATTAATGAAAATCGTTATGGGGGTTTTATTCCTCTCGAGAAAATACACACAATAGGTTCAAGAATCAAGTGATTTGGTGGAGAATTGAAGGAGTTATGAAGAGAAGAAAATTAGGGTTCTTGGTAGGAAGTTTGGGGAAGATCTATGAAGGAGAGAGAGAGAGGTGATGAAGGCAGAAGATTTGTGGTGTTAATGTGTAGATAGATCAGATTGTGGACCCATGAGTCGAGTTTGGGGTTTAGAACAAGTTAAGGTTGCACTCGAATGGGTTTCAAGGGTTTTGGGTTCGAACCTGAGCGTGCAACAAAAAAATGCGTCGGCTGAGATTTCAGGGACCGTCGGCGACGGATATAGGCACCATCGGCGAAGGTATGTGGATATGATCAATATAGGCGACGGCCTAATTCCCTGTCTATGGACAAACTTGGGCGACAGACGGTTTTTAGAGGCCGTAGGCGACGGGAACACCCACCGTCGGCAACGGTTCCCCTAAAAGCAATTTTTTATTTTTCAATTTTTTTTATGAAAAAAAGGAAAGATTTTTAAAAACTTTTTATAAAACAACTATATACAATAAAAATTCCTAAAAAATTATTAAAAATCTTTTTATAATTTTTTATAAGTTAAAAATTTAAAACACGAATACCGTTAACGGCCCCTACCACCCCCCGAAAAGTCGTGTATTGTCCCTAATACACACAAATAAGTCTAAGAACATACCTTTTGTCTTCATGACCCGTTTATGATGTCCGAACTTCACACAATTACAAGGGTTAGTACAAAATGAGAACGATTAATCACAAAAATACTTAAATAATTAAATAGATTATACATAACTTTACAAAATTCATTACCGGTCCTTTCAGTTGACCTCATAAGTTGGCACACTTACCACGAAGTTCACCAACTCCACATTCTCATCTTTTTTCTCATTGTTACCATCAAGGAACGGTTTAAGGTGATGCCCATTAACCGTTTGCTTCGACCCATCCTTCGGATCCTTGATTGTAACATCTCCAAGCTTTCCGACCCGTGTAATCACGTACGGGCCCATCCATTTCCTCTTGAGCTTACCGGGGAAGTATTTAAGCCGTGAATTATATAGCTAAACCTTTTGACCCACTTCAAACTCCTTCGGCTTCAACTTCGCGTCATGTGCCCTCTTCATATCATCCTTGTATTTTGAGGCGCACTCGTACGCTTCTTCCCTAAGCTCCTCCAACTCGCAAAGCTTTAACTTTCACTCTTTTCCTGCATAGTCATATTTCATGTTAACTTCTTTAATAGCCCACCAAGCACGATGCACAAGTTCAACCGGTAAATGGCAATTTCGCCCATAAACTAAGCGATAAGGTGTAGTTCCAATAGGTGTTTTATGATCCGTTCTATAAGCCCATAAAGCATCATTCAACTTCGTCGACCAATCCTTTCGGTTGGGTCGAATGGTCTTTTGCAAAATTTCTTTTATTTGCCTATTGGAAACTTCCACTTGACCGCTTGTTTGTGGGTGGTAAGGGGTAGCGATTCGATGGTCAACACCATACCGTTTCAAAAGTTTGCCAAAGTTAAAATTCTTAAAGTGAGATCCCCCATCACTAATGATTACCCGGGGAATCCCAAATCTAGAAATTATATTTGTTTGTACAAAATTGCAAACAACGGTATGGTCATTCGTCTTGGTGGCAATCGCTTCGACCCACTTGGATACATAATCAACCGCCACCAAGATGTATAAGTTGCCATGTGAATTAGGGAATGGGCCCATGAAATCGATCCCCCACACATCAAAAATATCTACAATGAGGATCGGTTGCATAGGCATTTCATCCCTTTTAGAAATACCCCCTAACTTTTGACACTCTACACAGTTCTTAGCTAAATTAAAAGCATCCTTAAAAATAGTCGGCCAATAAAGACCGCTATTGAGCACTTTGTGCCCGGTTTTGTGACCACTGAAATGGCCCCCACAAGCAAATGAATGCAAGTACATCAAGACACTAGGAATCTCCTCGTCGGGTATGCATCTTCGAATGACTTGATCCGGACAAAACTTGAATAAGTCCGGTTCTTCCAACGAGTAATACTTGATTTGAGATAGGAAGTGCAACCTCTTCCTTCTATCCCAATGAGCCGGCAAGTCACCTGTAACCAAATAATTAACAATATTAGCATACCATGGTAATATTGCAACTTTAAAATTTGCTCATCTGGGAAGTTCTCATTAATCTCTTCACGGGAAGAATCCTCCTCCACAACCAATCGAGACAAGTGGTCCGCAATCACATTCTCACTCCCTTTCTTATCTCTGATTTCCAAATCAAATTCTTGTAGCAAGAGCACCCATCGGATTAATCTCGGCTTTGCATCCTTCTTGTCCATGAGATACCTAACTGCAGAATGGTCAGAATATACAATGACCTTAGTACCCCATATATAAGCACGAAATTTATCCAACGCATATACCACCGCAAGTAGCTCTTTCTCGGTAGTTGTATAATTTAATTGTGCATCCGAGAGAGTCTTACTTGCGTAGTAAATGGAAACCGGTTTCTTGTCTACCCTTTGACCCAATACGGCCCCCACCGCATAATCACTTGCATCACACATAATTTCGAATGGTAAAGACCAATTCGGTGATTGCAAGATTGGGGCCTCAACCAACTTTTTCTTCAAAATGTTAAAGGCGTTTTGGCAATTCTTGTCAAAATCAAATGTTTTATCTTTTAACAATAGATTACATAGGGGTTTCGTTATATCACTAAAACTTTTTATAAACCTCCTATAAAACCTCGCATGTCCCAAGAATGACCGAATACCCTTAACACTTGTGGGATAAGGCAAAGTGGATATGACTTGCACCTGTGCTCTATCCACCTCAATCCCACGACTCGAATCGACATGCCCCAACACAATCCCTTCTTGAACCATAAAATGGCTCTTTTCCCAACTCAAAAGAAGATTTTTCTCAACACATCTTTTTAAAACTTTTTCGAGTTGGTCAAGGCATGTATCAAATGATGACCCAAATATTGAGAAATCATCCATGAAGATTTCCAAAGACTCCCCCACCATATTTGAAAAGATACTCGTCATACACCTTTGGAAGGTGGCGGGGGCATTACAAAGTCCAAAGGGCATTCGCCTAAATGCAAAGGTACCGTATGGACAAGTAAAAGTAGTCTTTGCTTGGTCTTCCGGATGTATAGCAATTTGATTGTATCCGGAATAACCATCCAGAAAACAATAAAATTTTTGTCCGGCCAATTTCTCAACAATTTGGTCAATAAATGGCAAAGGGAAATGATCTTTAGAAGTTGCAGCATTTAACTTCCTATAGTCAATACAAATACGCCACCCGGTTACCGGCCGAGTGGCGACCTCTTCACCTGCGTCATTTTTGACGACTTGAATGCCTGTTTTCTTAGGAACTGTCAGTGTTGGGCTTACCCATTGGCTATCCGAGATAGGGTATATGATACCCGCATCTAGCCACTTCAATACCTCCTTCTTGACCACTTCTCGCATGTTCGGATTTAGCCTCCGTTGTGTGTCGCGAGAAGGACTCATGCCATCTTCCGTGATGATCTTGTGCATCACCACCGAGGGACTAATTCCCTTCAAATCCGCAATGGTCCACCCGATAGCGGATCTATGAGTGACCAACACCTTCATCAATTTTTCTTCTTGCTCCCCGGTCAAGCTAGATGCAATGATAACCGGGAGCGTACTACCTTCACCCACATAAGCATACTTAAGATGCTTGGGTAGTACCTTCAACTCTAGCACCGGCGGCTCTTCCAATGATGGCTTCAACTTTGTGTCTATGCTTTCCGGAAGACTTTCCACTTGATGTGTCCAAGTAGGCCTTCCTTCCTTTGCCGCCATAACCTCCAACTCTTTCACCTCTTCATCCATGATCTGATTTGTCTCTCCTTATAACCTGTCAAACATGAAACATTCCTCTATTGTGTTTTCCTCTTCGACACTAATGTCGCATAGAGGTATACACTCGTCAACAATGTCCGCCATATAGCATTCATCGCCGACTAGAGGATCCGTCAATCCCGAAAAGACATTTAACCGCAACCGACGGTTTCCACAAGTCATGTCGACCGTGCCCGATTTACAATTAATTTGGGCATTCGATGTTGCCAAAAATGGTCGACCGAGGATCACCGTTGGTTGCTTGGTTCGGTCCAAAGAGACATAATCTAATACAAGAAAGTCCACCGGATAGTAAAAGTCCTCGACCTTGACTATTACATCCGTGACTATCCCACGGGGTAATTTAGGGGTCAAATCGGCTAACACCACAGTGGTGTTAGACACTTGAAGTGGACCAAAATCATATTGGTCGTATAAACTACCCGACAAGATACTCACACTTGCCCCAAGATCCAAAAGTGCCCGGGTCATTTTAAATTCACCGACTTGTATTGAAATAATGGGCGCCCCCGGATCTTGAAGTTTTGGTGGAAGTGCACCCGAAAGAATCGAACTCACATTTTCGGTTAAATCAAGTTTCTTAGGAAATTTGTGAGTCCGTTTTTGGGTGCATAAATCTTTCAATTATTTAGCATATGAAGGTACTTGCTTAATTGCATCTAAGAGTGGTAAATTGATTTTGACTTGTTTAAAAATTTCCCACATCTCTTCTTGTTGTGGGCCTCGTTTGTTTACCACTTTCTTAGATGGTCCCAACAGAGCTTCGGGATAAGGGGCGGCATTAATTTCCACACCCTTTTCCTTAGCCTTTGAGACGGGAACGGTCACAACGGGTGTATTTTTATTAATTTTTGAATCATTTTTATTTTGACCCGTTTGACCGTTATTACCTTCATCATCACTCGCATCTTCCACCACCCCTTCAACAAACTCGGGTGGTGGCTCAACACCGTTATCTATGACTCGACCACTACGTAAAGTAATTTTATTAATTGGTACCTCACGTGTGTTCTTCGAGTTCGACCCTTGATGCTTAGGGTTCACCGTGGTATCACTTGGAAGTCTTCCCATGCTTCCCCTTATTTGAGCCATTTCCTCTGCGAGTTGGCCCACTTGCTTTGCCAATGCCTCATGTGCTTTGTCCCGAATCTCGTTTGTCTTCTTTATTTCCTTATTGTCATTGTGAGATTCTTTTTGCATATTTAACAAAGCATCCATTTTGGCACTCAAGTCATCACCACCGGTTTGATTGTTCGACCCGCTTCCATTACCGCCTTGATTGTTGTAATTCCTTTGGTACCCACCTTGGTAATTGTTGTCCTGACCTTGGTACCCTTGATTGTAATTACGTTGGTACCCCCCTTGGTTACCACCTTGGCGATTTTGATATGATGACTGGCTTTGATTACCCGGTTGAAAGTTTGGGTTCATTTGATTCGCGGCATTCCCATATCGGAAGTTGTGATGGTTTCTCAATCTGGGATGGTAAGTGTTCGAATTCATGTCATTATTCTTTCTATCCCCGAACACTTGATTTACTTCCTCGGTGTACTCACCCGGCCCCATTGGACATTGATCGGTCCTATGGCCAATATCCCCACAATCTTCACACACCGGGAATTGGACCGCATTCACCTCCATCTTTTTCATACGAGCCATTTCCCGTTCTAGAGTGGAAATTCGATCTTTATAATCAAGATCGGGAAGTGACCGGGAAACGGGATGTTTCTTGGCTCTATCGGCCGATTCCTTTTTCTTTGACTGTTTGCTCATCCGCTCAAGAAATTCCCAATCGTCATCTTCATGATTGCTCAAAAGAGTCCCGTTGCTCGTTGACTCGAGGCGATTCCATGTCGCGTCATCCAAACCACATACAAAGCACTTCACCAATTCCCACTTTTTTATTTGGTGATGTGGGCATCTCCACATCAATTCTTTGAATCGAGTGAATGCTTCATGTAACGGTTCACTCGATAGTTGCCGAAACGACCTTATTTCATCCCTGGCGTCGTCGGTCTTCACCATCGAATAGTATTCGTCTAAAAAGACTTGTTGCATCTCACCCCATGTCTGGATGCTATTCGCCGGAAGTGTGAGAAACCATTGCTTTGCCTTGTCTTTCAACGAAAATTGGAACAAGCGAAGTTTGACCTCCTCTAATGCGAAGTTGTGCCCCCCGATAGTGTTACAAATGGACGAAAACTCCGCCAAGTGCGTGTACGGCTCATCATTAGACCTCCCATTGAAGTAGGGAAGTATATTGATGTAATGAGGTTTACAATCAAACCTTCTCCTTTCGCACACTATAGGAGAGTCATTATCAGTGACTACCGGTCGAAAACGATCATTCACTCCCCGTGGAGGTTGTTGACGACGTTGTGGACCGTTAACCTCTTGATCGACCGGCCTTCGGTTGTCCCTTCGATCACCTCTTCTATCACCACCTTGATTTCTACCTTGGTTACCCCTTTGATTACCTCCTCCCACGAAACGAGGAATCCGATTAGGGTTACCATTGTTGTTATTGTTGTTGTTGTAAAACCCATCATTTCGGTTCCGTTGATTTTTGTTTCGTGGTTGGCGGTTGTTCTCATAACCGTCATTTCTTGCATTCCCGTACCCATAGTTATCATTCCCCACATAGTTGGCGTTTTGGTAGCCAAACTCCTCATCTTCATACCCTC
The DNA here is from genome assembly GCA_030545235.1 of Helianthus tuberosus. NCBI lineage: Eukaryota > Viridiplantae > Streptophyta > Magnoliopsida > Asterales > Asteraceae > Helianthus > Helianthus tuberosus. The sequence continues at coordinate 86,893,050 of CM060443.1, forward strand.
TTGCATTGTAGATATTGCCTTGATTCACGTACCCCCAATCTTCGTCATCATTAGCCCGATCATCGTAATATCCCCCATCGTCCGAATTTTCCGTATGCACGCTCACATGTTCCGGCGATTGATAACCGGGAACACTATATGGTTTGTCATCGGGGATGGCGTTCCTCAAATCGTCTATGTTGAAGAATGGGTCTTCGTTCGCGGGATTGCCACGATCTCGATTACCTCGGCGGTCGGAATTGACGTTCCGATCATCGAGGTTGATGGGTAAAGAAGTTTGTCGATGAAGGTTTTGTTGTTGGGGTGTTCTTTGGGTGTTGTTGGGATTTTGGTTTTGGAAAGGTGGTGTGGGTGTCCCATTGTTGTTATTACCACCTGGTCGCTCTTGAGGCATAGGTTGAACATTTTGGGCAGGGTGAAAGGTTCCTCGGGATTGGAATTGATTTTGGTTGAGGTTTGAGTGATTGGAGTTTTGGTTTCCCATTGAATCGGTTTCAATGGATGGTGTGAGTTGTGGTGTTTGGTTGGTTTGATTAGAAGCAAGAGTTGCTTCTAACCGGCTTGCTAGGTTTCTTCTTGCTACTCTCTCGATTTCCGGTTCGTAGACTAACGGTGAAGTCCTCCTGGAGTTTCGCGTATGCATGCACTACCTGTAACCTGCACAGGTAACACACTCCGCGTAACAAGGAAAAAGACAAAGTACAAAAAGAAACTAAACAACTTAAACAGATAATCACGAAATTCAAACAATAATCCAAACACAAAGCGCACACACTCCCCGGCAACGGCGCCAAAATTTGATCGGAATGTCGCGCTCCGATCAAAGATAATATTTATAGTCCCAAATTACCCTTAAAAAATAGTTAGCAGTAGCAAGGGGTCGAACCACGAAGAGTATGTGGTTTGCGATCGGATTTGAATGAATTTAAACGATTGTCACAATTATGAAGCTTGCTATCTTGTTTTTATGTATTTTTGTTTGATTGGAAAGATGTGAATTAAAATTACTAGAATAATTGGATTGATTAACCACTATTGATTAACAAATTGCAAGAAATAAATTTGATTGTTTGAACAATATAAAGAAAACAAGGCTCACACCCGGTTTCAACTAATGCAAGACTTAGGGTTACTATGTATTTTAATTAGCTTTACTTGAAATAATTCATTAACGGGTCGCAATCACAAAGCTTAGGTGCCAATCGCTATCAACGTCATAAACAACGGACCATGATGCACTTCGTTACTTTAGACTGGCAAATCCTATCAAAAGACAAGGCATAAATACGTGTATTCATTTCACAAAGTCAAAATTAATCATTCACTTGACAATTTGCAAATTCAATACCAACGTAGGGCAATTGTCTAAGATTCAAATGTACTTCAAGTTGTCACAAAACAATCATCAAAACATAGTAAACCCTAAATCTTACAAAAGTCTACACTGGGGTGAAACCTCCTAGAAATTAGCCACGCATGATCGAAAGAACTTGATCACCGGATGTTGGAAGCTTGATCTTGATCATCTTGAAGTTTGGATAATGATGGAATGGTGGTTAGGGTTTGTGATGGAGGAATTGAATGGATGGAGGATTGCAGGATGATGGTAATGGTGATGAATTAGGGTTTTGATTTGGTACTTGGTTCGGATGATGGAGATGATGGATGGTTAATGGTCGGTGATAGATGGATGATAATGGCTCCAAGATATGTTTCAAACTTCAAAAGAAAGTGTAACTCCCGTCATAATGGCTCTAGATGGCCTTTTGATTGTTTACTTGACCAAAAACAAAAGAAATTCGCGCAGCAGAATTGAAGGGCCGTCACCGACGGCCTGATGCCCCGTCGGCGACGGTCCGTGTATGTTGACTTGAAGCCGACGGCTAAACTTGCTGCCTACGGGCATTTCTGGCGATGGTAGTTTGCACCAGCCGTCGGCGACGGTGCCCCCAAGTCCATTTCTTCGTTTTTCGCATTCCTTGCTCCGGGTTGACTCGTTTCGCGTCCCAGTGGCTCATTTTTTGTTCCGGTGGTCCGTTTAGCTCCCAATTAGCTCCTTAAACTTCACAAGACCTGCAAAACACAAATCCTTTTACAAGTAGGCTATTCGAGATTAAAAGTTAAATAAAAATATGAACTTAGACATAAACGAACACCGGTTTTCGACCACGTATCAGCACACCTAGTTATCAGGATTAACGTAAATCTGGCATGCGAATAACAAATCAAGCGTCTGATTACCGCAAGTATAGATGAATGAATAACTTAACATGACCTCACGTTCGTGGGAGGTGCATTACTCCTATAGCGCAATACATGTTAAGGGGAGGCTCGTACGAAGTTAATGACAAGTTTATCACATAAGAATCACCCTGAAACACATATCAAGTATAATGTATTAGTATAAGTGATAGTGTAAGTTAAATAAGTAAACATATTGCACCCAAAAGTGTAAAATGAAAAAGGGTGTTCGAGCATACTCATAATATTGTAAAAACTTTCCGATTATCCGTGAGTGACGAGTTGTTTGTGATTAAGGAATCGAATGTAAGGTCATACGACATTTATGAAGTAATTAGATTTAGGATTTAGAAATTGAGTACAAAAGTATCTTATGCATAAAATTATATCTAGTCCAAGTACTCGTTTCTGACATTAAGTTGTATGTGATTTCATGGGTCCTAGTTTGCCCATTAGAATCATCAATGAGAGACTTAGATTCGTAGATAAAGCAAGCTAAGTTTATGACGAATAACCATGATTCGATTATCATCATAAATTCAGCCATGTTCATATATATATATATAGTTATAATATTAACCTAAACTAAGTCCATCATAGATTGTCATATAAGTCAAGCATGGAGGATTAACCTCGTTATATGATTCACAGTTATACAAATCATTACAAGGATGATTCAGAGGGTCATAATTAACAAGAAATAAAACTAACTAATACATTCTCAAGTAGCCAAGTAAATCTTAACCCAGGTGAACCACCACGACATGGAAAGAGTTAACTAAGTGTCAGAGGCTAGGCGGGGTTATGTTACTTTGATACTAGGAAGCCACCTGAGTGTTCATACATAAGTTTTACAACTAAGGTAGTGGAACTAGATTGGAAAGTCAAAGTTCCCACGGTTCACACCTTTACAAGTCACAAGTTCGACATATAGAAGTTGATGAATCGTGATTGTTTTTCAACACTTGGATTATAACATGTATGAACTTTTAAAGTAAAGAGTATTGAATTCATAACTTGATGCAAATCACCTCAACGCAAACCCACAACTAAAGATTTAGGATGTGATCTTGGTGGGTACAAGATTTCACCAAGTTTTAGTAAATAAATAAAAGATATATGAACATTTCACAAAACAGAAAGTTTAGAGGGTGTTTGCACCTCTTAACTCATAAGAATCATCCATACACAAGTCCTACAACCATGAGTTCGATTGAGGACAAGTTTGGCACAAGATTCACAAGATAAATAATGACAGAAGATGAGTTTGCAAAAGTTTTTATAAATCATAATGTAAATCTGACTTTGGAGCCTTATGTAAGTGATGTATCACGTGATTTCACCTTGGTGAATCTTGGATAACATCCTTAAAGGTCATCCAAAATGATTGGTACAAAAAGTCATGAGAAAAAGTAGAAGAAAAGTGCTCAAAACTCACTGTTTTAAGCAAAGGTATAATCTGTCAACACTTGAAAGTTTGAAGGAATTGTGGGATATTGAGAGCGAATTTAGAGAGTGTAAAGTGTTAGGAGAGTGTGGAGGACTTGTATTTATAGTGTGGTATTAGGTTTTAGGCTTTAAAGTGTGTTAGTTGAGCAATAAAGACAAATAGGTGGGAGTTAAGTGTGAAAAACAGACCAATAATCGCGCTAAAAAGGGCTGAATGAGGATTGATGTCTCCTGCAGGTCGCGGAAGGGGGGACGGGATTTATCGCATGTCGCGGGCGGGTATCACCGGGCAAACTTTCAGTTTTTATGCTAATGGTCCCTGTAGTTTGGTTCTTGCGATGTTTTATGTTATATTTTGCATAAGTGACATATTATTTAGTATAAAACATGTACTAAAGTAGTGGTTAAGTATTGTGAATGTGTAAACAAGTATTTGCATGGATAAAGAGTATAAAAATATGTATCTTATGATAGTTTGTTCGTGAAATAAGTATGTGCTTATGAGAGTGATGAACATGTATCAATCGTGGAAAAGAGTTACAGAGCTTGCACCGATCAGTTGCCCAGGCCTCAGAGGATCCCGGGAAAATTTAACTAGTAGTTAGGATACTTTTTAACTTGTTAACTATAAATAGCTTGATCCGATCATTTTAGGGATAACTTTTTTTCATTATACACTCATTACACTCATAACAAAACTTTGTAACACTTAGAACTCGATCGATCAAGCTCACCACTGTAATTTATTTCAAGTTCTTAATAAACTGGAGCTAGGTAGTTTCCAACTACCGGGGTTTTTGAGCCGGCGAGCATCTCTCGTAGATATCAAGGGCTTTTCCCCGTAACAAATCGCTTGTGTTCATATTTATTTACTACATGTAACCTTCAGTCATCATATTTCAACTGTTTTAAAAAGCCTACCGATCATAAAACCCGTTTCCTGAACCAGGGATCCTGACATTTATTCCAGGATCCTCAATAGCAAACTTACTATTTCCTAAAGCACCTTACCTCACTTTCTCAATTTGGTTTGTTAAATTGATCTCACTAGTTTTTTACCAAAATAATTTGGTGCCCACTGCGGGGCAAGTGGTGCTCTACATCGCTAAATTTCTGTTGAAATTTTGGTTAAACAAATTTTTTTCGAAGTAATTCTTAGAAATGGCTTCTTAACCCAAATCAACCTCTACTCCATCCTCTGTTACCGCTACAACTTCTGGAACGAGCAAATCTCTTCCTTCTCCTCCTCTATATCAGATGAAGACTACTATAACCGGGAACGTCTCTTCAAGAACGAAAATATGCTGCTGGACTCGTGCTTGCTTCTAATGATGGCATCTTGTCGATGTTTGCTACGATGAAAGAGCAAAGGAGCAGCATAAGGAGACCAACTAGTTGTTGTTCAAGGAACTTAGAGAGCTGGAGGAGTTTAGAAGGCAAGTGGAGGTGACAATGCCGTTTTGTTTCCTTGTTATAAGAGCATTCACAATTGTTTCTTCATCTCCATCTCTATAACTGCACTAACAATCACTACATTTTCTCTCCCATTTTCAATTAAATAATACATTTTTTATACTTTTATCATTATCTTCTTTTTTTCCTCCACTCATAACCACTTTTAAAAAATATTAAAAAATAACAGAGGGTGAACACTGTCTTACCGAATTTTTATTGATGAACAGTAATATTTTTTTTCTATCCTCCACTCATAATCACTCTATATACAATATAGAGAACTCACTCACATAAATATAAAGATTAAATGTGAATGCTCTAATAGACTAATAAAATAGAGATAAACTAACTTTTTTGACTAATAATGTGAGTGCACTATGAGTATGTCCATAGTTAGAGTTAAATGCTTGGTTGGTCCCTGTGGTTTTCAAAAATTGCAGACTTGGTCCTAGTGGTTTACTAATTACACGCGTGGTCCCAAAACTTGTCAAAAATGCACTCGGTTGGTCCCTAGCCCTAACATCAGTTAAATTTCTCAGTTAACTATGTGTGAAATGACTATATTACCCTTGACCAATTAAAAAAAACCCCACAACCTTCATCATCTGCATCACCATCATCATTCTTGTGGGTGTATAAAGATGAAGTCTCTGATGAACCAGACCCGAATTCTCGGAACCAAAACTGAAACAAGACTCGAATCAAAACTTAAACAAACGAAACCAGAACCGGATTCTAACCTTAACCGACTGTGTTGAGAGACCCAAACTGGAGCCCAACTCAAGACCTGAACAGCCGGAACCGAATGGCGTCGCCCCTTCTCTTGCCTCGTCTCCGATTCTCTCTCTCAGCTCTGAACTGCCGTGCGCCACCACTGATCTCTGGTGGCCAGCCGTTTTATTTCCGCAAAGGGGAGTGAGGTGTCGGTGTGGTAGTTTAAGGCGGAGAGGGAAGGTGAGGGGTGTTGTGGATGTTAGCCGAATTAGATGTCGGAGTGTCGATTAGGTGGTGGTGGTGTCGATTAGATGTCGGAGTGTCGATTAGGATTGAAATTAGGGGTTTTTGATATGGGTTTTGAAACTGGGGAGAGGTTGGGCTGTGTTGTGCTAGTCGGCTGATGGTGGTGAACCAGTGGTGGTTAGGTGGTGGTGGTGTCACTAGATGGTGGCAGGTGGAGTGGTGGTTGATAGGGAAAGGAAGAGATGAGAAATAGGTTGAAGAAGATGAGTTCTTTATATATTTTTTTATTTCTTTTAATTATTCAGGGGTAATATAGTCATTTCACACATAGTTAACTGAGAAATTTAACTGATGTTAGGGCTAGGGACCAACCGAGTGCATTTTTGACAAGTTTTGGGACCAAGCGTGTAATTAGTAAACCATTAGGACCAAGTCTGCAATTTTTGAAAACCACAGGGACCAACCAAGCATTTAACTCCCATAGTTATAAATCTGTTTGTATGTGTAAAGTCTAATGTCTTGAGTCTGTAATATAACAGAGGTTTCAGTTAGATCAGGTCAGCATACGGTATCAGGATACGATGCGACAAGATACGGAGAGTGAAGGTACTTTCTGGAATGATGTCATCATACATCATGTTGACATCATATATGGCATCACAGATATTTCTACAATATTAACAAGTAAAGAATGCATGGATGATACGTACAGTAAAGCTTAGAGTCAACAGTTCATATGATATACAAACGAAAGCATCCAATCGCACGACCGAAGAAAACTCAATTCGCACGAGAAGGAACAAAATACAATTCGTACGAAAGAGACAATCAACTCGTACGAGAGAGACTACATGATTTGGAACGATTGGAGACACCTATAAATAGATATCACAGCCATTCGTTCAACTGACACTTCTGGTGTAACATACTTAAATTCCCAAACCCTAAGATAATTAATATCAATTTATTATGTGGCATCTCATGGGAATTTAATACTCGTATATTCGGAAGATGATTATCGATAATTAAACCAACATGTTTATTTGATAATTGGTGATTAACAACTTTTGCATTTTTTTTATTAGATTACTAAATACTAATAATAATTGAACAAGTATAAAATTAAATTGTTATAATTGAATTGAGTATTTTTAGATAATACATATTAGAAACAAGCTACGTAAGGTTGTATTATTAATGTATGTAGGTATAAATGTTAATATAATTTAAATTGGAAGTTGAGAGAATGAAGGTATGACAACCTCCAAAGATCACAAATTTATCGGAAGTCTTGTTTCCTACGTTATTTCAATCTCATTAAAATTATATGTTTCCTTATCGAACATAACAAATCAATCCCGAATTTTTGGGATTTCATCTCCCTCCATGAAGATACATATCCGAGGCCGGACATGATCCCTTGGGACGAACCGGACTCACCTGAACGGATATCCCAGATACGCCCGTTCCCCTCATAACTCCGAGGACGAACCTCCATTCAAGTGCGTCTGGACGAATGACGTAATCTCAGTTGACCATTATAAATACCCCATCAAGTACAAGGCCAAGTTCGATTTTCTGAACCTTCGTCCCTACTTTCTCTCTCTATTTTCTCTCTCTACCAATACTTATCCACACACCGGAGGGTGGTCGCAGAGGGGCCCTCCCATCTCTGCGGCGAGCCTAACGGTTTTCTGTTTTGCAGGATTGTTCTCCAAGCTTTCTTACAAGACCCAAACTCTCGATTACAGGCTCCGGCCTTAACTCGATTCTTTGGTTCTTCAATTGGTGCCATCCGATCTCATAGCTCATAGTCCTTCACTTTGGTGAATTTCTTGAGCAACGAACTGACAAATCGCGGCCTCAGGTTCTGTGAATCTGGGATCCATGGCTGTTAGTACGCAAACTACAGCACCAGCAAGCACTGTTTCGGCAATCTCAGCTCCTTTAGGCTCGGGACCAGGAACGACCTTGCCTTTTATTCTACTTCCTACTTCGCAAACCTCGGAGTTCGATGCGGAATTTTTCTCCAAAAATGCAAGTCTTCTACGAAGATTAAAAGCACAGCAGGCTAGAGATGAACAGATCCTCGGTTTACGAACCAGACTCTTTCATGATGAAACTCCGGTAAGGACTATGGGTCCTACGATATTCACCTCTCCTACTTTCTCCACAGTTGTTACCTCGGAAACTTATAGTGGATATGTGCAGGGTTCCTCCGGACCATCTCCAGCAATGGCAATACGAAATGAAACACAAATGGAAGTAATTAATGATCCGGAACTCACAAAGCCATATCATCCGGTTTCCATGACTGCCTAGTCCAAGTTCAGTGCCCGCATCACACACACCAAGCTCCCTCCAAAGCTCAAAATGCCAACTACAGTAAAGAAGTATGATGGTACGACTGATCCAGATGATCATATGTTTGATTTCGACGGAGCTGCACGAGTAGAACAATGGCCGATGCCGGCGTGGTGTTTCATGTTCGTACAAATGCTAACCGGGGCTGCTCGGGTGTGGTTTGATGCGTTGAGTGAAGGAGAGATCAACGACTTTGAAGAGTCCCAAAGGTTGTTCCTTCAGAACTTTAGCCAACAATGGCACTACTCCAAAGAAATTACCGAAGTTCATAACATCCGGAGAAAGGATGGGGAATCTTTGGATAGTTTCATCGACCGATTCAACCGAGAAAGTATGCAGATCAGTGGGGTGGTTGATCAGTTAAGGATTTCTGGATTCTGTCATGGTGTCCGGAATAACCAGCTGGTCGAAAAGCTACACGAAAATCTCCCGAAGACAATGGAAGTACTCATGTAGCGAGCCAGAGCCTTTGCTCGGGGGAAAAATGCATGTAATCCAGCTCCGGAGTCGGATTACAAGATGTCTTCCTGGAAGAAAAATGGTGGCTCCGTATTCGATAAAACTCTGACCGGTAATAGGGGACGACCACACCCTTACTCCAGGAATGATAGGCCTCAACGGGGAAGAAGTTCCGGATCAAGATTTTACAATTTATCGGATCTTTCCAAAACTCCTAGTGAAATCCTCAGCGCCGAAGGTGCAAGCTTCCCCGTCCCACCAAAACTCCGAAATTCGGGTGACAAGAACTCCAAAAAATATTGTGATTACCATCATGCGCGAGGCCATAACACCGACGATTGCTGGTCCCTAAAGCAAGAAATAGAAAAAGCAGTGCGGTCGGGTAAGCTGTCGCATTTGGTAAAAGAAGTAAAAGAGGGAAAGTCCTCAGGGAATTCGGCGGATAACCCGAACAATCAACCAGCAATTTGTATGATCAGGAGAGTAGGTAACCAGGGCATCAAGCGGTCCAGTCACCATATGGCCGCTTGGATACAGCAACCAATCGCTTTCCCTCCCATCACTCCCGGAGAAATCAAAGATGGACCAATCATTGTGTCTGCGATAATAGCAGGCCACAAGGTCCGGAGAGTTTATGTTGACAGTGGAAGTGCCACCGAGATCATGTATCAGCAGTGTTTCCAACAGCTAGCTCCGAAAACAAAAGCAAAACTGATACGAGTCTCTATGCCGTTGGTAAGTTTCTCCGGAGAGGTAGTACAGCCTATCGGGCAAATCACATTGCCAACAACATTGGGAGAAGGAAGTATGGTCCGAACTGTCAATTTGACATACCTGGTGGTGGAAGCAAGATCCGTCCACAATGTCATACTAGGGAGACCAGGCATGTGCGCTTTCGGTATTACCAGTTCTACCATCCATGGCTCGTTAAAATTCCCCACCGAAGCAGGGGTAGCAACTTTGCACTCTGAGTCAACAATCTGCGTAGCTGAAATACGACAAAGCAATGGTAGTATCCAACCTCCGAACCTCCTTACAGAAGAATGGGCCATACACCCACATTTTCCGGAGAAAAAAATTGCAGTCGGGGCCCAGCTCCCTGAACGTACCAAAAAGAAGCTATGGAAGCTTTTGTCCAATTCACTTGACGTATTTGCGTGGCAAACCTCTGACATGGTCGGAGTTCCCCGATGTTTGGCCGAACATAGACTGAAAGTGTCGCATTCAGTAAAGCTAGTGGCTCAAAGAAAAAGAAACATGGCTCCAGCCCGTAACAAAGCCATCCCCGAGGATGTGCGAAAGTTGCTTAGCGCCGGAATTATCAGAGAAGTGCGGTATCAAACATGGGTCTCTAATCCGGTGATGGTAACCAAGAAAGACAAAACTTGGAGGATGTGCGTCGATTTTTCCGATCTGAACAACACATGTCTGAAGGATTGCTATCCTCTGCCGGAGATCGATCTAAAGATTGACTCCCTTTCCAGCTTTTGTCTTAAATGCTTCTTGGACGCATACAAAGGCTACCACCAGATACAGATGGCTTTAGAAGATGAAGATAAGACGGCGTTCGTAACGAATGAGGGACTCTTCTGTTATACCAAAATGCCGTTTGGGCTGAAGAACACCGGAGCTACATACCAAAGGTTGATGGATAAAGCATTCAAAGATCAGATCGGAAGAAACTTAGAAATTTACGTGGATGATCTGGTCATCAAAAGTCAAGCCGAAGGCAACATGATCGATGACATACTCGAAACCTTCACCAGGCTTCGGAGTATCAATCTCAAGCTTAATCCCAAAAAATGTTCTTTCGGTTTAGAAGAAGGAAAGTTCTTAGGCGTATGGATAACACAGTCCAGAATACAGGCACACCCTGATAAAATCAAAACGGTAATTTCCATGCAGCCTCCTAAAACGGTCAAGGAAATCCAATCATTGAACGGTAAGTTGGTAGCTCTCCATCGTTTCGTCTCAAAAGCAGCCGATCGCACCATTCCCTTCATGAATGTGTTGAAAAAGCGAACTGGAAAGGGTCAGGTAGAGTGGACACCGGAGGCCGATTCGGCATTCCAAGAATTAAAAGTTTGTCTTGGGTCATTACCAACTCTGACCGCTCCTATCACCGGTGAAACTGTCACTGTTTATCTCTCCGCCTCACATTTCGCTATAAGTGCGGTACTCGTGGTGCACCGGAATCAAGCACAAATACCGGTTTACTATGTAAGCCGCATCCTGAAAGATTATGAAACTCGATACCCGATGATAGAAAAATTGGCACTCGCATTGGTACATGCTTCCAGACGCCTCCGAAGGTATTTTCAGGCTTTCAATATAGAAGTACAGACCGATCTTCAGATCCAGCAAATTCTTAGAAAGCCGGAGGTTTCCGGACGCCTCACCAAGTGGGCAATTGAGCTTAGTGCTTTTGATATTACCTACCGAAAGGTCCGGTAAAAGGTCAGGCGGTGGCAGATTTCCTCACGGAAATACCAGTCGGAGAAAGCACCAAAGAAAAATCCGCCCTCCCAAGGGTATGGAACCTGTATACGGACGTAGCCTCCAGCAAAGAAGGGTCAGGAGCCGGTTTAATTCTGGTAGATCCGGAGGGAATAGAATATACTTATGCTTTGGGTTTTGAGTTTAAAACTTCAAACAACGAAGCAGAATATGAGGCTCTCCTCGCAGGACTCCAAACCGCAGCTAAAGCCGGCGTAACCTCCGTACTAGCACATGTCAATTCACTACTAGTCGCTAATCAGGTCAGTGGAGAGTACGAAGCACGAGAAGAAAACATGGTTCGGTACCTCAACCAAGTTAACAGCTTAATCTCCTCTTTTGACTCTTGCAAGATAGTGCACATACCGCGGAGCAAGAATAAAAAGGCCGATGCTTTAAGCAAACTTGCATCCGTAGCCTTCTGTCATTTGTCCAAAGAAGTGCTAGTAGAAACTTTGCAAGCTCCGGCAATTCATCAGACAGAGTCCGTAATGTCAATTTCCGTGTAGGAGAGGTCATGGATGGCTCTGATCCTAGAATATTTGAAAGATGGCACACTGCCGAAAGAAAAAGCTCAAGCCCGGAAGCTAAAGGTGAAAGCATTACAGTATCAGATTCATGATGGGCAACTCTACTGAAAGACCTTCCTAGGTCCGCTCCTGAAATGCCTAACTCCGGAGGAAACCAGTTATGTCATAAGAGAAATTCACTGGGGGATATGCGGAATCCATTCCGGACCAAGGATGGTTGTAGCCAAGGCTATGAATGATGGCTATTTCTGGCCGGGCATGCATCAAAGCGCTGTCAATGAATTACAAGCATGTGAAGACTGCCAGCGGCATGCTCCCATTAGTCACCGAGCTAAAAACAACCTCATCCCAGTAACTTCGGCTTGGCCGTTTCAGAAATTGGGGATTGACATCGTCGGTCCTTTCCCTGTTTCCACCGGAGGAGTGAGGTTCTTGTTGGTGGCCATCGATTACTTTACAAAATGGATCGAAGCCAAACCCCTCCGGACTATCACTGGAGACCAAGTGCTGAGGTTTGTTTGGGAAAATATCGTATGTAGATACGGAATGCCGCTCTATATCGTCAGTGACAATGGGAAGCAGTTTGCAGAAAAACCATTCAAGACTTGGTGTGAAAGAATGCACATTGAGCAAAATTTTGCTTCGGTAGCCCATCCTCAGGCCAATGGGCAGGTAGAAAGAGCTAACCGCAGTATTGTGGAAGGTATAAAAAAGCGGCTGGGGAAAGAAGGAGTTTCTTGGGCAGATGAACTTCCGCACGTCCTATGGGCTCACCGGACGATGCCGAAGACAAGCACTAGGGAAACTCCCTTCAGCTTAACGTACGGTACAGAAGCAGTCATTCCCGCCGAAGTAGGGATACCCACACCTCGCATGCAACAGAGCCAAGAAGAGAATGAACAAGAACTCCGCCTAAACCTCGATCTGGCCGAAGAAAGAAGAGAACTTGCGGCCATCCGAGAAGCAAAGTATAAAAAAGAGTTGGAAAAACACTACAACTCTAAAGTAAAGGAGATCCGGTTTAAGGTCGGAGACTACGTCATGCGGAGCAACGAAGCGAGTTTGGCTGAAGGTACCGGAAAAATGGCTCCGAAGTGGGAGGGTCCCTATCAAATTAACACTGCAGGAAAGGACGGTGCTTATACGCTCAAAAAAATGGACGAAACCATCGTTCCTCGTACTTGGAATGGAGCGCACCTCAAAAAGTGTTTTCCTTGAAAAGTCTTTTCCTATTTTGAAAATAAAGTTGTAATACGGAAGCTACGGCCTCCGTCACCTTTCATTTTCCTTGTAATGCGGATGTTTTTGCCCGCACCAAACAAATTTATAATTCCAAGAACTGCGGAGGGTTTTTTGCCCGCAGATCATTTTAAAATGTTTTTATCATGTGTTAAACCGGAGAAGTATATCTCCGGATGAAATAAATAGAATGATAAATTTTCTATCATAAAGTTGCAACTCATAAATATCATCGGCCGAATCAAGGGTCCCAGCCCTAAAAGGGTAAGGACGAACGGGCTTCGTTCGTGTTTTTCCTTCATTAAAAAACATTATCCTAGAAAATGAAACAAATCGAATCCGTACCTAAAAAGAACGTTCAGAAAAGCAGAAAAATGTAAGCACAAAAAGTATGGACGCATGCATAACCAAGTGATTACATCAATATTGACCGGACTAATATCTCTGGAAATTACAAAAAGTCATAGGATAATTGTTATAAACACAAGTGCGGTAAGAACATCATTACATCTCGAATCCAAAAAATAGGATGCATATCCCAAGCAACCGGATATGTCCACCCTCTAAAAAGTTAAACAAATTAAAAACTGCCCAGATGCATACCCCAAGGAGCCGGGCATGTCCACCTCATTCCTTCTGAGAACCACCACTTGCAAAGAAGAGAGCTTTCTTGATTTCAGAAAGTCGCCATTAACAAGCTTCTGGAGGTCCTCTACCACCGGAAAGATAAGGGAATCAAAGCAGGCAACCGCCGTATTCAGCTCCTCAGTGGCATTACGATTCAATAACGGAACATCTGCATAAGGGGTCTTCTTCTTCAAAGCATGGACGTAACCACTGTGAAGACCGGAGTTAACGCCCACGGCGTTCATCGCATTATTAACGGCTGCCACGGCAGCAGTCATCTCCGGCCCCTTATGAATGTTTTTAGCCAGCAGCTTGGCCCCTTCCGAAAGCATCCAGGTTTTTGTTGCCTGAAGCTCCTCCACCTTAGCTTTCAAAGAAACATTCTCTGCTTCAATCCCCTCTTCATGCCCCTTCATTTCCTCAATCTGTGCCTTCAAATCAGCTTCCCCTGATTTGAGCACATCCCGCTCTGGCCAAGGTGTTAGAAAAAACAGAGAAATAAAAGAATGTTTAAGCCAAAACAAGGTACGTACCGGCCATCATGTTTGCATAAGCTATACGAGCATTCTCGAAAGACGCCTCCATCTTCGCCATAACCTCCTTATGCTGATCATCTTTCTGCTTCATGGATTCGGAGAAACTCTTCAACTTAGCTGATATCCTATCACAGTCCTCCGCAGCAGAAGCGGCAGCCGCTTGAGATGATTGATTTTGAGCAATTAAAGGCTTAACTTTCTCTTGCTGAGCTTGAAGGTCCTGAGTAAGCTGAGTAATCCTTTTCTCCGCATCCGGACCCTTTTGAATCTTACGCTTTAAAGAGCGAGTTTCCTTCTCCAAGTTCTCCCGTACTGACTCCGCCTCTACCCACCTCCGATAGAGCTCCGTCACAAAAATATTTGACTGAGCTTGGTTAGTCAAAACCGCAGCACCCAGATCCGGGTTCTTCATTCTTCGGCTCTTGGCGTGGTCAAGCGGAGTGTTTATATTGAAAAGGAGAGTTCTTGCAACCAGCTCGTCCATCACTGAGTCCTTGTTCCGAATATCCCAATTAGGAATGAATTTATCTTCAGCCGTCACCGGATCGATCTCCATATCATCCGAGAATACATCTGCATATCGAAAAAATGACATCAACTCAGGTCCGAACCAAGATGAAGGAAGAGAAGACACTTGGTCTTCCTCATCTTCAATAAAACGGTCCGGACCCAAAGACGAGTCTAGCATCGTACCTGAAAAAGTCACTACTTTGGGCTCCCCATGATCTTTTCCCTTCTCCTTGCTCGTACTGGGACCTCCGTCTCCATACTCTCCACCTCGTTAACAGGAAGAAAACCGCCCGAAAAGGAAGGGGTTGGTTCAGTTCGAGCCCGAGCGGCTTCCTCTCTAGAAAACTTACCACCGGTGAGATGTTCATCCAGTTCATCCATCACATCCCCACCGGAATAAGAGGAACCTTTCTTAGTCTTTTTTGTCTTTGGCATCGGGAGAGGATCAGAAGAACGGATTTGCAAAGTTTCATTTTTCCTCTTACGAACAAGAGGCTTCGGTTCAGGATCAGACCCAACACCCTTACTCTTCAAAGAAGCAGAAGGACGGTATTGAAGAGCTTCATCTAACTTGCGTATTTCTGGATCATCATCCACATCATCCAAAATGGATCTCTTACCAGCTTGAGATCCGGAGGAACCGGACACCTCTTTTGTAGATGCAGGAATGGTAGAAGCACCTACAGCAGTAGATGGCTCAGCTGCGTCCTTGGTAACAAGTGGACGAATCTCCAGTGCCGAAGTGGCCACCTGCTTCATAAGAGGAATATCATCCTCACCCTGCTCCCCCAAATCGAAGTCCAAAACATCAAAGCTCGGAACCTTCAGAGCATCCCTCAGAGACATTATAGCTCCTACATTTTCCAAAAAGAGAACAAATTAGTAAAGTAAGGAAAAAAGTGCCGAAGGGGGGGTAAAGGCCCGGAACTTACGATCACGCTTTCTGCGAATAACCGGCCAATCCCTGTCCCCTTGGCTCCACCGAAAATAGACTCGACCTAATAAAAGAAAATGTTCATGAAGGGGACGAATTGGGGACTTGTGCTCAATTAGGGCACGGGCCAGTTCTTGGTCAAAGACGAAGTCTTCGCCCAGATCAAAAGACATCGTCTGGTCCTTGAGCCGCCACCTCATATCCTCCGGAAGGCAACGATCATCCAGCCAGAAAAAGTTATCCTTCCAATTCTTTAGGCTGGACCGTTCATCGGAGGAGGAGGGAGGTATGCCCTTCCGGTGGGAAAACGTATACCAGTCTCCGGCCGTGATAAATTCATAAAAGTACCGGAAGACATTTAGGTCCGGTCTGCGGTTTTGGGCCCTACAGGATATTTCAAAGTGACTCACACAACTCAAGCTGAACGGGTTCACCTGGCTAATATGAACTCGGAAAAACTGGAGCACTCGTATCAAAAATTTTGAAAATGGAACCCGGTAGTTTGCAAAATTACAAACACGGGTATAAAGAGGAAACTTCCCTTGACGAAAGGGACGAATGGTTTCGTCCTTTGAAGGAAGGACCGGATTCAAATCTAATGGAATGTCATACTCACGGATGAACTTATTCAACTGACGTTGAGTAAGCACACTCACGCTCGCTGACATATTATCCTTACCAGGTGCCATAAAGTAAAAAAGGACGCACCTTACCTTAAAGAAGAAGATGTTAAAAATAAGAGGATAACAGAGGAGAAGAAGAAGGTGAAAGAAAAAAAAAGGTAAAAATAAAATGGTAAAAGTCGTTTTTATAGGAAGAGTAGGTCGGTTAAGGGCCATCAAGTCGAAGACGTCGCTTCAACTGACGCCCACGATTCCCAACGCGGGGTTCCGTAACAGTCACAAGTGGGTGACTGACAGTCAAATAAATCAAGTCACCCATGCCACGTCTGCACCATTCAGACCACGCCACGTCATTACCTCGGCCCACTCCAGCGATGATACGTCATTCGAACGAAACAAATTTGAATTAACATTTTGCTAAGTCTCGTACGAAACTTAACAAACTGGGGGACTTGAAGATACATATCCGAGGCCGGACATGATCCCTTGGGACGAACCGGACTCACCTGAACGGATATCCCAGATACGCCCGTTCCCCTCATAACTCCGAGGACGAACCTCCATTCAAGTGCGTCTGGACGAATGACGTAATCTCAGTTGACCATTATAAATACCCCATGAAGTACAAGACCAAGTACGATTTTCTGAACCTTCGTCCCTACTTTCTCTCTCTATTTTATCTCTCTACCAATACTTATCCTCACGCCGGAGGGTGGTCGCAGAGGGGCCCTCACATCTCTGCGGCGAGCCTAACGGTTTTCTGTTTTACAGGATTGTTCTCCAAGCTTTCTTACAAGACCCAAACCCTCGATTACAGGCTCCGGCCTTAACTCGATTCTTTGGTTCTTCACTCCAGTTATATTAACCGCTCTTAACCTGCGTTTTCGCGGTATACAATGACACTACCGCAGGTATCTCGTTCGGTGCCGACCCATCCCCGCAAGAAAACATCAATGACTCCGGACCATGCTGATCGTCTGCATTAGCCACTGTTAGGTTTGGTTAGTCGCGCTTCTCCGACTCTGTTGGTACCCTAAGCCACCATGCTGCTATTTCACTCCTTGACTAGTTACGTTTGGTTATTCGGGTAATATATTCGATCCCTTGCTGTTAATTATATACATACTCCTTGCCCACTTTGAATGTGGCTTTGCCTCATGTGACCCTTAAATTGTTTCCAACGATTTAAACTTTAAAAATCAATATAAAAATATAGGACTAAGATTGGAGTTGATTGTGCTATAATATTCAATCGACATTGAAATATGTTTTTTTCCTCTTTTTGTCTTCAAGTTTGGCTGGCCACATGAAAAAAAAAAATGAAAACCTTGCTCACATTATCGGAGTTAAGATTGTGATATTCTATTGGCGTGCTCATATGCACAGTCAATTAATTCTAGTAAAGATATCATATTTAAGAAGTATTACATCAAGTATATAAGTTAAACTTGACACTTTAGAAATGGATTGATCCATATATAATACGTACAAGGGTATTAGTGATTTTGAATTGTATTCACTAACACAAGCTTACGAATTTAATATAATAATTTAAAAAAATACCCCAAAAAGTCTATGTCGTCGGAAACATATTGGCCAACGAATTCCCAAAACGTGTTAAAGGTCCTTGTATCTTATTCAAACTATAATTAATTAAAATATAGGTTCGTCTACTCATCGAACACGTTTTGCTTTGCTTTACTTGCTAAACCAAAGTTACGGATTCTATTTCTATTACATCGTAGTATCTTTTATTTATTAGATTCATTACTCTTTGGTACGAATCCTTTAGTCTTCTCATCATAGCATTTCTCTTTATCATATCCGTTACTTTGTAGTAGGGATTATTGTCTCTGTCTTAAAGTGTTATTGTCATGGTTTGATACCTATATTCGTTTGATATGTGATACGTTATCTGAGTCAGTATTGTATCAGTCTACTTTTTGTTAGTGTGTTGTAGCATGCCATACCTCAGACTTGTATCATGGTCGCATGTTCCTGTTAGTATTATTTTCAGTTGCCTGTAAATTATTTATAAGGCCTTAGTATTTGTACTCTGTCACCCAAGCATGTCTGGCGTGTCATTTGGGCGTCAACAGCATGGCACTTATCGTGACAGTGCGTAATCAAAGTTCACGGTGTCTCTAGCTTGTGCTTGTGTAGCATCTTGGCCACTAGAGGCGTATAAATCGATCTTAGCTCTGAGTTTGAGTTTGTTTGTCTGGAGATGGAATAAGGGGTGAACGCCACACTCACCATCTCATAGGTGCATGGACTAGCTAGCTGTGTACCAGTCTGTTTCTGTTTTTGGCTTTGGGTGCTTCTGTGTTACACGATTTATTTTGTTGATATGTAGTTGTCGTGTAAGTTATTATATGTTTCTGTATGTGCATATGTTAAGTATCTGTTCTGATATGTCTGATATGTTTGTACGCATCCGGTTTTGTTTCCGATCGTGTATTGGGTTAATTATGCTTTTGATTGTGTTCAGTATCCGACTCTGTTATGTATTAGCTATGTCTATTTTGACTTAGTATCTGTACCGGTTTGTATCAGATTTGTCCCGGTCAATATCGGTCTCAGTTTGGATTTAGATTCCGTGTTGTACATTTAGGTTGTGTCTGACAATATCTGTATTCAGTATTTGATTCGGTGTCTGTCGATATTTGTCATTGAATCTATCTTTTTTTCGTGTCTATTTTCTTACCGGTTTAAGAAATTTCGTAAGGGTTAAATTATTCTACTTTTAAACTCAAGTTATCTAGATTATTTTGGTTATTAAATATAAATCTCCAATGCTATACAAATAGTTATTTTAATTAAATAATAACTTATGAAATTTGAATAATTAATATAGATGGATTTGAATCTAAACATTTATTTAAAGATAATAGTTCGACAATTCTTTTAAAAAAAAGATTATAGGATTTTTAGTGGTATTTAAAATGTTTAGGCTTACGTATTTGGTTTTGATTTTGTATCGGCTTTCCATGTCAGTTTATGACATTTATTATACTTCTAAATTATAACTTTTTCAAAGTTAGAAAATTAGTTCTTTTTGCTAATGTTGATTTGCTATGAAATGTGATAAACTATTTTATTTTGATAAAATTCAAACGCTCAATATAAGAAAATACTTTTGCCAAGTATCTTGTTTTAAAAATAATAGCATTATTAAACGTTGTTTAAAATATTTGATAGTTATTATTTCTTGGATTTGTTTAAACGTTTCATTTACAAACTACGAATCATAGGTTAGAAACTTTTCTGGTTATACGAATACTAGATTATTTAAACGATGTTTTCAATAAGTTCGTTTATACAAGATAAAATATTTTGGTCATCGTGGTCAGCTATGTATCAGTCTCTACAACGGTTTTGTGTTGGGTTCGATATCAGTTATGTGTATGGCTGACTTTTGTTTCCGTATCAGTTTTCGTTAAAGTTTCAGATCGGTTAGTGTATCAGTCTTTTGTGTGCATCTGTTTTCAGTACTCGTGTCAGTGATCGTTTCAGTTCAGTCTTAGTTCTATTATGTTTTTCTTTCCGGGTTGATATGACTTTACTTGTACTGTTGATTTCTCCGTTACTGAGCAATTTTTGGCTCAGACGTATTTTCCTTTTTGTGTTTTTCTTATTTGTTTAACGGGTAATATGGGATGATTTGGGATTTCAGTGAAGAGCGTTAGGAAGTTGCTAGCCAAGATTCTTTATTTCAGTAATGTAATAAATGTACCTAGGATCTTTTATTTAATGCTATGGATTGGTTTTTTAGTTTTGATATCTGTAAGAGTGACACGTCAGCCCTATAGCGGGCTTGGGGTGTTACAATTATGGTATCATAGCAAATGCTTTTTACCGTAGAAAACTTAAACCTTAAAAAAAACTAAACCTCTGTGGTAATGGGTAGACGTTGGGTTAGGATTTCAACTTCTGATCAATCTTCATACTCGTCAGTTTGTCGTCTTTGGGTCTATTTGTTAAAGGTATTTCTTTTGTCAATCTATTCTAGATCTGCTTATGGTCATGTTTAGTATTTGGACCTGTTTCTGTATCAGTTACATCTGTTTCACGTAGTATCCGCATCGGTTTTGTGTGGTTTATTGTCCGAGTGACCGTTTTTATTTAGATTTACATTTTGATTTTGTGTTTGATTTCTTTTTCTTGTTTCATACAAGTTTACAAAATTTCCATAAATTCTCAAGTACTTGTTTTGATATGTTGGTTATCTAAGTCATTTTTTTTTAAATATAAATTTTCCGTTGGTAAAAAAATGGTTATTTTTGTCAAATAAAGATTTCTTATTAAATTCGATAAGTATTAGTTTCTATTTAATCTAAATGTTTTTTTAAAGTAAGTAGTTTTGTTGGTTATCTTATCTTAAAATTGTAGAGTTACCGAATGTGTCTCGAGTGTATCAAATAGTTATTCCATCATTAATGCGGTTTCATTATCGAATCCATGAAATGACTTGGGACATGGTGGATGACACGACTGAAGTGAGTATGACATTGAACAACCTCCATTACGCGCCATAAGAACCTTGCTACCATGTGTACTTCAAGTGGTGTTTCACGTCAGTTTTATGTTCTATCAGGATCGACACATCTACTTTAATTATCTTTTCGTTATGTCTTAGAATTTTAATAATCGACCATGATTCCTTTATCGTCACTATTCCTTTCCTTACAATTTGGATAAGACATTGAGATGCATGACGGGAGGACCGTTAGGGCACTAATGTAAGGTGACTGACAATTACGGTCATGAACGTAATTGTGAATTATAGGTACATACGTGCGCTTTGGATTCCTATTATGTAAATTAGTGTCTATATAAACTTGTTTACGTTTTAGTACTCTGAAGTTCCATGTGCCTAAATTTCTTTGATCTCGTACGAATTTTGAATTGTTTGAGTCCCCGTTTAGCGATCATCTCAATAATTCCATATTAGTAAAGTATGTTGTTTGTATTCGAATCTATTATTATGTTTGTTCTCTTTCCGTTGTTTCTGGAACATGTTCGCCACTCTAGTATTTAAGGATATATGTGCTTTTGATGAAAACCTCTTAAAACATTAATATTTTATTTGGTAACATTCGAATTGAGTTGTAGAATATTTTGAATAAATCAACGTAACGTATAAGCTGACTTTTAGTATGGAACATCGAAATTCTAGTTATTAAGTTTTGCTTCCCGTTTGGTTGATAACTCCGCTGGTATATTCGAGGACGACCATAATAAATCAAATATCTTAAATAAAAATAGGAATCTAATTTATGTAATAGTTACGGTGGAACTTTGGCCATTATTTCTTTCAAAAGAAATAGAAAATTTAACATAACTATTTTTTTCTCTCTCTCCATAACATGAAATGCATGTATTAGTTTTGTTATCCTTTGACTTTGCCCAGTGATAACTCATGCAATGTAATTTTGAACTTCAAATTTCCTTCTCGTACGTAGCAAATCTTCTCAAAATGTTTCACTATCTCCTACAACCATCTATCAAAAAAAAAAAAAAAAAAAAAACCGGTAAGGCTATAACCAGCCATGAGCCCTTTTAAACACTTCCTCATTTCTCATTTCTCATTGTCTTTTATATCGCTTGAACTCAATGTCGTGCACCATCCATACACTACCATAACCACATGTCGCCATGAACCTATACACCGTTGTTGTGCTACTCCGTCGTAGCTTCATCATCGCCACCAGTAGTTGAGTTCTATTCACAATTCAGCTACCAACAAGAACCATTCGAGACCCCAAGCTACTTGGGAATTTGAAGACACAACGCGTTCTCATTGTCTGAATTTGTTTACCCCTTAGTACTCCGAGTTTTGATGAATTTGTTTACCCCTTATTATTCCGAAACTAGATATGTATAAATTGATCATGTATGACTTTATATATGTCTCGGTCCTCATTTACCTCTGATGTCAATAACAATGTATTATTAAATTGGTGTGTGATACTTGTTTATGAAAGTTTGCTCTATATCTGCATCTGTTCTTTACCCGTATTTAGCAATTTCGAGGTCGAATTTTTTGTAGAGGGTAGAATTGTAACATACGAAAATTACCAAACCCTAAGATAATTAATATCAATTTATTATGTGGCGTCTCATGGGAATTTAATACTCGTATATTCGGAAGATGATTATCGACAATTAATCAAACATGTTTATTTGATAATTGGTGATTAACAACTTTTGCATTTTTTTAAATAGATTACTAAATAATAATAATAATTGAACAAGTATAAAATTTAATTGCTATAATTGAATTGAGTATTTTTAGTTAATACATATTAAAAACAAGCTACGTAAGGTCGTATTATTAATGTATGTAGGTATAGGGGAAGGTTCATTAGAGAAGAAATTTAATGTGAGAAGAAAAAAGAAGAAAGGGCATATTAGTAAAATACTATTTCATTTATAACTAATATCATTAATTTTTCTCTTTAATTAATTAGTCGACTAATCATTAATTATCCTACATATAATCTACAAAACCTACACATCAAAATCTTCCTACATATACCCTACACATTATAGAATTTTATCCTACACAGTCGAAATTTATCCTACACATCTCGAAATATATCCAACACAACTCGTAATTTATCCTACACACTAGTAATTTATTCTACACTTTAAATTAAGTTGTTTTTTTAATTTAGAAAAAAGTATATATATTTTAAAAATAAGTTACAAATTTAATTTAGTTAGTTATTAAAGGGGAAGAATAAATTAAACGTAAATATTAAATGAAGTAAAATGAAACATTCTTATTGGTTGAAACTTCTTTTTTTTTCTTCTTACAAAAAAGTTCATCTCATTTGAACCCTCCACTGTAGGTATAAATGCTAATATAATTTAAATTGGAAGTTGAGAGAATGAAGGTATGACAACCTCCAAAGATCACAAATTTATCGGAAGTCTTGTTTCCTACGTTATTTCTATCTCATTGAAATTATATGTTTCCTTATCGAACATAACAAATCAATCCCGAATTTTTGGGATTTCATCTCCCTCCAGTTATATTGGCCGCTCTTAACCTGCGTTTTCGCGGTATACAATGACACTACCGCAGGTATCTCGTTCGGTGCCAACCCATCCCCGCAAGAAAACATCAGCGACTCCGGACCATGCTGATCGTCTGCATTAGCCACTGTTAGGTTTGGTTAGTCACGCGTCTCCGACTCTGTTGGTACCCTAAGCCACCATGCTTCTATTTCACTCCTTGACTAGTTACGTTTGGTTGTTCTGGTAATATATTCGATCCCTTGCTGTTAATTATATACATACTCCTTGCCCACTTTGAATGTGGTTTTGCCTCCTGTGACCCTTAAATTGTTTCCGGCGATTTAAACTTTAAAAATCAATATAAAAATATAGGACTAAGATTGGAGTTGACTGTGCTATAATATTCAATCGACATTGAAATATGTTTTTTTTTCTCTTTTTGTCTTCAAGTTTGGCTGGCCACATGACAAAAAAAATGAAAACCTTGCTCACATTATCGGAGTTAAGATTGTGATATTCTATTGGCGTGCTCATATGCACAGTCAATTAATTCTAGAAAAGATATCATATTTAAGAAGTATTACATCAAGTATATAAGTTAAACTTGACACTTTAGAAATGGATTGATCCATATATAATACGTACAAGGGTATTAGTGATTTTGAATTGTATCCACTAACACAAGCTTACGAATTTAATATAATTAATTAAAATATAGGTTCGTCTACTCATCGAACACGTTTTGCTTTGCTTTACTTGCTAAACCTAAGGTACGGATTCTGTTTCGATTACATCGTAGTATCTTTTATTTATTAGATTCATTACTCTTTGGTACGAATCCTTTAGTTTTCTCATCATAGCATTTCTTTTTATCATATCCGTTACTTTGTAGTAGGGATTATTTTCTCTATCTTAAAGTGTTATTGTCATGGTTTGATATCTATATTCGTTTGATATGTGATACGTTATCTAAGTTTTGTTAGTGTGTTGTAGCATGCCATACCTCAGATTGTATCATGGTCGCATGTTCCTGTTAGTATTATTTTCAGTTGCCTGTAAATTATTTATAAGGCCTTAGTATTTGTACTCTGTCACCCAAGCATGTCTGGTTTGTCGTTTGGGTGTCAACGGCATGGCACTTATCGTGACAGTGCGTAATCAAAGTTCACGGCGACTCTAGCTTGTGCTTGTGTAGCATCTTGGCCACTAGAGGCGTATAGATCGATCTTAGCTCTGAGTTTAAGTTTGTTTGTCTGGAGATGGAATAAGGGGTGAACGCCACACTCACCATCTCATAGGTGCATGGACTAGCTAGCTGTGTACCAGTCTGTTTCTGTTTTTGGCTTTGAGTGCTTCTGTGTTACACGATTTATTTTATTGATATGTAGTTGTCGTGTAAGTTAGTATATGTTTCTATATGTGAATATGTTAAGTATCTGTTCTGATATGTTTGTACGCATCCGGTTTTGTTTCCGATCGTGTATTGGGTTAATTATGCTTTTGATTGTGTTCAGTATCCGATTCTGTTATGTATTAGCTATGTCTGTTTTGACTCAGTATCTGTACCGGTTTGTATCAGATTTGTCCCAATCAGTATCGGTCTCAGTTTGGATTTAGATTCCGTGTTGTACATTTAGGTTGTGTCTGACAATATCTGTATTCAGTATTTGATTCGGTGTCTGTCGATATTTGTCGTTGAATCTATCTTTGTTTCGTGTCCATTTTCTTATCGGTTTAAGAAATTTCGTAAGGGTTAAATTATTCTACTTTTAAACTCAAGTTATCTAAATTATTTTGGGTATTAAATATAAATCCCCAAAGCTATACAAATAGTTATTTTAATTAAATAATAACTTATGAAATTTGATTAATTAATATAGATGGATTTGAGTCTAAACATTTATTTAAAGATAATAGTTCGACAAATTTTTTTTTAAAGATTATAAGATTTTTAGTGGTATTTAAAATGTTTAGGCTTACGTATTTGGTTTTGATTCTGTATCGGCTTTCCATGTCAGTTTATGACATTTATTATATTTCTAAATTATAACTTTTTCAAAGTTAGAAAATTAGTTCTTTTTGCTAATGTTGATTTGCTATGAAATGTGATAAACTATTTTATTTTGATAAAATTCAAACGCCCAATGTAAGAAAATACTTTTGCCAAGTATCTTGTTTTAAAAATAATAGCATTATTAAACGTTGTTTAAAATATTTGATAGTTATTATTTCTTGGATTTGTTTAAACGTTTCATTTACAAACTATGAATAATAGGTTAGAAACTTTTCTGGTTATACGAATACTAGATTATTTAAACTATGTTTTCAATAAGTTCGTTTATACAAGATAAAATATTTTGGTCATCGTGGTCAGCTATGTATCAGTCTCTACAATGGTTTTGTGTTGGGTTCGATATCAGTTATGTGTATGGCTGACTTTTGTTTCCGTATCAGTTTTCGTTAAAGTTTCAGATCGGTTAGTGTATCAGTCTTTTGTGTGCATCTGTTTTCAGTACTCGTGTCAGTGATCGTTTCAGTTCAGTCTTAGTTCTATTATGTTTTTCTTTCCGGGTTGATATGACTTTACTTGTACTGTTGATTTTTCCGTTACTGAGCAATTTTTGGCTCAGACGTATTTTCCTTTTTGTGTTTTTCTTATTTGTTTTACAGATAATATGGGATGATCTGGGATTTCAGTGAAGAGGGTTAGGTAGTTGCTAGCCAAGATTGTTTATTTCAGTAATGTAATAAATGTAATTAGGATCTTTTATTTAATGCTATGGATTGGTTTTTTAGTTTTGATATCTGAAAGAGTGACACGTCAGCCCTATAGCGAAACCTAACCTAAGTGCTTACGACCCATTACGACCCGTTTAGGTAGCTTATGCTACTTTAACGCGTCGTGCACGTGAAACGCGTTCGGACCGCCTAACTAGTCCTATGACAAGTAGAATATGCCCTAACATGTTACATAATCAGTTATGTGACAAAAGTTTAGGTTACATATGCTTAATTACCAATTATACATGAAAAGGGTATGCTGGTAATTTACCTAAGGCATATAAACTACCTATCATACAACTACTTAAACGAAGCGACCATAAGGTATAACCTCGGAAGGTTATTCCCTATACACTATGGTCACCTAAGGTATTTGGTCGGATCCTAATGATCGACCAAATGGGTCGGGTTCGAAGGTATAAGCGATTTATTAGATCGCTTACCCTACGACCCTAGACAACGTGGTAATCAGTAGGCATAGTCCCAAGGGACTATAACCATCGTGATTACAATCACGTTGCGAAGTTCAAACGAACTTCGCATTGACCATAAACTGGTCAACGCAGAAAGTCAAAAAAAGTTTGACTTTCGGACTCGAAAAGCAATAAAAGAACAAAGGAACACTTACAAAGGGTCCCCGAATGCTAATCTAGATCAAAATAGCTCAGGTATGAAACAAAGGTTTCAACTTAGAGCACAATTGATCAGATTCTAGTGGGTTTAGAGGTTGGATGGCAAGGGGTATTTATAGTTTTCGGTTCACCGTTAGGATTGTTTCTTGGAAAAGGGGGCACGATCAAAGCCGTACACTTGTTGGAATGTTATGGTGACTAAATTGGCCACTCACCATAGGGTATCAACATGTGGCAAAGGATTTGGGAGTGGTTAACAGCTGAAAACAGGCTGTTTAATACACTGCATCTGGTCTGCAGACCCCTTGCGCACCGTAACAAATATTTGTTGAGGTGCGCAAGGACCAATTTTGGCAGAATGTCAGTTTCAGTCCCTGTTGTGTAATAAGCTCATTTCCGACGCGTTTAAGGCCCGTTAACCCCATTTCAAAGCTCTAAAATGAAGTTAAAGTATAGGGAACTTAAAATGTGCTTAAAAATATCTCGGATGTCGGTTCGTTTGGCCGTACGCGGAATGCGCATAAGCGCGAAAAACGATCCAAATGACGCAACGAATGGATTTTTCTTATGCCAAACACTAAAATAAAATATTTTAGTGCTTACATAAATTTTTGGATGTCCAGATGTATTCAGAACGTAAGGTATGCGCGAAAATGCAAACTTGTGCACTTTTTGACACTTTTAGTCCCTGAATGACCCAAAAGTTTATTTTAGCACACCGAACCCCTTAAAGCCTATTTCTAAGCTATGTAGAGGATATTTAACGTGTGTTTAACTTATGGTCATGTTCCGGAATGTCTGTTACAGTTCAAATTGGCATACTTTCACAGTTTGTCAAGTTTAGTCCCTGTAAGCGAATTAACTTGTTTTTGCCATACCAAAGCCTTCAAAACTTATTTCTAAGTTATGTAAAGGTTATTTAAGGTATGTTAAGCCTATGTCACTATTCCGGAGTGTTTGTTGCATTAAACTGGTTATATTTACGCATCGGTGCGCGTATAACCTTCCAGAAAGCGATTTAGAGTTTGGAATTGAACAAAAATTGATATGTGCAAATGATACAAATATTTTTACAAATCCCAAGTATGAAATATAATATTTCATTGGTTCGGTATTTGTTTGATGGCCGTGGAGGCACAGGTGTTACAGTCTCCCCTACTTTAGGAAATTTCGTCCCGAAATTTATTTAGAGGAAACTTGTGAGAGTTTAAAACATGAAGTTGAAAAGATCGAACGACATTGGTTAGGGTTCTTGAACTTCTAGTAACCTTAATAACATTATGCTTGCAATGTAAGAGGGACACTTATATACAAGTATATGAAGCGTCATTGGTGCGTCCACCGTACCTCCATTACATCGTTCTCATTTTGTTATTGTTGTCACTATCGGTTCTTACACATAATAAATCTTACTGGGTTTCTGTGCACTAAATTTCATAATTATGTACGTGTCCATAATTAGACAATTCCTTGCACAGTTTACACAGTCTATTTTATAATGTGTAGGGTAAAACCAAATGAACAATCCTGTGATGAGTATGACTAGACCGCCATAGAGTCCTTTTAATTAAATCAATAATTGATCTAAATAGACTATCAAGGAGTCTGTTCAGCTACATCACTAGATGTCGTTCTTTAACCAAATTGTGAATCAATCTTTTTGACTAGACCACTAAAGGGTCTCTTATGAATCATGGAGTGGTACTATATAATCCAAGGGTCTTATCTATTACATAGAAGCCCATTAAGGATTTAAGGTAGTACCTTTTTGAATATCCTACTACGAACCCATCATATGAAGATATGAAAGATTCTATGAGGATTTGGATAACGAATATCCAGAGTATACAAAAACACAAAATGCATAAAAGAAAACACAAGATATATAAACACATAATCACATAATTGTTTAACTAGGAATTTGTTCTGCTAACAGAGCACATGTATTTAAAGCACACTAGGAATCCATCTCGTGGATTTCATTTGGTACTTTAAACATTATCAAGAATCTAACTATAAAGATAGAAAGATTTCTAAAAGAAAAATTCGATTTCGATTTTAAGGAACCGAAATGTTCGAATTTAGGTACATAAGGAATCCAATTAAGGACTCTGATTTGAATGATAATCATCCACAAGGATCTAATTGTGAAGATAAAAAGATCCCATATGGATTTTAGAAGTTGAAGATGTTTTGAAACCTTGCACTGGACGTGCTTAAGTCAAAACATGAGGTAAAAATGCTTATGAGGTTGAGATGCTAGATATGTCAAGGCGACATATGAAGCAGAATTTGAAGGTTAAGTCAATGTATGAGGAAAATATTTTTGAAAACTATGCATGGGGTTCTTTTAAGAAAAATGTGTTTAACGTTTTTGAAACCTTATATATAATACTTTTAAAATCATAAAGTAGGTGTACTAGGTAGGTATATTTATAAAATGTTTTAAAATCATGCGAGATGAATTTTGAAATTATGTATAAGGTTTTTGAAAAACATGTATGATGCTTTTCGAAATCATGCTCTTGATAAGAAAATGTACTGTGTTAATATTGCCTTCAGACTATATGAAATATTTTGAAATTAGGAAGGTTGGTTTTGAAAACATGGCCAATGTTTTTGAAATAACATAGACAATGCATTTAGAAAAATTGTTTTCAAACTATATGAAATGTTTTGAGATCATGAAGATTGTTTTTGAAATACTTGTACTGTATATGTTGAAAAATCAAAACATAATGGGTATGAGATTTGGAAATACCCTTAGTTATCTAACCAAGGATTTAATGGCACAGATGTGTAAAAAGCACGATTACTCATAATTTCACTTTATTTCATGTACTTCGTTTCTTAGAATGAAACGAGTACTTAAAATTTTTTGGGGGAATCATGAGCGATCATGTGAAAGGGAGAATCACAAGAGTAGTTTGTAAGGAACATAGTTCCTTGATGTAGGTATCATAGGAAAAGTCATACACACATGTAACTACACTCGTATATCAGAACTGTGAACAACAATTTATTTATAATCAAACAGATTGTTTCACATTACAAGGAATAGAAGAAACAAAAGCATAAGACAACAACATCTTCTAATCAGCCAACTGCTCATCCGTGGGTTGGATTTGCATTAGCAAGCTTTGGGCATTTGTTCCTGAAATGGCTCGTATCGCCACAGTTGTAGCACGATCCAGGCGGAAAGTGAGCTTGAGTAGGGTTGACTTGGGGTTGATTTGGACCACTTTGGTTTGGGGTAAATCGACAAGCATTTTCCAGGTGACCGAGTCGCCCACATGATGCACACAGACGACACTATAGGTGAGCTAAGTGGTGTGCATTACATTTGTCGCATATTGGGGCTGTTCCCTTGTATTGCTTCTTAACAGGTTGTGTTGAGCTGGTTGGTTGGGGATGGCTTGACCACTGTGAGCGACCACGGCGAAGTTCTGAGAGGCCTTTCGCTTCTTTGACTTCTTAGGGGATCCAGCCTGTTCATCCATGGTCTTTGATTCCTTGATTGGTTTCTTGGCTGGTGGTGCTGTCATTTGGCTAGGTCTTGCCTGTTTTGGTGCCACCGCTGCGGGTTTCCTTAAAGCCTTACGTTTTTTTGGTTTAGGTGAAGGCTTGGCTTCTGCTTCCTTTGGTGGCTCCTGAGTGGCTTCATTGTGGAGACGAGACATGGCAATTCCCAATTCCACAGTCTTCAGAATCACTTCGACTATTTGCTGGGCAAATTTGGCTGTTTGCTCGGACATTTGGCCGTTGCTGAGAGGAAGAGACATTCTAGAAGAAAATGAAAGGCATAGGAAGAAACAAGTGAAACGTCATCGGGTAGATAATGCAGAATGGTAATGCATAAGAATTTGCGATCATTTGTTTGTTATCTAAGGCAAACAAATGAGACAGTGACAAATCAAAGTAAATGGGTCAAAAATAATGTATCGCGAAGACATGCTCGCCTATAAGTGAACACTCATCCCAAGAATTCCCAGGTAAGCACAACTGGTCTCGCGTCTGATGAGATGTATACGAAGTGCTTGCCTAGACAGAAAACCCAGAATACAGGCATTCACCCTTCCAGTTTGCACGTGTTCACATTATTTAAAACCCAAAACCTTGATGAGGTTTTGAAAACTCAAAGGGGTTCAAAACCTTATAATAGAGGGTTCAAAACCTAGTAATCAATCATCCTAGAACAGATGATTAGTTTTCGAAGCGGTTTTGAAATTTATGTTCTTGTTGTGGTCGTCGCCTAAGGATAGGTGACAGTATCGTTTTATGACTAAACACAAGTAAACTTGCGTTAGGGTCCTAGGAAGGTTATAGACTAGGTCAAAGTATTACTAATAACCTAATTCCCTATAACCATGAGCTCTGATACCAACTTTTCTGTCACACCCCGACCACGTAGAACATACAAAACGTGGCGGAAACGTCGGGGAGTGTTGTAACAGAATCATTGTTTCATAACACATGGAAATTGAAATATTGTTTTATTGATTATAAGAGTTACAATGTCTTGACAATCAAAGAAACATAACATAAATAACTAGTCTTGCATCTTTTATTGTCACTAAGGCCCATGTCCGCCTAAGTGTATCTTGATCAATCCTATGCTTCATTTCCTGAAACACATGTGAAAATAGGTACGTCAGCATAAAAATGCCGGCGAGTACATAGGTTTTGTGAAAATAAGATTCATGACTTCTGTTTAAGAAAATGTTTAGTCATGAACCTTGTAATTTGCTTTGTCTTTGTAAATCATTTGAAAAACAATAAGTCCAGATGATACGTATAAATAAGAGAATAATGCATGGTTAAATGAATAACCATGTAAAAATGAGTTTGTATAAGATAAGTTGTTTGTAAAACAATGTCTTGTGAAAAGTATGTTATTTGTATAAAATGTTATATGTCTCAAATAAAAATGATTCAAATAACGCTACGACATGTAATACCATACAAACACTTATATATAGGAAGTACCAGCGGCATATCCACCATGCTTGTATCATATTACACACGCCTCGTTACTTAATCACTTACTCAAACCAAACCAACAATGTAAGATGTCTATGTTTAAACCAATTGTCAAAAAGTCCTTGTATAAACCATATCAAATGTTAAAGAGTCCAAATGTAGTCAAGTAATGTGTAACAAATGTTATGTATGGTAAGTAAAATAAGACTACTTAAACCATAAGTAAAAATGTACAAAACAAGTATTTTGAGTAAATCAAAAGTTATGCTTTGTAAAATATATGCATGCTATACTGGATATGAACATTTATGCGGTATTGTGAAAATTCATACATCCAAGCCTTGCGACAGTCGGATAACCATGTAAAAATGGGTTATCAAAAGAATATGTATTCGGATTCGGTCATTCCTTACGTCCAAACAAACCCGAGATTTCAGGAATGGGATTTGTCAAGTCCTATGGTACCACTACCTACTACCGAGCAGCATGATCGGTGTTAATGAATGTATAGTATAGTTTAAACAAACCAAATGTCATACCAAAATGTAAGCATGTTTTATGAAGATAATGTACCTAGTATGCTAGAGTAAACATACAAGGTAGAGCTGTAAAACAATGTGTCCATATGTTACTGGAACATATGCAACAGAGATGCAATGTAAAATAATGTACTAAGCATGTACTAAATGGACATACATAGCATGTGATGTGATGTGATGTAAAACAAAGTACTAAGTATGCACACAATGAGCGTACGTAGCATAAAAACACAATGAAATCATGTACTATAATGTACTAACAAACATAGCAGGTATATGATGTGAAAACAGGAAAGCATGAAAGTAACAAGTAGGCACATGTGTTTCACCCCAAAACAGTTTGGAAAACAGTAAAAGAGGGGTCTATGTACTCACTTGAGATTGCTTAGTAGTCCTTGAGTAACAACCAAACAATGCTAGAGATCACGGATATCAAACGGCACCTAATATAGGTAACTATGTAAATAAACCAGACCTAAATCGGAAGATTTAGATAGAATGAGGGTTCGTAAACCAAACGAGTATAGAGACTCGTGTCATATGGTTTAACAAAGCCTACATACTAAATGAAACCTAACCTAAGTGCTTACGACCCATTACGACCCGTTTAGGTAGCTTTTGCTACTTTAACGCGTCGTGCACGTGAAACGCATTCGGACCGCCTAACTAGTCCTATGACAAGTAGAATATGCCCTAACATGTTACATAATCAGTTATGTGGCAAAAGTTTAGGTTACATATGCTTAATTACCAATTATACATGAAAAGGGTATTCTGGTAATTTACCTAAGGCATATAAACTACCTATCATACAACTACTTAAACGAAGCGACCATAAGGTATAACCTCGGAAGGTTATTCCCTATACACTATGGTCACCTAAGGTATTTGGTCGGATCCTAATGATCGACCAAATGGGTCGGGTTCGAAGGTATAAGCGATTTATTAGATCGCTTACCCTACGACCCTAGACAACGTGGTAATCAGTAGGCATAGTCCCAAGGGACTATAACCATCGTGATTACAATCACGTTGCGAAGTTCAAACGAACTTCGCATTGACCATAAACTGGTCAACGCAGAAAGTCAAACAAAGTTTGACT